>OZ012695.1:32124540-32179936 GCA_963942565.1 Maea johnstoni
ATATGGAGCCCCATGCATGGACAGGAGCTTTTCAATGACGATAAGGGTTTATTTCATTGGATTTCCATTATCAGGTTTAACAGCTGAACTTAATACTAGTCTAAGGACGTTCTGCAATTATTACCTACAGCACATACAATAGTTACTCTTTGCATGTCCATAATTTACATATTCAGCATACGCATTTGGGAGCCTGAGCTCGATTTTATGAATCCTTTTAGTCGAATTAGTTCCATTGGTATATAATGCAACTGTGCGTATATGTGAAGTTGTTATTTTGAAAAATTATATTGCACAGTGTTATGTATAGGTTTGACTGTGATCCGGATGTGATTCCAATACTGTTGCCCATGGGTAGGCTTACCAGTCTCCTTGCTAACCATATGTATAGTTAAACTCTCCTCATCAAGCCCTGTTCTTCTATGGTACTCAGCTGTTGTTTTCCTCCCCCTACTGGTTCTAAGAGGCATTTTAGCGCTAATGGCTCTTGAGGGTGAAGACATCTAGCGGCGTGCGGGTTTACTAAATTTTCAGCTACTAGTCAGTCTCTGCATGCAGTTTACTCATGCTGGTGGTGACACCTATTGCTTGCCTTGATAACTAAAATGTGGCACACAGTACCTGTGACTGTTTCTTTTTGTTGAACAGCACTAGGCTTTATTCAGCTACTACTTATATAAAGGAGTTACTGAAAGATGTAGACCTGTTCACCATCAGTACACACTAGTTACATAATAACAGACATAGTGGTGTTCTTAGGGGTGTGGCAGAATCTCATTATGTTCATGCAAGGTCAAACAGGACAGCAGCTGAGGAGAATTATAGTACTAAAAGGGGTCAAGGTAGAATGGCTTTTTCTGGAGGAAAACATTAGGGTTGGGTCTCTGGAGTTAGAGATATAATCCATGAGCGTGCATGCGTCATAAGGGTTCAGAGATCCATTATTATATCATTTCAATACCTGCTAGGGGGAGGTGGGAAACAAAGACTCGTTTATTGACTATATCTAATCATCACCCCGCGAGTTGTCGCAATATTACAAAAATCACCTATTTTTGGCTTTTTCCCGCCAAAATTCCTTGTTACCATGGCAACCAACACAACTTTTAAGTGGGTCTTCATCTTATTTTGATGGGCTATCCGTGTGCAAAATTTGGCGCTTTGGCCAAAAAATTAACGATTTTTTCACAAATCTGCTGGCCTAGTGGGGCAAGTTGGACCCAAGATCAGATGGTCCCAGGCTTTCACGTTGCCCTTCCAATTTTAACTTTAAAATTCTTTTTGTTATATTGCTATTGGGTTTAAGTTACGCCTGAAGACTTGGGTGGTGGATAATGTTAGCTGAGGCCGCTGGTGTTGAGTGGGAGCTGAGGGCGGAGCGCAGCGTAGCCCGAAGCTTTCACGAAAAAGCCAGTGGCCGAAGCTGACATTTCCACCACCCAAGTCTGAAGGCGTAACTTAAACCCATTTATAGCGGGTTTTATGATATATTTTTCTTATATTTCAAGCGTTATTCGGTTATATTTGCTTATATACTAGACTGTTGACCTACATTTTGAAAAACCGGGGTGAGAGCAGAGGCTTCTGGGTAAATTTCAGGTCAAAGGTCACAGGGTCACAGAAGCTTGAACACCTCTTGGACACTGAATCTTGAGTTTATATCTTTTAAAGATAGAAAGGTTTAAGTACCACAATCAGCTAATTACTCTGTAAAAGGTTTCATTGAATGTTTTGGCAGGAGACATTTATTTATGTATCCCTTATGGTTACTGTCAGGGGTCGTGACCTTGGAGGCCAGGTGGATAAGCCGGGTGGATTGGCCGGGTGAGCCTCCAAAGGTCAAAATGCACTTGGTGGCAAATAATAACACTAAATCACCTTGACAACACGCTATAATGCTCGCCAAACATCATGGCTTTGCTGTACAAAGATATATTTGTAATAAATAAACATACATCAATTTGAACACAATACAGTTTTATTGTTGTTAATATTACGTTGCAAAGACTACACTTATTTTAGATAAGGTAAAGT
Source organism: Maea johnstoni (assembly GCA_963942565.1). Classification (NCBI taxonomy): domain Eukaryota; kingdom Metazoa; phylum Annelida; class Polychaeta; order Spionida; family Magelonidae; genus Maea; species Maea johnstoni. The sequence continues at coordinate 32,126,575 of OZ012695.1, forward strand.
TATGTAGAGAATCTGTCAACATTATATCTATCATGTAATATGACATTATAGCTTTAAGCCTAACATCACCTGTATTCAGAGTAAAAAGTCCACCAGTTAATTATAAAGTGACCTTTTGTACATAGATCATCTTTTATCTAAGATGTTTTCTTTATCAATTCTAATAGGTTGAAAATATTCATAATTATACTTTTGTAGCACATTGTTTTTGAAAGAAAAAAGTAGGAATTGTATCTGCGATTTTTGCTTGTTTGATATTCAAAATAATGGCATTCACCCAATATGAGTATCTGCGGTCACCCAGCATTTCGACCTTCTCACTGATCTCATATCACTTTCTGCAATAAAGCATTTACCGTTTCACATTCTAAAAGGATGTGTTCATTGGAATCTACTTTATGGTTGTACATATTACAAATATCAGATTACCTTTTCCCCATTTTTACCAGTACATTATTGGTGTAGAACCTTCTATTTGGTACTCCGAACTGAATATACCTTCGGTAGATATCATCCAGCATGCTTATTTTGGAAAGATATTTATTTAGTGATAAGGATTCTATATTTAAGTCACATTTATCATTTCACTTTTTGTAGCATCTTCCAAAATGTTTTTATTTCTGCCTATTAATAATTAGTTCATGTTATTCAACTTTAACATCTGTGACTGTATTACAGAAAGAACCATATTCTGAAGAATTAGTTTTTTATGTTATAGTTTTCTTCAAAGTCCTCTTGGCTAAGGGGAAGTCTATTAAGATCTAAGACATACCATACAAACAGAATTCCTCTTTCAAGCCTGCCCTTTCTAATTTGTAATCTTAATCTATCATTGTACCATAAAGGAGAAAAAATGTTACTCTAATCAGAAATGAACGTTTTTTCCACAGAATTGCTGATCCACCCGGGACATTTCTCCAAAATGGATTAATTGTAATGTCGTAGAACCGAATTTACTATTTAACCAACAAATTTAAACTTTATTGGAAAAAATCCATTTAGCTTCAGTTCTCATGAATCTCTTAAGCCATCCCAGCCATGCCAATAACAAAACAATTATCTTGTTTAACCGTAACATAGGGACAAAAAGAATTTACTTAATCTTTTAAACTTCAGGCTTGATGTTATCTGTTTATTTTTCTCACCCATTTTATTTTCACTTTAACCTTTCGTGGCTTTTCAAGGTTGCTGTCAACTACATTGTTATTCAAAGGATCCAGTAATGGATTCATTAAATGTACCTCTTAATTGTTCTTACTCTTATTCAAATTGTATTTATTCTATTCTATTTTTAATCTTTTTGAATACATTTATTACTTAATATGATTTATTCAATAATTTACAATATTACATTTCATTCATTTGGTTTAGTGTTTCATACATAATACACTTTATTTTATTTCGAATTGTATTTATTTTGTGACTGTTTTATGTGTATTTATTTATGTATAGCCGCATTGTATGTGCACATAGTATGTTTACTAAAGTATACTATAGCCCCAATTTTAGTGCATACGCCCCTCTGGGCTGGGTTAGCCTTGAGAAGGTAGTGTACGCGAAGAAATTACTCTTCCTAAGAAGTGTCTGTGTAATGAAAGACGAGGCTATTTCCAAAAGAATCCTGATGGGTAGAACAAATACCTACAACAGTGATCGAGTTAAAGGCAGAGCAAATATGTACAATAGCCCTATCTTTGAAATTTACAATGTGGCAGAGAGGATAAACCTCCTTGATGAGTGTCTTAATATGGCACTCAACGGCCATTTTTATAGTATAAAAGACTGGAGTAGGATTGTATGGGGAAAAGTATGGGCTCTCGAAGATGAGGAAATACACCTGTACAAGAACCAACTTGCCAAGGAAAAATTACTTTTCCGAATTGTTGAGAAACCATACTACCTGACGTGGTGGGTGATTTCCGATTTGTCTAGAGAACACATAGATAAATGTGAGATCATGGCAAAGATGATATGTGAGGCGAGTCTCTTGAAAACTGCAGATACGAGACTCAAAAATAGATCCTTGGCAAGTAGGTTCTGCGAGAAATGCGACCTAGGTAGTGAGGAAACAGCAATGCATATTGTTATGCAGTGCCCTTTCTTTGAGGAAGATAGAAGGAAGATGTTTGCTGAAATGGAAGATCTTTCATGTAGAGAAATCGATGAAATCCTTAATGACGCAGCGAACATCTTCCTGTATCTTATGGGCAAACACCCACAGAATATCGGTTTTGATGTCATGTACGAATTTTGGGTGCTAGCAGCTAGCCACATATCAGATATGTACAGGAGTGTAATAACAGGCAGATAACATGTATATACTTTATCGTTGCTAAATTTATTTAGAGTCCTAGGAGATAATATCTATACTCTGAGTAAACTGTTTATAGTGTACAATTTTTAGAATAATTTCTCTGTTTTCTTGATATATGTAGAGAACACCAGTCCCCGTTCTAGTCTGGTTACTCTGTTATTATTTAAACTTAATTTTCACGGTTTCTTGTTTCCGTTGGTATTCACAGTTTATTTCTTTGGTTTCTTATCTTTTGTGTATAATTTAATTGTTCTTTTATGTTCGTTATTTGTATCACGTATGATTTTGCACGCAAGAGCAGTCAATAAAGCATACCATACCATACCATACTATGTCGTTGTATGTAAACGTTACATTTGTCCGTTTGAGTCCAGCTTATGTCATGTGAGAATGTTACAAATGATTTTTTGGGTTACTTAGTTGGTGGTTTCCCAGAATACATGTGGGCCTTTCACCAATGTCTTCAGTCGAGAAATTCAAATTGGCAGATAAAGTGGTTATAAATGAGTAAGGGCACTACATTACATTTTTTCAAATTATTTCAAATTTCCAGTCATTTTTAAGTCTTTGGAGTGACTAACCAAGAATATTCTTCCTAAGCCATTGGGTGCAAGTAATATGATATTGTTTTGTTTGTTTGGTGTGTTCATAGCTTTTCGGTTAATAGTTCGCACTTTGTTTACAATGAGTGGCTACAATTAAGAAGTTCCATATTCCCAAGCCATTGGGTGCAAGCAATTTGATGTTTTTTAGTGTGTTTGATGTGTTTATAGTTTCTCGTGTTATATTTTGCACTTATGTTAACAATTAGCAGCTGAGTCTCAACCATAACAGTATCAAATGCAAGATGTTTTTTAGATACTATATCCTCATGATTCCGTCCCGGCCAGATAGTCCAGTCAAATTATGAAATACCTAGAACAAATTGCTACAGAAGGTTTTTTTGCTTTGACTGGTTCATTGGACCTAACTGAACATCATATCAAAAGTTTCTCAAAAGTTACCCCCTCTAAGGGCCCTAATTTGCATAAATTAAAAATGTATCATGTCCCTTTTTATGCCAAATTGGACAATTCACAGATTTCAGGGCCTTGTATTTCCATCAACTAACAATCACACATCAGTTAAATTTACAGGTCTGAATAAGTATATTATATAGATGCTGTAAACAGAAAATGTAATTGTAATATTGACCGTTTGGTCAAATATGGTCATTTGAAAATGGCCATCTGACCTCCAATCAGAACCGTTTGGTTATTCACATCAATGATTTTAGGGCCTTGTATTTCCTGACATATCAATCACCCAGGAGTTAAATCCTCGGATCTGAATAAGTATGTTATATAGATGCTGTGAAAAGAAAATATAATTTTAGTATAGACCCTTTGATCAAATAAGGTCATTTGAAAATGGCCATATGATCTTAGATAAGGAGCGTTTTGGTTATTTGGTACCAGTTTGGGGGACCGCATAACTTGGTACCATTTGGGAGGACCACCAATAACCCTTATTTTTGAAAGCCCTAGAACCCCTCTCCAAGTCCCTGCATGATGGACATCTGCATCTGGTAGCTGTTTTGAGATATTGACCTCCCAAGGTTCTTGTAATGTCCCTTTTTTATGCCAAATCGGACAAATCACTGATTTCAGGGCCTTGTATTTCCTGAACTAACCATAATATAGCAGTGATATCATTAGGTCGCAATGAGTATGTTACATAGATGCTGCAGAAAGAAATATTTATTTTAATATTGGCCCGTTGGTCAAACAAGGTCATTTGAAGATGGTCATTTGACCTTCGCTAAGGAGAGTTTTGATTGTTCACATCACAGATTTCAGGGCCTTGTAGTTTCTGAACTAACAAGCATATAGCAATTAAATCCTCAGGTCTGAATCAGTATGTTACATAGATGCTGTAAACATAAAATATGATTAAAATATTGACCCTTTGGTCAAACAAGGTCAATTAAAAATGGCCATTTGACCTTAGATACGACCCATTTTGGTTACCGTATTTCCCCGCATACACCCCACACTTTTATACAGTGCATCACCTATGTCAAGGAGGGGGTGCATGTTAATAACAGGTACAAGAACCAGAGCTTTTTTCACATCGATGCCACAGGTGCGCGGACATGTGGGGCAGGGTAGGAAAACACCATTTGAGTACCTCCAGGGAGGAAAGGATGGCATATCCATCCATATTTGGGTTTTGATTACGTTATAATTAGGGTATGAAAGGGCCTCGGGAGGGTGAATTGAAATTGATACGGATAAGCCAGGGGAGCAGATTTGGCACGAGCTGTTGTCTACTCTTTTGACGAGTGATGTCAACAAATGGGCACAAATCAGTATCAATTACAATTTACCATCACAAACCCTTATCAAAGTGTAATTGTGTCCTGTTTATTTGTCCTAGACTTGCTCCTCTCAGCTGAAAGACCAGGGCAGACATAGAGGTTCCATCACGAGTGGATGGAAATAGAAGGAATCTTGCACTCGTGAGTGATTTTGTGTCTTGGGACGAGGCTTGCCGAGTCCCAAGACACAAAATCACTCACGAGTGCAAGATTCCTCCGCTTTCCATCCACGAGTGATAGAACCTGTTTCTCCCACGATAAAAAGGAGAAATTTACACGTTTTACCGTGAAGTTAGCTAGCTAAACTAGGTCAGCCAAAGGTCACCCGCGCACTAGTTCAACAATGGTAATACGCGTTTGTTGTGACGTGCACCGTTTGTTTCCCCAGAAACTGGCGCCAGATCACGTACGTGACGCTTGTTCAAATCCAAGCGCGCTATTGTTGGGTCTACCTTTGATCCAGCAGCAGTGACCCATTGATTGAAATTGAGGGATCTGATTGGACAATTACACCAGTTTGACCTTTAACCCCATTGAAGAACACCCATTGAGGACGACTTATCCTTAACTGTAAAACACACCTCAGAGTGGGAGAAATATAGCTCTCTGCACTTAATGGCCGTCAAACTCCCCCTGCGTATTATAAACGGGGAATTGTATTTTACATAAGGAGAGGGACTTGATGACGGGTTGCGTATTATTTAGGGGGATGCGGGATGTACGTGGGGTAATACGGTACTAGTATTTTTTCAATTTTCAATGGCCAATTTCTCAAAATGTACTTAACCTAGATTAACAATATTTGGATCCAGCCCATAGAGTCACTTTCAAATTTTATTTTTGATAAGAAGAATGACCAGAAAAACAAACATACTTCATTATACAGCATGCTTTTAGATATAGCCCTCAAAAAACTGTTATAGTAAGTTGTAAGATATTGATCTGCCTAAACTGAGAGAATAGCCAAAATGTATCTTTTTATGATCAAACAGGTATTTTCAAATATCCCTATTTGACTACCCCTATGCATTATGCCTATTGTATACTTGCATTACCCTGAAAATATTGTTTATGTAGGGTTAAGTACTGCAGACATTTAATTCCTGCAGCAATCAAGCGGATGTCTGCAAGTGCCTGGTTGTACAAACACCCATGGATAACATGTCAAAAAGTAAGCCAAGGACATCATTGACCCACGTAGCTTGTGATTCAAAGCTACTTTCAGTTGTGAGGTCATCCATGCCCAGGAAAGTGGGTGGCAATCAGGGGTACAGTTTTGTATTGTGTTATGCACAGGCTGCCCATGCATTGAATGCAGGAATTAAATGTTGGCACAGTACATTTAGAGCAATTAACTCCTTCTCTAAGGTAAAAAGACCATATTCAAATGACCGTATTTGACCAAAGGGCCAATATTTAAATCATATTGTCTTTTTACGACATCAATGTAACAAAGGATGCTGTATGATTATTGATTATGTCGGAAAATAAAAGGTCCTAAAATCTGTGATGTGAATAACCAAAACTCCCTTTAGCAAAGGTCAAATGGTCATTTTAAATGATGTTATTTGACCAAAGGGTCAATAATAAAATTGTATTTTCTTTCTGCAGCATCTATGTAACATACATCTTCAGACCCAAGGATTTAGCTACTATATGCCTGTTAGTTTAGGAAATACAAGGCCCTGAAATCTGTGAATTGTCCAACTTGGCATAAAAAGGGACATACCCAGTACTAGTACCTTGGGAGCTCAATATCTCAAAACAGCTACCAGCTGCAGATGTCATTCAAGCAGGTACTTGAGGGGCTCATGGGCTTTCAAATATAATGGTAATTTGTAGTCCCCCCAACTGGTACCAATTTACGCAATCCTGATGCAAAATACCAAAACGCTCCTTATCAAAGGTCAAATGGCCATTTTCAAATGACCTTATTTGACCAAAGGGCCAATATCAAAATTATATTTTCTTTTTACAGCATCTATGTAACATACTGATTCAGACCTGAGGATTCAATTGCTATATGCTTGTAAGTCCAGAAAATACAAGGCCCCGAAATCTGTGATGTGAATAACCAAAACTCTCCTTAGCGAAGGTCAAATGGCCATTTTCAAATGACTTTGTTTGACCAAAGGGTCAATATTAGAATAAATATTTCTTTCTGCAGCATCTATGTAAAATACTCATTGCGACCTAATGATATCAATGCTATATGATGGTTAGTTCAGGAAATACAAGGCCCTGAAATCAGTGATTTGTCCAATTTGGCATAAAAAAGGGGTTCAAGGGCTTTCAAAATATAAGGGTTATTGGTGGTCCCCCAAAGTGGTACCAAGTTATACCGATATTAGTTTTTTTGGGCTTAGTACAATCTTGGGCAGTTTTTTTATCTTAAACCTTGGTGTTAAATTTTTTTTTGAGTCTGTAGGGTGGCTTCTTTCATCAGCATCGTTGCAAAAAATGTCCGTTTTTAGCACTTTCTAAACATTTTTGTCCCGAAATTGACCACTAGGATGCATTTTTGGAAAATATTTTTTCATAGCAATGTCAAACAACATCTGTAGTACATACAGGCCAACATTGGAGGTTCAACTCTCAAAAACAAAAAAATGCTAAAGAAATCCCCAAAATCATATGTTTTTGGCCATTTTTAGGTGAAAATATGCAAATTAAGGTCCTTAGGGAGGGTAACTTTCGGGAAACTTGTGATATAATGTTCAGCTAGGTCCAATTAACCAGTTAAAGCAAAAAAACCTTCTGTAGCAATTTGTTCTAGGTTAGGTCATTTTCAGCGTAGATTGACTGGACTAAGACATCCTGAAAAACGTCTATCCTACTAAAGTTTAGGGCAACAATATCCATATTTCTGGTAATTGATGTTATATAATTGAATATGAATCAATTTATCATGATCATTTATCCTGCTATTTAAATGATTGATGATGACACTTAATGGTAGTGTAATACTAGATTACTCAAAATATCACTGCCAAGACCATGTCACTTTCAACCTTCTCACATTCCGCATGTGACAGTCAAAGCGCAATGCACTGGCCTATTGAATTACGCGGCACATGGAAACACATTATACCGGCAACCGCCTTAAGTGATTAGTCGAAGGGTGCGGATGTGTGTGTGTGTGTGTGTTAGAGAGAGAGAGAGAGAGAGAGAGAGAGAGAGAGAGAGAGAGAGAGAGAGAGAGAGAGAGAGAGATGTGTGTGATTTGTCCGATACCCCATCTCAGTCTGACATTTTTATGTAGTTCCCCAAACACTAAATCTAGCTGATCATTGCGTACTGTGATCTACTGTAATGGGATATTCATATCACTAAAACTGCAGAATTATTCATCTTTGCTCGAGCTTCTATATATTGACCATAGAGACAATAGAGCATAACTCTTCCTTTGTTGATAGTACACAACTGTATACTATACAAACTTGTATACTAAGTGGTGTCATTCAAAATGTCCCTTACGTTTTCATAGCTCATATGAACTTCAATTTATTAAACATATCATACTACATCGTATGAAAGGTCGTTATTGCCAACATGACAAAGAGCTTACAATACTACGGTATGACTTCTAGAATATCTATCTCTGTCTCTTTACATTGAGTGTGTGACTAATAGCCATGCAGGCATACAATAGCAACGGCAGTCTATGCCATGTTCTGCAATCAATGATTCCTGAATAAGCGACAGATTGATATCAATATACCTTTATGCATTTCCATTAATAATGTATTTGCATTTTATCACCATGCATAGTGTCAAACCTAGCTATACAAACTTAATATAACTTTTGATGTGAGATGTTTGTGAAGTTGGAATTTCGATTTTCGTCGCTATTTGTGACATACCGTAGCTAAATATCCAGCAGGCAATCATCAAAAGCCGTCAGGGGATCCGCTGTGGGCTAGTGGTTACGACGCCTGGCTACCAAGCTTGAGCTCACAGGTTCGAGTGTCCGCGAGGTCCCTACAAAAGCGGGTTTGCCTGGTCGCTATATAAACGTGCGGCGTTATGGACGACTGATTATGGTCCTTCTGCATCTAAAAGACCGCTTGGAAGTTTTCTTGAAGAGAAGGGAATATCTTCCCGGTTTCGGCTTTCTATCTGGTCGCGATATGACCTTATATCTGTTGAAAGTAAAGTAAAACCTTAATCCTCCCTTTCTTCAAAAGCCGCTTATTAACTGGGTTATTGGGATTTGCAATTCTGTGTATCGTTTCTTTTTTGCAGTATTCAGACTAAGTCGTGATAAGTCTTTACATTGGTATGAGGACTTAAAGAATTTTAACACAAAGATTGGAATGTTGGTGTACCCAAATATTCATAAAAATAATAATCATTATATTCGATCGAAAAGGACAAACGTAAAAAAAATGCTTGTCTTGAATATTGACGGAATGGAGTGAAATGTTAATTATTGTCACTTTACCATGTGGTATTCAAATCAAACATGACAAGTGTTATTCAATACCCTTCTGCATTGGCTGCAGGCCCAGCACAATACACTGCATTATGCTCACGTATTGTGATGATTGAGCCAACATAGAATCATGTAAAATGATACTTTTCATAAAGTGGCGTAAACAACATTTAACTTCGGTAGGATGTCAGCTACTTACATTGTCTGTTCGATTATTTAATTGTTTTGCTATACAATAAAACGAGCTATGAGTAACCTGTTACTGCTAGAAAAGGCACTGTTTCACTTCATAACACATGAATGGTTGCCAAAAAGCCATTACATGGCATTTCATAACAGATAAACCTGATATGAGAAGGTAAGTGCAACGTTTGAGTACTTCCATTATTGCTCTCCTTAGTGGCGGAATCATATCAAACCTAAAGGAACACATTACTTTAGAATGTGAATAAATTCATCAGTTTGACTTTCCTGCCACATTTAGTTTGCACATCTGCTTTGATAATGTCGGATTGTCACCAAATCATTGTTAGTTGCTTCAAGAAATCGAGCTAAAAAAATTCACGAAGTTTATCTGCTTATCTGAAAACCCACATTTAGATACTTACGATGCTCTGTATTAAGGTGATGAGTACCATTGCAAGCCAGTTAAAATCCCTGTCCCAAAACACACCTCAAAGCAGCATAATCCTATAACTAGGTGTATCTCCAGGTTCCTGGGTGTTATCAGGTAGAGAATATCATCGCCAACTGTCATTATTCAAGCCATATTCTCAAAATTTACAACTTTTCTTTCAAATGACATAATCTCATTACCTACGCAGGTGATGGTTACTGCAGGTTCAGAGTTACTTTAGAGATATCATTGACTATGCCTAATAAGAAGTAATTTTTAGATTTTTTACTCCTGAAGATTTTTACAGGCCATAACATTGAAAGTTTAGGCTCGCACAGCTAGAAACAGTTTCAACTATTTATAGCAAACCGGACCCTCGCCTTTGTTTTTACTGTGACACGCGTGTAACAACTGCTTATGTAATAACTACAGCTTATGTAATACAACCGCTTGCGTAATAAGAAATTGACTGCTTATGTAATAACACAAAACAGTTAAACGACTGTAACAACTGCTTATGTAATAATCACGGCTTATGTAATATTCAACCAGTCATTCATGAATAATTGATAAAAACACAACTAATTACCATTACCCCCCCCCCCCCCCGTTGAACATCAAATGTTCACAATGAGAACTGAACGATGATATCCATTTACCAGTCATCCATGACCAATCGAAAAAGAAAAAACACACAACAACTTACAACTTATTTTTCCTGCATTCCTTAAATCACCTCTATCATGTATTAACCAGTATCATAATACATGCATCATCCACATCATCATCATCATCCACATTCAGTGTCATTCATCATCATCATCATTGATCTGGGATCAGGACCACCCCTGACCCTGTTGAAAAAAATGATTGGCTAAAATTCTTGCCTGTATTTACTCTTCTGTGTTTCTGATTTTAAATATATTTTTCTTTTTCTACAATGAATTTGGCCCTACTCCGTGGGGCATTGCTGTGTAAGTTATTCTATGTCATGGATGAATAACTAACACAGCAATGCCCCACGGAGTAGGGTCAAATTCATTGTAGAAAAAGAAAAATATATTTAGAATCAGAAACACAGAAGAGTAAATACAGGCAAGAATTTTAGCCAATCATTTTTCAACAGGGTCAGGTATGTTGAGCAAAACCTTGGATTAAGAAAAAAAGTGTTTGGTCTTCTAAGGCAAAACTAAATTAAATACCCCGTATCAAATAAAATGAATACAAGCTTACCTACAACTCCTTTCCGTCTGTGCCTGCTTCCATGATACTAATACATGTATGCAGTTGAAAACGGCAGGTCCTTTATTTGTGCATTGCACACCCATAACAAAACTTATTTTCTTTCAATATTTGGTTTATTATTACATAAGCAGATTTTGTTTATTACATAAAGAAGTTGGTGCTACATAAGCGGTTAATTTTTTATTACGCAAGCTGTTGTGTTACACAAGCGGTTAATTTTTTATTACGCAAGCGGTTGTTATTACATAAGCAGTTGATTTTTTATTACGCAAGCGGTTAATATTACATAAGCCGTGATTATTACATAAGCAGTTGTTACACACGCGACCACTGAAGTGTGTCTTTGTACAACTGTCTTTTGTTCCTAGCCCACATGGCATCAACGAGGCCTGTCCTTGCTAAACCACCACTGGGTTATAGGCTCCACACACATGATATCTGACTAAAAAATGTAAATGTTATGGCCCATAAAATTCTTTAGCAGTAAAGAATAAAAAAAAATACTTTTTATTGGGCATAGTCAATGACTTCCCATAAGGTATCTGTGAACCTGTAGTGACCATCACTTGCGTAAGTAATGAGATAATGTCATTTGAGTTAAAAGTTGTAAATATTGAAATGAAATAGAATATGGGTTGACTAAGGACGGTTGGCTATGATATTATCTACCTGACAACATTCAGGAACCTGGAGATACTCCTTGTTCTATGATTATGTTACAATGAGGTGTGTTTTTGGAGGGGCATTTTATCTAGCTTGCAATAGTACCCATCACCTTAAGGTAGAACCCTATTCGATACACGGGTCATTTTTAAAACTTGAATATCTGAAAACTGAGTTTAATGAAGACACCGGCACTTATGCTATTGTAAAGGTTACATCTCATAGTTACAGAATAATGGTAAACTTATCAATAAATGACTATTATGAAGTAATGCAGCACACTTTAAGAACATATCTGGATGTGTTTCGTTTTTTGGCAAAATGTCAAGACTTACCTTTTACTTGAAAATGAGAGTCTACCATATGATCATTCATGTCTTTGGTGAGGTACAAGGTCCTACCTCAACAGGGGATTTGCACGATGAGTATCTTAAAAACATTTTTGAATGTTCCCATAAGCCTCAAAATTACTAACAGTGCGTGGTTTACATAGCAAATGCTGACTTTCAGGTCCTGTCAGAATTCAAGGTACCTGTGACATGACCTTGCACCTAGACGGGGTTCATATCTGTCATATTCTAAGATACTGGCTTCGGAGACTGTATCTTTATTCACTTTGAGCCAAAAAATGAGTTGACAATTTTGGTCAAAATGGTCTAGCTCGAAGGAATCTGCATGGATAAAGCAGACAGCCATGTCGTTCGGGAGCAATGTAACAAGGAAGGTTAGCACAATAGAGTGTTGCCAGCTCGAGATTCGTGGCGAGTGAACACTGCTCATGCGTCATCCTTTGTTTTGATATCCATTCTTAGGGGCCAGCCAAGGACACCACCTAGTGGTGATAATCTTGGTGTACTAGACTATCACCTTAATGACTCTCTTTATCTTTAACTTGTGACTTTATCATTCATTTGGACAACTTTTCTTTTATGTTTGCCCTTTAGCTGTTCAAAAGGTGGAGTCCCATAACTATGTTGATTAATTGATTAGCAAAGCAAATAAGTTGAATGTAATTCAAATTAGTAAAGTATGTGGTGCTAAATGAACTCAGAAAATGAATATGTATACTAGATCTAGTATATATATATATATATATATATATATATATATATATATATATATATATATATATATATATATATATATATATATATATATATATATATATATATATATATATATATATATGTATGTATGTATGGTTGTATGTATGTATGTATGTATGTATGTATGTATGTATATATATATATATATATATATATATATATATATATATATATATATATATATATATATATATATATATATGTGTGTGTGTGTGTGTGTGTGTGTGTGTGTGTGTGTATGTATGTATGTATGTATGTATGTATAAACATCGATCGTTTATGGTTGACACCCAAAAGAATCACATAAACGCTTGTACTGCTGCCTTGCTAACTACCGGACTAGGCACCAGTAAATATCTGTGCATGGGAATAATGTCTGCTGGCCAGCCCTTTGCAAGTGTTATAAACATATATCAAGAAGTGACGGATCCTGGCATGCCATGCCTGGCAATCTTAAGATTAGATTATACATTTTCTTATATTTTCAATGGATTATCAGATATGGATGTAGGTTGTCCCAACAATTCTAATCATATGATTATTTTCACCTGCTCCGATGTTATACATACCAGATATGTAATTACACCAGATTATATTACTTTTTGATGTTTTCGCCGCTTGTATCAATTTAGATTGGTTGGGAATTATATGGGTATATAATTCAAATTCATTTTATTTTGAACAGTAACATAATGTAAATGTTTTTATCTAAATTCCTAGCTTAGGGTGGGCGGGATTGCCTGGTGTCCCACTGAAATAAACAAGCTTGTTTGCATATTTTCTCCTCCAACATGGCCGCTGGGGGATTTTGCAGTGCAATAGTATAGTATGTATTGACTATAGTATAGTATATGGGATCGGAGTGAACATACCTATGAGTAATACTCTAAGCACTACCTTAGTAAGCTCTAAGCACTACCTTGTTAATGGTAGGTACCCATTTTTCAGCTGGGTAGACTGAGGCAATATGGAATAAACTGTCTTGGTCAAGAACAGACGAAAGGCCGGGAATTGAACCAGCGACCTACTGATTACTAGTCCAACAACAAACCAGCTGAGCTACTTTGTCCCCCACTAAAACCCTTTTTCATAACCCAGCCCTGTGTACAGGACTATGATAAGGGTTTCAGTGCATAGATAGGGCCAAGCAAAAGGTTTTAGTTTGTTGTGGGCTTTGCTCTCTTAAATATTTAGATATAAATAGGTCCAATCCACCCTAGCTAGGTTTGTGAGAAGGTTGTGAAGGACTTCTGGTTAGAAGGTGGTATTGCATGGGCACTATCAATAGTCTGAGGAAAGGATAACGATTAACGAAAATCCAAAGCTCTTAAGCTCGACGTTTAATTCTATAGTATGTGTCCTGATGTTATATGTACGTGTGACCATACGTGTGACCCATTCAACATTTTAACAAATGAATTCGAGCATTCTGTTCACGATAATGATTTAATCCTATGCAAGTTATTCAAATGCCATAAAGGGTATTCGGTTTATAGTCTTGCCATATACCTAGGAGTGACTGATCGGAACAGCAACAAACAACTCAGTAGCTTAGGAGCCGCAAAATTTTAGCCACGATGTCTGGACATGCACAGTCATCATATTGGGTATGCTTCTTGATTAATGTTAAACCAGTTTCCTTACCGCTAACCATCATAGTAACCTCATGTACGACTTTATCATATTAGTACTAGGAATGCGTATTATATTAGTACTAGTTTTAGTACTAGCATTATCAATTTTCTCCCTCATTCTTTATCATATTAGTACTAGGAATGTGACACCAGAGAAAACAGACTGGGACGGGGTGAGTTATTTCTACAGAAGCTGTTCAGCGATTTCTTATTTCGATCATTCGATTCTCACTAGAATGATAAGATATCTCAGTCCATTGTTCTCACTTTATTCAATTCTCTGCTCACAAACTATTTCAGTCTGTGTACCTGTCATCTATGTATAGGCTTGATCGATACATGTCCACCGAATGCAACTTGGTGTTACTTCATAAGAGAAGTCAACACCCATGCGCACACACGTTCACGCAATAGAGTGAAATTATCATGCGCGTGAGTGTGTCAAAGCAAACCCCAGTGAATATCCTATGCTACACATGAGAAGAGCGTTGTGCTCTGTTTCCGTGGACGTAGTTGTTACTTCTCTCAAACAAAGCATTACCCGATTAATAGCCTGGAGACAATAGTTTGTCTACTCCCATGAAACCACTAAACCAATACTCAAACTGAATAGGACAATTGTCAATACCACTAAAGGATACAACTGATACCTTACATAGAAAGATATTTTGTCGAACCTTGGAGCATTTTCAACTCAACCACAGGACGCACAGAACTGAAGAATTGACTAGTGTTTGGTCGTTTATTATTGTAACCATCGCAGGAAACACACACAATAGAAGAATTGACTGTTATTTGGTCATTGTTTATTGTAACCATCGCAAGAAATACACAGAACAGACGAATTGACTGGTGTTTGGTCATTGTTTATTGTAACCATCGCAAAAAACACACAGAACAGAAGGATTGACTGGTTTTTGGTCATTGTTTATTGTAACCATCGCAAGAAACACACAGAACAGAAGAACTGACTGGTGTTTGGTCATTGTTTATTGTAACCATCGCAAGAAAATGTCAAAGTCATTTCACTTTATCCTACTGGAATGCATTGTGATTCAATACGTTCTGGTGGATGCTGAAGGAGAGCTGCTGATACCGAGTAAGTATAGGCAAAAGATGCATCTAAGTAATTTTTTAAAATTGTTTTTAGATTATTGCTTGTAATACACTTTTCCGCATATTTAATAATTTGATACTGTATATTGGGGAGGAAAAGTAACAATAATTGATAATTAGGTCAGTCAAATTGACCATAATGATTATTGATATTACAAGATTGTTCAAAAGTTAAAAAAACATCCTAAATAAAGGCACAAAAGAATTCTCTAATGAATAACTTCTCATTTACTTTTCTACGTTTTGTATACTTTGTTTACATCTTTGCTGTCCAGGTTTAAAGTGGTATTGAGGAGGATGTTATAAGGTCTGCAATTTTGTAGCTTTTAGAGTTATCTATGTCAAACTTGTCTAGATGTTTCTAGATTCGAAAGTGTCTGAGGAAACTAAAATCAAAGTTATGTCATAGAAGATAGGAATGATTTGGGACCAGTGCCTTTGTTTAGCGTAGGCGAAAAAAGCCAAAGTAGGCAAAACTGTATACACTATTGCAATGTGTAAGGAAATCATCCATATACTCGTTTCTTTGTAATAACATAGATTTGGTTAATATCTATGTCTTTTATTCCAGGCCATGTGGATTCTACAAACCCTTATACTGATATGGGTTGTTGGAGGGATACGATCTTAAGAGCAATTCCTACCCTTGAGGGTTCTGATCCCATTCTTGATGGTGCTTATTATGCTCGTCATCAAGCCGTTCGCAAATGCCTTATTGCTGCAAGTAAAAGAGGTTTTACTCTATTCAGTGTTCAAGCTAGAGGCTGGTGTGCCAGTTCTGCAACCGCAGAGTCGACCTATAGGAAATATGGTCGTTCCTATGATTGCAGGCCTGATGGCATAGGAGGCGATTGGGCCAATCAAGTTTATAAAATCAATGGTAATCTCTCTCTCTCTCTCTCTCTCTCTCTCTCTCTCTCTCTCTCTCTTCCAATGAAAAAAATATGTGTTGTTGCCAGTGGGGGCTAAATTACAGAAGCCTATAAGGACCACTAAAAAATATTTTTTATTTTTTTACTTAGAAATCCGAAAATCTCCAAAATGAATTTCACTCAAGGCCAAATTTCGAGGAAGAAAAATATTCTAAGACCGCTTCGGAGGACCACAGAAAAAAATTTAATATACTTTTTCCTTTTGAAATCTGATAATCTCAAGAAAATCGTTACTTCAAGATGCTCGTTCGCAATCTTTTTTTCTCGCTTTGCAAAAAGCTACTAAAATTAGATAGCCAATCACTGCCTCGCTCGTGTAGCCTTGTCAATCACACTACGCTAGCAAGAGTAAAACCAGTAGCGTCGGCAGTAGCATTCTTGTCTGAACAACGGATAAAAATATCTTTTAGCTAAATAATTTCCCTTGTGTTTCATTATTCTTTATAGGAAAGACTTAAAAACAACCAAACACACATACACAACACATATATATTGGTCTTCGGAAGCAGTCTTAGAATCTTTTTTTTTAAATTGGCCCTGGAGTGAGGATTTTTCTATTTTTGTTGATTTTCGGATTTCTAAGGAAAAAAAATCAGCGGTCCTAATAGGCTTCCGTACTAAATAGATGAAAGGAGGTCTTCACAATTACAAGCATCTTAGATATCTTGATTTTTATGTGATACCTATCATTGAAACTTTTCCATCAAATTAAACAGATATTTAGATATTGATACACAGCCTGATGTATTTTTTATTGCAGTACTAGAGCCCACTACCCTAATGAAGACAACAATGCACCCAACAACTACTCTTCAACCAGATGAAACATCCACCGTAATTGATATTTCTTCTACCATTTTACCGGACAAAACATCAACTGAAGTATACACCGCAGTATCTGATGTGATTCTAGAAACATCTACTCAAGTGTACCATAAATCATCTGATATGAAACAGTACTTTCCATCCTTGGCCACGCATGGCAAGACATCATACACAGGGTACACTTCAACTACAGACCAGCATCATGACACATCAACTAAAGTCTACACTTTTACCACAGACCAGCAGCTTGACACATCAACTAGAGTCTACACTCCAACTACGGACCAGCAACATGACACTTCAACTAAAGTCTACACTCCATCTACAGACCAGCAACATGTCACATCAACTAGAGTCTACACTCCAACTACAGACCAGCACCATGACACATCAACTAAAGTCTACACTCCAACTACAGACCAGCAACATGACACATCAACTAAAGTCTACACTCCAACTACAGACCAGCAGCATGGCATATCAACTAAAGTCTACACTCCAACTACAGACCAGCAACATGACACATCAACTAAAGTCTACACTCCAACTACAGACCAGCCGCATGACATATCAACTAAAGTCTACACTCCAACTACAGGCGAGCAACAGGGGACATCAAGTAGTGTGTACTATTCAAGTGGTGGTTTGTCAACGAGTCTCGAGCCGCATGTCACTACTCGTAAAATGGGTAAGTCATTTAATTTGCAGAAATATGATTCGGATATATGAATTAATTATTTGCTATTTTTGCATTAAACCAAGATATTACAATTTGGAATGCCTCTTCTTTTCACCCACTAAGCAGTTAAATAAGAAAATATGTAAATAGCACTTATTGTTAGTGTTAGTATACAAGTTACCATAGTAATATAATACTAGTTTATAGACATATAGTGCAACTAGTGCAAGAACAAAGCATTATCAATTTTCTTATTGCTCTCAACTGCTGTCATGGCAACCATATATAAACAATTTGTTAACACTTTCTCTAATATTGTACGGAAAAACAACACATTTTTGATGCTATAATAGCCATTAAGACATTGCCAGGCGGCTTTGTTAGAAACCCAAGGCCTCGGGAGGTCTAATGCACTAAGACTAATAAGTGCAAGTGTTTTCAGTTTTCAACTTTCATGTGTTACCTGAACCCAATGCCATGACTGTGTGATGCATCAGACCTCCCTTGGCTTCGGGTTTTTCATCACCATAAGACGACTCAATGGGCTTGGTGGCTGCTTATTTATTTTGGGGGGTGCTACTCAATCGAATTCACAACTCAAAATGAGTGAAACACCACCAGATGAGAGAATGAAGATGTGTGCATGTAAGTAGATTATTTTCAATATTGAATAATATGTAATTTCCTTCTCCACAATGGAAGGGATAAGAGGTAGATATGTATTTATATATATATATATATATATATATATATATATGTGTGTGTGTGTGTGTGTGTGTGTGTGTGTACAATAACACTTCATCAGCTTCATAGAATAGGGTTGAATTTTATAGGGTTAAATACCCTCTTTACATAACTTCTTCGTGGCGGTACTGCTGTTGCAGTGTATCCCTGTGTCCGCATATTGTGACATGGAGCCTGTATGGATAATATCAGGTAAATATATCACCATTATGTACAAAGAGTACCTAAAGGCTATGCGGTGTGTGGGGTAATGTTCTATTATAATCAAACACCATCCTCTGATGGATTATGAAAGATTATCCGTAGGACTTTTCATAAGTTGATAATATCACCATTACACATACACACACATTCCACCAAGTAGTGTCCATTACAGCATCGCAGGAAATAGTGAATGCATCATCATGTTGGTGGGAGAGAGACTTGCAATGTTCAATATTAAGTAATCTGTACCCCTCCACAATGGAAGGGATAGCATAACAATATTTGCGTGTCTATAAATACATGCATGTATGTGTGAGGGAGATATTTCTGCATGTGTGATTTTGCAACTATATGTATGTGTGTGCCTTTTTGAGTGGGAGTGTGTTTAGTAAAAATGAAATGGAATTTGAGAAACATTGACTGCACTTTGCTCCCTTACTCAACTATCTAGTATAGTCTGGGAAGGCAAACACAACTTGAAATGGACTGATGAATTTGAGGTCTTAGGCATCAGTTATGATATCTGCAAAATGGGTGAAATATCTGAAAATAATATCTTAAATAAAATCAAAGATATTAAAGAAATTATTGCTATTTGGAAAACCAGAAAGCTAACGCCTTATGGAAAAGTAGTAATAATAAAAAGTTTACTTTTTTCTAAATTCACCCATATACTCCTGTCCCTACCAAGCCCAGGCAAAGAGACCTTTAAAACCATAAATAATTTGGTAAAAGATTTCTTGTGGGAGGGAAAGCCCCCAACATTCAGAAAAGAAATCTTGGAAGCTGACACAAAATTTGGTGGTATGAAACTGCATAATTTAGAATTGTTTGACTCTTCACTTAAAATCGGCTGGCTGAAAAGATATGTGAGATCAAACTCAAAGTGGTGTGTCGTACCTGATGATTTTGAACTTTATAATGTTTTCAAATATGGTTTGGACTTCATTGAGAGAATTCATGAAATGACCTCTAATCCCTTTTGGAAAGATGTCCTGAATAGTTTTCAAATTCAGGGAAAAAAAGATGATTTTATTTTTTCTGACAATATATTACTTACTCCTTTATGGCACAATCCTCATTTAAGACTGCAGATTAAAAGGGGATGGCTAGATAAAGGTATACAAAAAATTTATGACATTCTCGATACAAATATGGAGCCATATTCCTTAAATAATTTTGAAGAAAAATTCAATTTGAGAACTAATTTTTTGGAATATGTTTTTTTTGTATGGCCATTAAGGAATACCTTGAACATAAAGATTTACCCATGCATAATCCAATTGATCCTGTTAATTCATACCTAAATGTTGTCTTGTCCTTGGATAAAAAAGGTGTGTTTAATATTTATAAGATCATGTTGGGTAAAAACAACACTATTCTGGTGGAGACCTCAGACAAGTGGAATGGGAAAATGAATCGGAGTATATCATCCTTTGCAATAGGAAGATCTTTTAAAAAGATCTCAACAATAGATGATACATATTTAAGATATATCCAATTTAGAACATTACACAGAAGATTTTATACAAATAATATTCTTCAGAAAATTGGCATTAAGGACTCAGAATTGTGTAGTCTTTGTAAAACTGAAAAATACTCAAATGAACACATGCTCATTCTGTGTGAGGTCTCAAATCTAATATGGACACAGGTTCAATCTTGGATACAAGATATTGGAATTGATGAATATACTATTTCTGATGATTTTTTTAGGTGATTTGAAAAGCTCATATTGGGTAAATGCAATTATTCTTAACACCAAAAAATGTATATTTATTGCAAAGATTAGAGAAATTAAACCTACTCTATCTTACATAAAAGCTAGTGTTAGATATATGCACAATTATGAAAAATTCAGTTTTCAAATGGAAGACAAAAGGCGTATATTCACACAAAGATGGGGTATATATACAGACAACTTAGACAACTGATTATTCTTAAAATACTGTTTATTGTGTATAAGTCACAATAACAATTTTTTCATTTACAACCAATTACTTCACAGCAAATATTTCATTGTAACCTGATATCTTTTCTATATATTATCATGTAACACTGTATGATATGGGCCAGCTTGCCTGGCGGTGAGGAAAATACAAAAAGTTGTAAAGATAAAAACTATCTAGTATCTACACTAAGTCATATCAGGTCGCAATGACTACAACAACATCATGCTACAATATAAAAATATGACATCCCTGTGGGGTGGCCAACATGATTGTCTACCCCGGGCCACATTAAAATAGAGTGCATACTTCAATATCACAAGCGTTCATATAGCAATTGACGTTCTGTGGGGATATTGCTGATATCTTGGATATCTTTAAATATTGCCAGTATTTTGTCGATATCTTGAATACACTGCTGCCCTTTTCACTTGTATATATGATAATTGGCGAAATATCCTGCAGGTAATCACCTAAAGCCACCTATTAATGGAGCATTTAAGATTGGAATTTTGTTTATCTGCAGTATTCAGACTAAGTCGTGATCGGTTATTTGTAAACTGTGGAGGAAACCAGAGTACCCAGCGTAAAACACTGCCTAGCCCTACTCAACTGTCAACTTTCTCACATGCCCGGACCGGTATTCAAACCCGGTCAGTGGGGAGAGGCAGCACTCGGCCATCATAGCTAGACCTAACGGGGTCATACAGACTCCAAACAACATAATCAAATTTCAACCAGCCGAGTTCAGAACCCACCTGCGCACTCTGCAACTCCGGACCACAGACCAGGCTGCACGTCATATACAGCTGTCCAGTTACAGCCCGAGTGACCCGAGTGACAGACCTATATTGAAAATCAAATAGATTCTATCCATCTCAGTACTGCCTAATGTCAATCAGGAAAACCTTCTTGACATCATCCTGTATCAGAGCTCTTTGCTCAGCTCCCCATCAACAGGGTATGAGCTATATAGCCATGGACATATATATAAGAAACCATATCGCAGGAATTGCTCTTTAATTGTATTTTAAACAACAGCTTCTTATTTCTGCAGCTAAATGTGACATTGCAACCACGATAGGAGTACCTTATGCAAAAGAAAACACAAAATATAATTTTCTAGGAATATGACAATTGACAAAATGAAAAGAAAGCTAACTTTCCAAAATCGACATAAATACACTTAAAAGAGTTGCAGATTAAAAGTAATGTAGTAAATATTATGAATTGATACATTGTTTGGGGAGATGTTTTCTACACAAAGGATGGGAAAAGCAACTTTTGGGATCTGACTATGAATATCCTAGACCTGAGAGTAGAAGCTGCAAATCTCATACAAATATACTAAAAATATTTTTGAAGATTGGCATCAGTAAATGTTGTAAAAGGCACCCTTAGGGACTGCATTTTTGGGGTGATTTAAGATTTAAGGAAAACCCTATACTTCAAAGTAGAAAGTGCAAATATTACACAGATATTTATTCCAGTTATTGATTGAGACTGCTACCGTAAATATTTTGAAATGTATCCATGGCGCCTAACTGTGGGGTAATTTTATCTACAAATGACTGAAAATTGGATAACTTTGGAGTCTGGCTCTAAAAGATCTATACTGTATACCGTGTTAATATTGCGGCAGTTTAATTAATGCGTACTTTGCGCACCCATGGAGTCCGCATTTATTAAACTGCGCACTATGGATTGGACAATAAACTATTTATCAACGACAACTACTATCATTTGGATATTGGAACCCTTTTACTGTACAACACACTAATATGATAGCTTGTCATTCAACATATAGACCCTTTGCGGCCTCTGCTGGTACTATGTTTAATTGCGATGTAGACAACTTGCACGCTCGAGTGTGAGCAAACATGCTGGTAACCACTAATCAGAGTTACAGATTGCAACCAACGTAAAACTGTTCACGGCCGGTGACGAAATGAAGATTTCACTTGCTTATAACACTGCCTGCATCTGACATCCCCAAGGGGTTGGCTGGCTTGAATATAGCAGCACCACCCTTCCCAACACGGCTTGAGATGGATGTTATCGATGCGCAATATTTAAACTGCGCATCCATGGCAGTTACCTGCTGAGCGCATTACTTTATATGGGCAATATTAACACGGTAAACAGTATTCTAGGGAAGATGCTGCAAGCCTCATACACATATTCTTTGATTTGTATTGATTGAAACTGATATTAGAGGACATTATGAAATGTAATTATATTGCACGATTTGGGGCGGTAATTTTGTCAAAATAATACTGAAAATGTGAGATTTTTGAGATATTCAAAACTATAAATACAATATTTCTTTTTAATGCATTTCTTTAATTTTCATTGTTGATGGAGGAATTTCTCAATGTATAAGTAAAGAACGTTTCCCACCATCAAGAACTCAGACAAGATCTTGCCAAAAACACCACATGTTGGTGTTCTTGGAAGATTCTGCATGTCATTCTTGTTTTTTCGTGTTTGTTCCTAGGAACATCTCAGAACATCGTGGCTAAGTCCTACTAGAGTTTCGAAATTTGAACATGCTCAAAACATTCGTGGAAGTTCGTGGGTGTTCCTAAGCCATTCCTGGGATATTCGTCTTAATTTTTCATTTTTTAAAATCTTACCGTATTCTCAGGAATGTCCTAGGAATGTCCTAAGAACATTCCTAAGAATGACGACAAATATGATGAGATTACCAGAAGTAAGTAGAAAGCATCATGTTCATGAAAATATCCAAAAATATGCAAAACTGGTTAACGAAAGAAGAAAATAAATATGAATGAGCAAATGGATGCTACCAAAGACAGCACAAGTGAACCAACATCCCCAAATCCCATTCAGTCTGTGGCAGAGTTTGTGAGAAAAACATTAGACCATTCAAAACACCCACATGTTTTTGGGTCTGGACTACCCAGAATTTGTTGTTCACATCGTTTAAGATATTGTTGTAACAACAATTGAAATGAATCATGTGAGTATCAACAAATAAAGCTATGTCAATATGCTGAAAGTAAACTCATTTGAATATTGTTCAAGTGCCCTTATTGGCCTTTAGTCTTAAATATTTTTTTGCGTAGTGGTGCTACTGTCCTAGGAATTTATTAAGAGCTACTTAGGAATTTCTTATGTTGGTCTCAGTAAGTTTGCATATGTCGTACAAAGTCTCATATATTCTTAACTTATTCTCAGGATATTCCCAAGACTATTCCTTAGACATTCCTAAGACAGTTCTTAACAACTTCTTATCAATGTCTTAACTTGTTCTTGCCCATTTTCGAGGTACATTTTGGTCACGACTTCCAGACAAATGCACCCCCAGCGCGCCAGCGCCGAGTGAATTTTGAGTTCTTGTCTAAGTTCTTGATAGTGGGAAACTAGACTAGCCACTGCTCTGAGACTCAGTGTGACAGTTAACTTTTGGCCCTTACCATATATATATATTTCTTCTTCTATATGTAATGGTCTGAATAACTCATAAATCACTTGTGTTAGGTTTAAGATGTTGCAATACATCTCACTCTAGGAATAGGAGATTGGATGTTTCTTTCTAACTATTTTTCATCGTGATTTTTAAATGCTAATACACATTCAGATGATGTTAAACGGTTAACAGATTCTGTTAACAGGATGTTGAGGCTAAATGTTAATAGGACATGTTCGGTGTTAAGGTGTACAGGTAAACAACGGTTGGCGTAACATCTTCACGTCTGTGCCCACGCAGAAATTGAACTCGGCCATTGTTGTTACTGCTCAACAACTGTTTATAAACATTTGCACAACCTTTATCTGAAATCCTGATCATGTTTAGAGAAGTGGTAATTTTTTTTGACCAAATATCAGTTCATAATGGTAAAGAATATGTGAGAAAGCAAGCTGGGAAAGCTACCACCTAAACCTAAAGTCACCTGCAATGTTCTCAAATGCCACGAGTTGCATTCTGTGAAGTTGTGGGACACTGCGCAGTTAATGCCGATTAATGTTTTCAACCACACCACCCATGTTCTTTACTAGTATTTACTGTTTAACAAAGAGTAAATAATCATCCTCATTTTGTATCATTCTTTGCCAATATCACATTTCAGTCTGTGTACCTGTCAGCCTTAAAAAGGCTTGATCAATATGTCTCAACCTAGTACAATGTAGCGTTATTTCGTTAAGTAAACGCACATGCGCACTCACCTTCGCGCAACAGGGCCAAGTTAGCATGCGCATGCGTGGGCTAAAATAAACTCCTGCAAAACTCCAATGCTACACATGAAAAGAGCTTTGCACTGTTTCTATCGACATAGTTGGCCGACTGATGAAGTTCAGTTTTATTGTTGATACCAATAAGTCAACTTCTCGCTACCAAACCAATACCTAAAATTCGTTAGGCCTAGTTGCAAGTAGTGGATGAAATCGGAGTACCCCTCAAAAACTGACGGCTAGTTTAGTGTTTGGTTATTCTTTATAGTAAATACCGCAGGAAAATGTTGAAGTCGTTCTACATAATCCTACTGAATTGCATTGTGATTCAATACGTTCTGATGGATGTTGAAGGAGAGCTACTGATACCGAGTAAGTATAGATAATATATATATATATATATATATATATATATATATATATATATATATATATATATATATATATATATATATATATATATATATATATATATACATGTATATATATATGTTTATATATAAATATATATATATATGGTGGATATATATAAGTAAGTATAGATGGTGAGGAAACGTAACAATATTTGACGTTATGAGTGGTTCAAATTCAACATAAGTATAATGATAACACCACACTTGTTGCACGCATCAGTGCTAGAATAATGATAAAACAAAATTTGTCATAGCCCAAATTGTCTTATATATGTATGAAACGGCTCATTGTATGTGTCTCATTTCAATAAACTACTTTTTATCTATGATATAGTTAACCAAGTATGTCTTTCTGTTGAGGTGTTTGAGTAAGGATATATTCTTAGTATTAAATGGGAGTCTTTTAGAGACAGAATTTACATACCGACATTTACATAACGATGAAAGGTTATTTTCTCATGTATTTACATTATTTAAATCATGGATTTACAAGATGTATTTTCCTTTAATTTATCCATGGGGCACTTCATTGTAGAGACCATTCTGATAAAGGTAGATTTTTGTAAGATTCGGCTATATCTGCAACTTGATCAGCTACAATTATGTTAACGAATAGTTAGTTATCATGAGGGAATTTCTTTGATCGAGAAGAGAAAATGTGCAAATTATTTTTAAAACAATGTAAATATCTATAGCTATCAGCTTTATTCCAAATGAACGCCGTCTACTCTCTTGCAGTTACTATTGTACTTTTGCCTCAACTTTCAGAGATAGAAGTACACACACACATACACACACATATTTTTTGCATATATGTTTATATGTATGTGTGTATGTGTGTGTATGTATAAGCAGGAAAACTTGCATACAAATAGAGAACAAGAAAAGTTGTTTGAGATATCCATTACATTATCAACAGTAGACAGGAATGATTTGGGACAAGTGCCTTTGTTAAGGGTATATGAAGTCCCAGGTGGGCAAGTAAAAGTAAAATAAGACTGGCTGCATATGCAGTACTGAGCTATGTATAGAAGTACTCCTTTCTTTGTTGTAACATATATGTGGTTAATTGCTATGTCTTTCATTCCAGGCCATGTGGATGCTACAAACCCTTATACTGATATAGGCTGTTGGAGAGATACATACAATAGAGCAATTCCTACCCTTGAGGGTTCTGATCCCATTCTTGATAATACATATTCAAATCGTCAACAAGCTCGTCTCAAATGCCTTATTGCGGCAAGTAAAAGAGGTTTTACCGCATTTGCCGTTCAAAATGGAGGCTGGTGTGCTAGTTCTGCGACTGCAGAGTTGACTTACAAGAGCTATGGGGCTTCCCCTGATTGTGCGCCTGATGGGGAAGGAGGCCCAATGTCCAATCACGTTTACAAAATCAATGGTAAACATTCTCTCTCTCTCTCTCTCTCTCTCTCTCTCTCTCTCTCTCTCTCTCTCTCTCTCTCTCTCTCTCTCTCTCTCTCTCTCAATACATTAAGACTTTAAAATGTCATAGAGGACCTAAAGAATAGAGTACTTTTCAATTACTCTTATGTCCTACATTTTAGATATTTTGATTTTTATTTGGTCACTATCATTCAAACTTTATATTTTCCTATTATATCAAACGGATATTTATAGCGCATTAGGAAACATCCACTCATATGTACAGTCTAACCACAGACAACCAATATGAGACATCAACTGCAATGCACACTTTAAATTCAGAGTATCAAGGAAGATCAACAAAAGCGTTTACTCCAACTACAGACCAGCAGCATGACACATCGACTAAAGTCTACACTCAAAGTACAGACCAGCAGCATGACACATCAAGGAAAGTCTACACTCCAACTACAGACCAGTATCATGACATATCAACTCACGTCTACACTCCAACTACAGACCAGCAGCATGACACATCAACTATAGTCTACACTCCAACTACAGACCAGCAGCATGACACATCAACTAGAGTATACACTCCAACTACAGACCAGCAGCATGACACATCAACTAAAGTCTACACTCCAACTACAGACCAGCAGCATGACACAGCAACTAAAGTCTACACTCCAACTACAGACCAGCAACATGATACATCAACTAAAGTCCACACTCCAACTACAGACCAGCATCATGACACATCAACTAAAGTCTACACTCCATCCATAGACCAGCATCATGACACATCAACTAAAGTCTACCCTCCAACTACAGATCAGCAGCATGACACATCAACTAAAGTCTACACTCCAACTACAGACCAGCAACATGGCACATCAACTAAAGTCTACACTCTACAGCATCAGGAGACATCAAGTAGTGTGTACTATTCAACTAATCCCAAGCTGGATTTCACTACTCACAAAGTGGGTAAGTCATTTAGGAACCATTAAATGCAATTTTCAGGAAATTTATTCTGATCTATAAATTAATTATTTGCTATTTTTGTATAGAACTAAAATGATTCATTTTGGAATGCCTCTTCTTTTCACCACATAAGCAGTTAGATAAAAAATTAATGTAAATATCATGTTTTGTCAGTATTAGCATAGCTCGTTGCCATGGTAATAAGTAGACAATGTTTCACCATATATATATATATATATATATATATATATATATATATATATATATATATATATATATATATATATATATATATATATATATATATATATATATATATATATGTGTGTGTGTATATATATATATATATATATATATATATATATATATGTGTGTGTGTGTGTTTATATATATATGTACATGTATATATATATATATATATATATATATATATATATATATATATATATATATATATATATATATATATATATATATATATATATATAAGCGGCTGTGTAGGAAAACCGTTGGACATATATGTATACATGTATGTATGAGAGATGTATGTGTGTGTGTGTGTGTGTGTATTTACAACTATATGTATGTCTGTGCACTTTTTGGGGTGGGAGTGTGTTTTGTGAAAAAAGAATGGGTGAGACAAAAAGAGAGACATTGACTGATCTATACAAAGTCATATCCAGTCACAATGACTATAACAACATCATGCTACAACTACTAATGTAAACTTGCCAAATATATTCATAGACCGGGATAACACCAAATCACTACATTAGACATTGTCTGGCAAATATTGAAATATCTTGAAAACATAACAATAGTAGGAAAACTGAAGGTTATAGCAGCAATAATGATTGATGATCTTTGTCTAAGGTCTTGTGTTATGCATTTGTGTAGAATTGAATGTTTTGTTGTTTTTAACGAGGAAATCATTTTTTATTTTTTGGAATTTTTTGGGTTTTTTCAAATGCATGTAAATGGTAGCACAGTTACATCGAGAATGAATGAACCATTCAGCTGCAAGAATAAATACATAAATATACATTGTTGGAGAGTATATGATATTGAACATATTGTATTTACTTAGAGCATTCGTTTTGCATTTATATGTTATGCCTGTATTAAGTTGCGTGTCATCATGATAAACACTCAACTTGTACCATCTCTTTTCGAACAATTGTTTTTTTCTGGTGGTGTAATGAAAGTGTTTCTCCAGATAACAGTGATGTTTAACCTTTGCTTTTATATGAAATAAAGATGGGTTTTTTCCTGTTTGAAAGCGTCATGAATAACATTCTTGATGAATAGGATTATGAAATTAATGACAGTACCATTTTCTAGATCACCTAATATTTTTGTGGAGCCGCTAACTTGTTATCTAAGAATCCAAGTTCTATGATCCAGTCATTGATAAGATCCCACAAATTTGCAACAACCGTACAGATTATAAACATGTGATCAACACAACTTTTACAAAAAGCACAGTTGTCCAATTTCTCAATGCCCATCTTGCAGAGTTTATCATTCGTATGGAATATACGATGTAAAGTTCTAAATTGAGTGTATTTTAAATATGCATCTTTAGAACTAGTGTGATAAAGCAAAAAAGACCTTGAAAATTCGATACTGGTAATTGAAACTTGCGCTTTCTCTTCCCATTTATTGGTTAGTTCATCCAATATCTGGTTACCTTTGGGATGTTATAATCTATAAAGATTGGAAACCCGTTGGTATCGATTGATTATAATATATTTAAAAAGGTCTTCGGTATTGGGACGCGGAATTTAGGTATGTTCTTCCAATCCAGGTGAGTATTGATTAATGAAGTGATATGTGCATACTCCAAAAGGTTCATTTTAATGTTGTAAATGGTGTTTATCTTTTCTAGCTTGAGTGGCACCTTTAGATAGTCAATGAGATCTGAGATTACCATTATGCCATTCTCACGCCCCTCTCTTCTTTTTTGGTGTTTATGTTTTCTAGCTTGAGTGGCACCTTTAGGTAGTCAATGAGATCTGCGATCACCATTATACCACTCTCACGCTTCTCTCTTCTTATTTGGTGTTTATCTTTTCTAGCTTGAGTGGCACCTTTAGATAGTCAATGAGATCTGAGATCGCCATTATGCCATTCTCACGCCCCTCTCTTCTTATTTGGTGTTTATCTTTTCTAGCTTGAGTGGCACCTTTAGGTAGTCAATGAGATCTGCGATCACCAATATACCATTCTCACTCCCCTCTCTTCTTATTTGGTGTCTATATTTTCTAGCTTGAGTGGCACCTTTAGATAGTCAATGATATCTGCGATCACCATTATGTCATTCTCACGCGCCTCTCTTCTTATTTGGAGACTAAATGCGGGTTTATACCAAAGTGGAGTTTCAAGGGTAGCGTACTTGTTGAAGATACAATTACTACTCCCGAGTGTTTTAGAGCAGCAAGAACATATTTCCGGAATGGATTGGAAGTAAGTTCCACTATTCTGTCTATATAGTCTGTAAATACATCTCCTAGCTCCATAGCATTTGAGAAAACTGTCCATTTGCTAGAGCTTTTTATGAATCTTTTTAGCCAACCAACTTTCAGAGCAGTAACGAATAATTTATTGTTATGAAGTTTTAAGCCCCCATCCCTATTTTCGACTTCGAGTATTTCCCTTCTGAGTCTTGGAGGTGTGTTTGTCCATAGAAAGTCTGCAAAAAGAGCATTAAGTTCGGAGGTCATCATTAGTGATGTCATTGATATGAAATTTTATCGATTCGATTACTCGATATATTTTTCGATTCAATTCGATTCGATACACCGTAACGTGCTCGTTGGGCACAATTAATTACCTAGTAATTTTTCAAAGTAAAAAACATTCTTGCCTTTTTAATTCATTCATCAAACATCAAATTAATGAATTAATTCTGTATTTATGCATTCATCTATTATTATAATCAATCATGATTTATTTTATTCTATTTCATTCAATTCAATTTGTTTATCAATTTACTTTGTATTTGATTTATTGTTTTATACCTATTACAATTCATTCTACTCTGAATTGAATTCATTCACTTTGTGGCTGTTATTTGTATTAATTTCATCTATAGCCACAGTGTATGTCTATGTGGACACTCATTACGTTTGCTCATTTGAGACATGAACGTTCGAAACGTTCGTATCTCCAATACTGCGCTCTTGATGAGCAGTACGTTTAGTGAACGTTTCAGACATTGTTGTTCTGAACGTACTGCGAATTCTATGTGCGCAGTAAAATAAAATGGCGGCCGTTTGTTTTGGTGAGCGAACCGATCTACCACTCATCATTTTGCGTGTAATTATGGCTGAGAGCCGTAGTACATTGTCAAACATCACCATCAAAGGTAACAGCTGTTGATTTTGTTGGGGCTGAGCAATCGCTCATGACTTTTTGCGCGTACTTACGGCTGACAGCCGAGTACATGCTAGAACTTAACCCCCAAATGTAGCGACATTTGGGGGTAAATTTTGTCGATTCTGTCGCATCGATACGTATGCCTTATCGATGCGACTATCGACAGGGTCTTACCTAGCGGTGCATCGACTTGGGGACTATCGATGACATCCCTAGTCATCATTAGGGCTAGGAAGAGACTGAAACATATGGGTTAACTTGGACATTATTGAGGACTTGATAATGGTAACTTTGCCATAAGGTGCCAAAGTCCGGGAGTGCCAGGTTCTGATCAGTTTTCTGATTTCCCCTACCTTTCTAAATATGTTGAGTTTTGTTATTTCACCCATTTTATCAATGTTAAAGAATATTCCTAAGATCTCAAATGAGCTGGTCCATTCGAAACCATACTTGCCCTGCCAAGGTATACTTTCGTCTATCGAAGCCCCAATTTTGATGACCTTAGTCTTGTCATTATTATTAGCTAAACCTGCGGGATTTCAAACAACATAAGAATATGGACTGCATAGTTTAAACTGTTTAGATCTTCGTCTAAAAAAGAGTTGCATCGTTCGCATATTTGGACAATAACATCTCAGTGTCATGTACCTGAATGCCCCTGACATCTTTACACTCTCTGAGAACATGAGACAAAACCTCTGCACATACTTAAAATATGTAGGGGGATATTGGATCTCCCTGCCTACATCCACTAGATAGTGGGGACCTTTTCTGAAAGAAAACCATTCAATTCTATTCTCGGAAATGAAATTTCTGTAGGAGGTGGATCATATTATAAAGATTTGTGCCAAAGTTTAGAAATTTGAAAACCTGCTTAATAAAGTACCATTCTATAGTATCAAAGGCCTTTGCGAAATCAAGTACTATAATACCAGCTGATGTATTGGTTATGTCGCAATATTCAATGGTATCATGCACTGTGCATGTATTTTCCCCAATGAATCTACCTGCAATAAAACCAGTTTGATCCTCATTTATTAAAGATGAGAGTAAAGGTTTGATTCTATTAGATATTAAACAGATTTCGACAATTCAGGTTCTGTATTCAGCTGGTAGATCCAGTAGTGTTTGCAGTAGATCTGTTGTTGAACAGTTTATTGCTGTTTGCACAGACTCGTGTGTTTATGAAGGGTGTTCATTGAGGGGTTCTCATGTTTCCCACACATATCGATACCCTGGCTCATTTTCCAGCTACCTTTATTCACATACACGAGAGTGTGAATAGAAAAAGGAAATTATAGCACTTACACCCAATAAAGGAAAACTATACTGACTGTACATTATCACATGAACACCAGTTTTAAAAGGTTTTTAATGGTTTTCCATCAGCAAAAGTATCAAGTTTCAGATTTTGCTTTTGTGTTCCTTTATGCATGAGTGAATTGCTAGACAAACAAGTCAAAACAAGCACTCTGTGATCAACCACTAAAACCGTATCATATGTACAAATAACATGAACCATGCTGAAAAGGCCTCGGACCGCGCTTTGTGCACATACACACTAATAGTATCATTCTTTGAAATGAGCTCCCAGACAAAATCAACGCTACTAACAGTGTGCAAAACTTCATGACACAACTGACAACATTGCTATTTTATCTACCCACTATTTAATAATGAGCTTTTGAACATAAAAATAGGCAAAAAGGTGCAATACAAAATACAATTACTATTACCATTAGTAGTAGTAGTAGTAGTAGTAGTAGTAGTAGTAGTAGTAGTAGTAGTAATTATTATCACTTTTACTATTATTGTTTTTATCAGTATTATTATTTCTATTGTTATCATTATTATTATTATCATTATTATTATTATTATTAGTAGTAGTAGTAGTAGTATTAGTATTATTAGTATTAATTGTTATTATTATCGTTTTTA
Source organism: Maea johnstoni (assembly GCA_963942565.1). Taxonomy (NCBI): domain Eukaryota; kingdom Metazoa; phylum Annelida; class Polychaeta; order Spionida; family Magelonidae; genus Maea; species Maea johnstoni. Next base: position 32,159,692 of record OZ012695.1, read on the forward strand.
CTATTATTGTATTTATCTTTGTTATTATTATTATTATTATTATTATCATTATTATTATTATTATTATTATTATTATTATTATTACCTTATGATGCCCTCCCTTGTGGTGTTTAATTAAGGTTGTCAACTCTGCACTTCTACCACGTCGTTGTATTAAAGTCGACAGAAAAATCATGACATCATTTTTGTTTATTGTACCTTGCGTACATTGACTGCAGTGGATGTAGCTGGCAGTGGGCAGGCGATTTAGCATTGTAGATGTACGTGTCACCAGTAAACAACTAGGTATCATAACCAGTAAAGACATTTTCGGATTGGGATTTTTTGTCTACTGGTTTAAAGACAATCGATAAGAGAATTTCAAAGTTGGTTCATTTAAAATTGCTCCCACTCCCTTTAAAGAATTTAATCTGAAATCAAACTAAAAAGCCTTGCATTCGGTCTTTCTCTTTCTTTATGTTGCTTTAATGATGAATGATGCACATACGACAAAAGAGGACGTACAAGCTTAAGGTTTAGTCTCAACCACACGTATAATTTAGCTGGAAGTATAGGTTTACATTGTGAGAGAGTGTACTTTTAATTTGATACTGATACCCTATTCCTGAGAGTGTTGATTTAAATGAACAAACTGTGATTGAAACGACTACTCAAAAGTAATGGGACCTCTGGGGTAACCCAGTAGTATACGACAGGAGTGGCTTATCCACCTCTCGACCGAGTGATGTATGTGTGAAAGAGTGTGAAGCAAAGCGCGTCATTGGATGGTAGAAGGAGTATGAAAAGAAGGTTGAGATGACCAACGAGCTGAATAAGGCACGGATGAACCACCTTAAATCAGGGCTGTTTAAGGTGGAGGAGGACAGTGGCGGGATGAAAACCACGATAGCAGCACAGTTTCCAAACAAGTAGCTGACAACTCGGCACATATTTCAGAAATGAGGCGGAGGGACAGGTCGACATATCCGAATAGGCCAATGGGGCCTATTGTCTCTGCTGGCACCACAGGTGGCTAGTCGAAGGACCTCTTTGGGACTCTGTGTCAGAAGGGTGCCACATGAGTACTAGTGGCGCCACATGAGTACTAGTGATGCAACACAACTCCAGCACCGCCCCCTAGGAGGACCCATAAGGACTCAATTCTAGAAAGGATATTTTGTATTGAGCATGTAATATTTTGATGGAAAACGCGAAGTCGTGCGGAGACAAGGCGCCTGCGACCGCATGTCAATGGCTGTTATATTTCTATATCACTATACTTTATTGAGAACTGGTACAATTCAGCTGTTGTTGTAGTTAAATATGATCCCATGTTTTGAACCCATGTTATGTTGTGTGCAGCATGCGATTTCGTTTAACAGCAAAACTTAAGGTGATGAGTACCATTGCAAGCCAGTTAAAAGCCCCATCCCAAAACACACCTCAAAGCAGCATAGTCCTATAAACTAGGTGCATCTCCAGGTTCCTGAGTGGTATCAGGTAGAGAATATCATCGCCACCTGTCATTATTCAATCGATATTCTGTTTTATTTCAAAATTTACAACAAATGACATATTCTCATTAATTACGCAGGTGATGGTTACTGTAGGTTCAGAGTTATTTTAGGGATATCATTTACTATGCCCAATAAAAAGTTTTTTTGTTTGTTTTTTTTACTGTTGAAGATTTTTACAGGCCATAACATGGAAAATTTTAGTGAGAAATTTGACTCCAAGTGTATTAAGTTCGAGCAGATAGAAAGCTTCTCAACTATTTATACCATGCCCGACTCTCGGCATTGTTTGACTGTGACGCGCGACCATTGAGGTGTGTCTTTGTACAACTGTCTTTTGTTCCTAGCCCACATAGGCTCCACACACAAGATATCTCACTAACATTTTCAAATGTTATGGCCCGTAAAAGTCTTTAGCAAAATCAAAAGAATACTTCTTATTGGGCATAGTCAATGACATCCCTAAGGTATCTGAAAACCTACAGTAACCATCACCTGCGTAATTAATGAGAATATGTCATTTGAAAGAAAAGATGTAAATTTTGAAATAAAACAGAATATGGATTGAATCATGACAGGTGGCGATGAAATTCTCTACCTGATAACACTCAAGAACCTGGAGATACACCTAGTTATAGGACTATGCTGCTTTGAGGTGTGTTTTGGGGCAGGGCTTTTAACTGGCTTGCAATGGTACCCATCACTTTAATACTACTCTAAGGATGTACTGCGATTATTACAGCAAATACAGTAGTTACTCTTTACAGGTCGATAATGTATGTGCTCAGCATAGACAGTTGGGAGTCTGAGTCTGAGTCTGATTTTATGTATCTGATTTTATTTTTAGTAGCATCAGTACCTTTGGTGTACAGTATAACTGCCACGTTGCGTTGGTGTGGTTGTTATTTTGAAAATTTATTGCGTGGTGTTTTGTATAGGCGTGACTGCGGTCCGGCTATGATCCCAATAATGTTGTTTATCAGTCTACCAAAGTGACATATGTATTATTAAACTCCTCATCAAGCCCTGTTATACTATTGATGGTAGACAGCTGTTATAAGTGGATGGCCATCTGCTAGTAACTCTGTTCATTGGTCTCAATCGAGTAATACTATGCGGCCGTCTGCAGATGTTCTCCACTTCAAGGTACAATGCAATTCATATATCTGGCTTGGTGTCTTGTTCTATTACGTATCCCTGTATTGTTCTATTACGTATTCAATATTGTTGTATGTTAACATTTTAAACTCAAAACCCCATTCCTCCCATCCTTCTTTCAATGATACTTGAGGCATAGTGTTCGCACAATCATCTGAGGTCTATATCTTCGGATGTACTTGTGTGAAACAAATTCTGGATCCTAGCAGGCATCAGCCGGCCACCCCTACCCGTTCTGAGAGGCATATTAACGTTATTGGCTCTAGCGGGTGGGACATCTAGCGGCGTGCGGAGTTACCAAAGGTTAGGTATCAGGTCCATGGTTAGGGTTAGTGGTAAGGTTGGGTAAGCCCTAACCCTAACCCTGGGCTTGATCTCTAACCCTTAACCTAGCCCTAACCCTACTTAGGGGATTCGAAGATCATCTCCTTCCTGAGGACTGCGCGGATATAGAGTGTACTCTACCCTACTCCTCAGTCTCTGCATGCATTTCACTCATACTGGTGGTGACACCTATTGCTTGCCTTGATAACTAAAATGTGGCACACGGTACCAGAGGGTTTTTCATTTTTGTCGGCAGGTCGACGGAAAGATACTTACCTATGACGCCAGGATTGCACAACCTAATTTTGAGTACTGCTGTTAAAAACTTGTTTGTCAAATTATTTGACAACAAGGAAGACAGCGACAGACTCAAAAAGGCCTAAGGAGACTTAAGCCCCTTTTACACTAGCCGAAATTTTGCTGGCAACTTGCTCGCAACGTGGTGGCAACCGATAGTTGCGGGGGATTGCCAACACATTGCCACCCGTCGCCAATGATCTCCAGGACATTGCCACTACGTTGCCACTACGTTGCCATCATCGTCATTGGTCGCCAACGCTTGGCAACTTTTTCAAACTGTTTAAAAAGGTTGCCAAGCGTTGCCATGGTCTCCAGATTGTGAATGAGTTGCCAACGAGTTGCGAGTGAGCCTCCGACTGTTGTGACAGTGTTGCAAGAGGTTGCCAATACGTCTCCACCAGGTTGCCAATGCTTTACACAACCCTGTCACAACAAGTGGCAACTCAGACCATGGTCTGACCATCCACAGCTGAGAATGAGCAGTAGGCATATAATAGTATTTTGTATTGAAATTTTAAAGATGTTTCATGTTATTTGTATTTTTTCCGGTATTTCATCAATAAACCTTCCAACAATATATGTGTTTATGTATTTCTTTTCAACAAAATATGGTTTAATACATAATAAAAAATGCAATACAGGCAACTCTACATAATGCGGACTGATGTGAATCCTAGATTTCAGTGTGGATTAGGCAATATCCGGATTGTGCATAATCTAGATTTTGTCCAGATTATGCAAAGACTCATTATAAATCTATTATCTATTATCGAAAAGATTCATTATTGAATTCCCTCAAGATTAGGGAAAATTATAATGATGTACATGTACACCTTAGATGAGATGTCCTTTATTTTTTCCCCTTAAATGTCTTTTTAACCTCTATATTAAAAACACATTTTCAGGAGAAGTCAGTGGTTGCTGCTGGCTCTTCTCCAGTCATTTTAGCTAGGCTTAAAATGAGATGAAGAACCAGCTCTTAACATTTCCCAACAAAAGTATAACATTAGAAGAGTTATCAACACTTTAATAGATAGATAAAAATAGTATACCACTAACTAACTTCAAATGTGTTTTTATATCGTGGCATACGCAAAGTAGATAATTTTCGAAATTGTGACCCAATCACGGTCGACAATGCACGGGTGACAATGCGGAACTGTGGTCTATTAATTTCCATGAGGGGCGATAAAACAAGATGCAAATACGCCTATAGAGGTGTACAGTGCCGACATTTAATTCCTGCAGTAAATGCCCGGGCAGCCTGGTCGTAATACACGACTGCATTCCCGATTGTTACACAATTTCCTGGGCATGGATGCATGGATGACCTCACAAATGAAAGTAGCTTTGATTCGAAAGGTACGTGGGTCATTGATGTGCTTGGCTTATTTTTTTCTGACTTGTTATCCATTGGAGTTTCAAAACCAGGCACAGGCAGACGTACGGTCGACTGGTTCAGGAATTAAATGTCTGTACTGTAAAAGGTACCTAATTCCGCAATGTAACACAAGTAAGAATATTTCTTTCAATAGAAATATTCTAAACTATTTACAATTTCGATAAAGTTATAGTTGAACAGTTTTATTCAATGAAATAACTTGCAAAAGTTAAAATTTGGTCAACTACTCTAAGCACATCACTGTACTCCAATCTACCTATATAAGTAGCATCATTGGCTACAGTATGGCAAGCACAATCGATGATTGTTGCGCTTTCCCGGGCTCCCTTTCGATTTGTCATCAGATCGGGAGCGCGAGGGGAATGCTAATTTTGAGCGAGGGTGTATCGGTGGTTTGCCCCGATACCCTCCACTGACCTTGACCGTGGCCTACCGTGTGGCCCACGGCGTTGTCAATGACTGCTAGCTGTCTCTTAACCCTGCCTGAATTTGTATCCCTGCTGGGGCATGAAAGATTGATGCAATAAACCAAGCTGCGGATTAGTTTCCCTATCATCCACACCTAACTACATGCGCCCTAGCAGCAACTTGGCAGAAAAACTGACCAAAAATGAAAATTCCAAATTTATTTTTTAGCGAGTTCCTGCGCGGCAGCGTAAGCAGGGTCTACCAACTGCAAGATCGCATTAGCATGCGATACCTTCACTACCCTAACCATGAGAATACTCGTAGCATTAAGAAATTAAGAACAAATATGTTAATTTAACTGAATGACCAAAGTTCATGGAGAATAACTAGGACGACTGCAAATGACATGAGCCTCAGCCGGTTTAACATCTCATTTATCAATTTCATATCTGTTAGCCAAGCTTTTTCAACTTTTGGTACATAAGCTAGCTAGCCCTAATTGTGTGGTCGCAGGGATATCTCTGTGTTCTAATATTTTTTCATTGAAACAAATTGCCAAACGAATGTTTGGCCATAATATTCATTTTGAAATGAAGTCTTTTTAATCCAATTTTTGAAAAACAACTCACATAGCTTTTGCATTTGCGGCACACCGGCTTGGTCTACCGCGACTGATAAAACATGCATTGTCGAGCACATTTGTGGTGAAAGATCTTAATAAAAACGAAAGGAATATTTTCCAAATTTCCGTGAACAATACAGGCGTACATATTGCTGCAAAAAATGATATTTGAGTTTGTGAACGATAGCCATTTAATCGCGAAATTTATGAAAGGACTAGGTAGAACTAAATCGAGGACATGACGAGCATCCATATTGACAGTGACGTCACTAGACTGCAAAGCATGCCGGGAACGCTCAAATCTGACTGGGATCTAAACTCAACCGATGCGAAGACGCCCAAGATAGAACTAGAAATAATCATGTTGTGATTTTGCTATCAGATATCTAGGTGCTTTTTTGTCAATTTGAAAATTTTCATGTTTACTATCTGCAGGGTGGGTGCTTTCTAGTTAAGTACAAATTTATAATCAAAAGTTGTTGTTTTGCTTTTATTTTTGGATTTGCAACATTTGAAATTAGCCCAAAGTATGCCTTATTAGGCAGATATTACATGCACCTGGATGGTAGGCCCATTTTGTGACTTCTGTGAAAGCTTTGACATGTCTTGAGCATCAAGTTTGATTGTTAACCCACATTAACCACATGCATTAACCAATGATTAAAGATAATTGGTTTCGCATTGTTTTCTAGGGTTGTCCTGCCACTGAAGAATCAGTGATATTAATATTTCATATTTTCCTTTGAATATAACTCCATTATCATCAATTTCGTTTTTTTCACAGATCTTTAATAAATAATGCAATTTATGTCCCAAACACCTCCAAAGACAACATTGACTACACCATTGACAACACGATAGAGATGTATTGGCGACCTCTTGTAACACTGTCACAACAATTGAAGACTCACTTGCAACTCATTTACGATGCTGGCGACGAAGGCAACGCTTGGCGATTTGGCGACTTTTTCAAACAGTTTGAAAAAGTCGCCAAGCGTCTGCGTGATTTGGCAACCATTGGCGATGCAAGGCAATGTACTTACAACCTACTGGCAACGTACTGACGATCATTGACGATAAGGGCAATGTGGTGGCAACTCCGCCGCAACCATCAGTTGCCACCACGTCGCCAGCACGTTGCCAGCACAATTTCGGCAAGTGTAAAAGGGGCAGATCGGCTTGCAACTGAGAGAGCGGCCAAAATTGTTTCCCGTTAAAATTAAAACAAATGATTGACCAATTTATAAACTTCCTCAGACTTATGACCCATAAAATTCATTCTAGCGCAAAGCATTATACAAGTTTACAATAATACATTATTTATGCACTGGAATTCATGTTTATTTCTGTAACTGAAGGTGAATTATTTGTGGTAAAGGTATGTGATTTGCCAAGTGAGATTGAAAATAATATTTCACTTTTTTCTTATGCATTAACCCTACTTTGTTGAAAAGTGACACATAAAAACATATTATTGCATAATTTATTGATAAAATAGCTGAGAAAATTACAAATTACATGTACAATTTTTAGAAATTCAGCATGGTGTTGCAACTACATTGCCACATTGCCATCGTGTTGTAACTGCGTCGCCACTTGATGTCAATGCATTGCAAGCGTTTGCCACTGCTTTGCCATGGAGTGGTCAGTGGTCTCGACGGTGTTGCCACCAGGTTGCTATATGTCTTTACCATGTGGCCACTGAGACGTCAATGAGGCGTCAGTACGTTGTAAGTCCAATTACACACATGAACTTTTTTAGACCTTTTGCAATGTCTTGGCAACGTTGTGGCAATGTGGTGGCAACTAGCGGTTGCCACCACGTCGCCAGCAAGTTGCCAGCAAAATTTCTGCTAGTGTAAAAGGGGCTTTAGTCAGCCTCAGAAATGAAAAAACTCCAAGGCTCAAAAATTAGATCTACAGCAAACTGGATAGATAAAGGTGAAAAACCCTCAAGCTATTTTCTTAAATTAGAAAAGAGTAACTATGTTAATAAAAACCAGTATTAGGTATTACGTATAATGTGAGAGACCCTAGGAATATCACAGAATTGAACTGTAGAGACAAGTTCTCAGAGATTGATAGAATCCTCCTCAATTGGAGCAGGAGATACTCTACGCTCCTGAGGCAGGTCACGGTGATGAAAAGCCTGACCCTTTCCAAAATCCTCCACTTTCTAGCTGCTTGACCATCTCCAGGGAAAGATTTCTTTAGAGAGATTGATAAAAAATTCTGTAGGTTCTTATGGAAACAAAAGCCTCCCAACATAGCTTAAAACGCTGGAGAGTGATATCACAAAAGGGGGACTAAAAATGATCAACCTGAAAAGTTTTGATTGCATCCTTAAACTAAAATTGTTTATTTAAAATGCTATTAAATTCCTCAGGAGGTTGGTCGATTATTCCTTGCTATATGAACATTGATAATGTTGCAAAATATGGAATTGACTACACAAAGGTGCTGTTGGAAAATATTAACAATCCCTTCTGGCGATCGGTAGTTGAATCAATTAAGTTATTTTTCAAATTATATTATAATTACCATACCCAGGAACCAATTTGCTCCCAACCACTATAGATTTTGAATATGTAAACAGGTGGGACAATTGAGGTATACGAACAGTAGCGGACCTCATAAATAGTCAATTCCAATTCAAATCAAAACAAGAACTATTAGATGAATTCAACACCAATCTCAATTTTATTGATTATGCAAGGCTGAAGCGTTGAATCCCCCTTGAATGGTCACATGAAAACAACTTGCATGACCCTAATTTACAAATAGCATGGTTATTATCAGTTTTTAATTTAATCACTGCTGTCAATAAATCAAATCAACTTCTTAAGAAGGAATTTCTGAAATTTGGAGATTGGATTCCTACTTCTAGGGGTTCCTAGGGTAATGAGGTTAACATCCCAATCTCGGATGATTTTTGGCCTAACAGCTATAAATTACCTTTTGCAATAGGATATGGTAGCTGGGCTAAAACGTACCAGTTTAAAATTCTGCATCGAATTCTCCCAACAAATAAGAAACTTGTGCAGTGGGGTATTAACGATTGTAAAAATGTGACTTCTGTGATATGGAAGATGAAAGTATAATTCATCTATTTTGTAAGTGTGATGTAGCAGGTGTTATATGGGAAGAGGTGGTGAATTGGTTCATAAATTGCTATTTTTAAGAATAGGAACATAGGCAATACAGTCTCTGTAGGTCAGATTATCTCAATACTAAGAGAGGTTAACATCCCAATCTGTCATGTAATGAAGGAATGCGCAAATAATTTGGTTCATCCCATCGCTTTGAAATCGATAGAACGCAAACGTTTAGATACAAAAATTGAATAACTTCCTCCAGCATTACACTTAAGCCCCCTTCCCACTGTCAAGAACGCCCCGAAGACCATAGGAAGATAGACCAAGAATTTGGAAAGTTTCCAGTTCTTGGAAAAATTCTGCATGTTTCTTGTCGATTCTTGTATGTTCTTTGTTTGTTCGTCATATGTTGTTGTATGCTCTTTGATGTTCTTGTTATGTTCTGGTACCCCCAAGATATTTTTGGAATGTTCACAAATTTCTTGGCAGTTCTCGTAGCACGCCTCAATGATTTCAGTTCCTAGTATAGTTGTAACACCTTCTTAAGATGTTAGTGTTACATTGTTGTTAATTCTTGTCGATTGTTGTTGATTCTTGTTTATTCTTCCCAGTTCTTGGATGTATAATTCTTTCTAAAGGCGTGGTACATTTCTGGGAATTTACTAGGAATGAGGAAGAATGTACTACGCAATCACTAAGAACTCATTAACATATTGCTGGATATCACGTGACTGCGCTGTAAGCAGGTCACCACCAGTAAACATGTCGGCCAGAGCAAGACCACAGAGACGTGCTATGGCCACTTATTCAAGAAAATCATCATCCAATAGGGGTAAACGGATTAAAAAAGTACCCCAAAAAATGTCATACCTATTGAGGAACCAGGGGATAGGAACATATGTGGTGAGGAAACCTAGATTGGCGATAAATCAGCTGATGAAGCTGTCGAAAAATGTAAACAAGCCAAAGTGGTGATCCCACGTGCTGATCCCTATGAGATTTTCAGAATGTCAACCTCTGATGATGAGTCAGAATCGAAATCTATGATGAAAATGGCAAAATCTAAGAAAAAAGTGAACAACTCAGACATCACACCGAAGGAACAGGATAGTGAAGTGGCGGTAAGGGACCTACAGATTGATATTCCCAGCGAAAATGCCATTGTGGAATATGTTGAGACTGACAAAGATGGCAGACATAATGAAAATGTTCATGTGGAAACATCCATGGATACAGAAGATAGAACAGTATCGAAAGATACCACAACCTCAATCCCGGAAGAAACGGACGCTGAGGACAGTTCTCCTGAAATTGTGACTGATGTACATGTGGATGCTTCAGTGATGGAAGACTCAGAGATACATGATGAACCGCCCAAAAAAATCCTAAAACAGTTAATAAGGGGGCCAAGTCTTCAGCCAAAGGACCAACTAAGAAGAAGACCCAACCTGATGAATCCCCACAGGGATGTCACATCTTTTATTATACCGAATAAAATACAAAACACAAAAGGGGGAAACATTACAAACACCAGTGATTTGGGATAAATACTCGTCGTCTGCCTTGTTGAACTAGGTTCACCGGTAGGTCACTTTGCAAACTCCATGGGTGTTTGTGGGTATTCTTCGGGCTAGCAGTAACTGGTAACTAGTCAACTATTTCATAGCTGTTCCTATAACTATTCAATTATTTCATAAGCTGTTAAGGACAGCAGCCTGTCACTAAGGAGTGGGTAAAACATGACAAGTAATCCATGGCCGTTGACCAACCAGAATCAAGAATCTTCACGTGAGGTATAATCATAATTGTTAGATATCTTTATTGATTATATCATTGCATTTTGCCAGGACACTTTTCCAACTGGTAGATCCTGCATTAGGTGGGCATCTGATTGCTACATGCTTGCCATCAACGGCTCCCAGCGTGTTATGGAAGTTCCATTTCTTAGAAAAACCAGTAGCTATTTCTCTCCACTCTTGTTGGCTATCGGGAAGTTTCATAACTTCATCCAAGTACACTGTGATGATGGCTTCAGCCACTTCAGGAACAAATTTACTTATTGTGTTGCGTGCTACTCAGAAAGCATATTGAAGAGGAGAATATTCATTTCCTGTAGCCATATATCTTAGTGTATAGGCTATCTTAAGTCAAGGGTCAAGGGCTTTACGATAGAAGGTGTCCTTTTTGGTGATGAGAGGACCTACCCTCTCAACCAGTACATTGAAGAGCTCAGGTGACATACAAAGGAAGTTCTGGTAGCCTTTACTATCTTCTCGGTGTAGCTCATACAACAGATTTTCATATTGTCCAAATAAGGGGCGCCTTAAAAGCCATGGCTTCCCCCAGTACCTTCTGGGTGTACGGGGTCGACGTCTAGGTATAATCTCAGGTTCAGGTTCTTCTATGAGTAAAGCTGCAGCAAGTATGAGATAATGTTGCTCTTCAAGAGCCAGCAGATGTTCCAGATCACCCGTACTAGTATATGCTATAACATAAGTGTACTTTGCAAATGGTGGAAGTGGGAAGTAGGTCAGTGTATCATGTGACTTGACCCCAAATTGACACAATAAAACAGTTGAAGTTCATTGATTTTTGTATGTAACTTTTTGTTCCTAGTATAGTCTTACAAAAGTTGTAGTATGTTCTTAATACAGTATTTTTATGGTCTTATTACATTCGTAGGAGTCCTACCTTGTTCTTATTTATTCCTAATACATTCTTCACAGTTCTTGAAAAAATCTTAACACTTTCTTATCATATTTTTGGACAGTCTTAATACTTTCTCCAAACAGTCCTATCACCTTCCTAGAACAGGTGTAGTTTAGTCCTAGCTCGTTCTGCATGCACCAAATCCTATTTTTTGACAAGAATTAGCAAGAATTTTGCTCTCAAAAATTAAACTTCTAAATTCTTCTTAAGTTCTTGTCTTGATTCTTGACAGTGGGAATATAGCATTAATGTCGTATAAACAATATGTTTATTTTATAATTCATTGCCATTTATAGTCACTGGGTTAGCTTAACACACAATGATGAAATATGAATAGGTATAAAACGAACACGAGAGCTGTAACAGTTTATTGTCATGATTCAACAATACAACGAATTAAAACGATTTCTGCCTTATTTCCTGGTTACTATTGTATATTAATGTGCAACTTCTATTACTCAAGCGTATTGATATTAATGATATTGAATTTAGCTAGTATTGATATTCATCTGACAAGTATTACATTTTAAGCACATACCTCTTAAGGTGATGAGTACCATTGCAAGCAAGTAAAAGCCACGCCCCAAAACACACCTCACAGTAGCATAATCATATGACAAGGTGCATCTCAAGGTTCCTGAGTATTATCTGGTAGAGAATATCATAGCCAACCGTCCTTTGTCAACTCATATTCTAATTCATTTCAATGTTTACAACTTTTCACTCAAATGACATATTCTCATTACTTACGCAGATGATGGTCACTGCAGGTTCATAGTTGCCTTTGGCATAGTTGCCTCTGGGTGTCTCATATCGGATAAAACACATGCAAGTAATAGAAAGGCAATTATAACTCCAATTAAATGAGAGTGAAAATCGGGCTTATAACAAGCGTTATATTCAATGCCTGTTAGTGTGCATTTTTGTCGGCGGAGGGGTTTTCACCCTTAGCCCAGTATGATTCTATGCAATAACCCCATTTTTGTGTAAAACGACTCAAGGTTTCTTAACATTTTATATTTACATGATGAAATACTATTGTGATAACGATCTTTGTTTAATAAGATCAAAAAAATATCTATTCATGAATATAAAGTTTAAAAATACAAAAAGATCTGGACAAACTTGCAAAAAAGCTTGACAGAATATTACCGAAACTGACCAGATGATATCTTTTATCATCACATATTTCACACAAATATAATTTCATAATTGAAAATATGGTTTCCAGGGTAAAATTTTATGTAAAGCTTATGTATATATGTTGCTAGTTAATTGTAAAGACCAACGTTTTGTGGATTGATATGCTGATTTTGATTGACTGTTGTTATAGAATGATAACACTCATATGTTTTATATGTCATCTGTGTGATGAATCATAAATAAATGAATGTAATTATGTTAGCTCTCATAACTTCAAATAAACATCCCAAAGAAACAACAATTGACAATTTCCCTTAAATAAGCTCAGAAAACAGTATGCCACAACTACTACTATTACTACTACTACTACTGTTATCATCATCACCATCATCCTTGTAAAAGCAAGGATAATAATAACAATAATATTACTTAGCAATAATGATAAAAAATGCCAATACTACTACTGTACTCATCAATATCATCAAATATAACAATTATAATATTGCTGATAATGCTAAAAATAAACAATAATGATAATAATGCAGGTGAACTTGGATATGACGGACTCAATGGCACCAGGAATGTAATAATAAACAATCATTATGATACTAAATATCATCATCATCAAGCAATAAATTTTGTGTGAGCATGGATTATTCAGCACAATGCCAAGTACTGAGCCAAATCCTCATTACTTTGATAGTCAGGAATCATAAGTAGCACTCGACTAAGCATAAAACAAAGGTAATTGTCATTCAAAAATCCCTCTGAAATGCGTCCAGTAAACTAGTCAAAAATGGCCCTCCTCTTTTCAGGGATTAAGTCAAATCCCTGGAAATTTTAGGGATTTAGTCAGATCCCTGAAGGAAACAGCGATTTGACAAAATCCCTGAAAGTTTTATGGATTTGACTAAATCCCTGGTTTGACACTCTTACTGTAACACATATATATACACATATATATATATATATATATATATATATATATATATATATATATATATATATATATATATATATATATATATATATATATATATATATACATATATATATATATATATATACATATATATATATATATATATATATATATATATATATATATATATATATATATATATATATATATATATATATATACACCTTAAACATAGATTTAACAGATCCTTCTATATGTAACTTTCAGACAAGTTTGCCAGAATGTTGGACACCCCTGGTAGATGGTTATAAAAATCAATTGCCCTATCAATAATGGCAAACATTGAATTCTCACCCAGTTGACCTGACATTTCAGGGGTTATCATTGTTATTATATAAAATGTCCGCCTCGTGTGGGGAAGCATGCATTGTTAAACGCGAGTATGCAAACATTTCTATCCATCATGGTAGTCTGAGAGGTATAAATTGCACCTGCTAGGCTGTATATGGAGTCCCAGAGTGAATTCTTTCCTATATGTGACATTGCTTTTGTGTCGTTTTTTCTGACATTTTATGAGACAGAAACCTACATAGTTCCCATGGACGAACGTGCTCAATATATTAGGTTCTCCACATGGAGGTTTCCATTAGCGATGAATGGGAAAATTTAGTTTCTAAATACATAAAATTTGTTGTCTTACCTCCCGTTATCAATTCCCATTATATCACAAGGCTTACAAACATGTTTTCTGGCAAGCCTTTTGCTTAAAATGAAGATCTAAACTAAGCTGTTGTTGTAACATTCTGGATGGTGCACCAATCAGGACATCACATAACAATAGGATATCACTGCACCCCCCCCCCCCCCCACATTTATTTTGATTACGATAAGCAGAAACAAATTTAAGATTTTAAGGTCTTGCAGTGGATATATGAGAAAACACTTAGTCAGACTCGACTCAGGTAGACTTCTTAGTCGACTTCCAGCAAGCAGCGCATACTAAACATTGGATCAGGCTAAGCAACCCGCAAGGATTTCTCACTTGAACTCGCGAGTTGCATACCTGAATCCATCAATTACTAAGGTTGGCTTTCAGAATACCCAACCCTTTAGTATGCCAATAACTCTTAATATTCTGGAAATTTCTTATCATATGTTTTATCACGTAATTTTTTAAATTACCACAATTCTAAAAAAAAAGTCTGCTTGTGTATTGTTGAAATTGATTAGGAATGAGCCTAGTTACGTTCTTTTTCTATGAAGGGACATGTTTAACTCAAAACTTACCGAAATTGACCTTAGAAAACGTTACTAGAGAACAAATATGGCATATTTCCAAAAAGAGGTCTAAAGAGTACTCTTGCTGCAAACAAATAAGTTATCGTATTGTGTGTAATCAACAAAGCTCACTGTCGACCCTTTATCCTATGTCAGAGGGCCGACCCTGATGGTCGAGAGCTCAAAGGAATTGCCACTGACAGCTGGTTGTCTCTTACCATTGCCTGGATTTGAATCCTGGTCGCAGGGTATGAGAAAGTTTCCACTCGCTTAGGATTAGGCGGTGGTTTTTGATTTCCTATACTTTGAAAAAAGGATGAATTTGGCAGAAAAGTGACTATTATCGAAGTTAGGAGCCAGATTTGTCCGCTGTGGCCTAATAGTAGGGACACCAGGTTCTCAAAAGGGTGGTATCAAAACAACGTTTGATTCTCATAACATGGTTGGTCTGGTCGTAATACAAATGTGCGGGGTTGTAAATTACTGTCTACGATGACTTTGCAGTCCGGGACAAGGGGAGATTATCTTCTGTAATGCAGCGTCTTTTAATTTTCATCATTGGAATCTTATTTCAATTCATTTAATCTGCTGCTCAAATTGCACTTCAGTTAGTCTACCTGTTATCCATAAAGAGGCTTGACCGACCACACTAAGGTAGAATCCTACTCGATACACGGGTCATTTTTAAAACTGGAATGTCTGAAAACTGAGTTTAATGAAAACAACAGCACTTATGCTATTGTAACGGTTATATCTCATAGTTGCCGACTAATGGTAAACTTATCAATAAGTGGCTATTTTAAGGTAATGTGGCACCCTTAAATTAAGAACATATCTGTTGCATTTCAGGTCCTCTCAGATTTCAAAGTACCTGTGACATGACCGTGCCCCATAGAGGGGGTTCATATCTGTCATATTCTAAAATGCTGGCTTCGAAGACTGTATCGTTTTTCACTTTCAGTCACAAAATGAGATGAACATTTTGGTCAAAACGGCCTAGCTCGAATGAATCTGCATGGTTGAAGCAGACAGCCATGTCGTTCGGGAGCAATTTAACAAGGAAGACCTAAAGGGCCCCGCCTTTTGTTCTCTTGACTTTACCCCAATAGAAAGTTGCTCGGTCGAGATTCGTGGCGAGTGAACACTACTCATGTGTAATATTTTGTTTTGATATCCATTCTTAAGGGCCAGCCAAGGACACCACCTAGTGGTGATAATCTAGGTGTACTAAATTATCACCTTAAACGTAGCATCGCTCACCAAGAAAAATCGGCACATAAGCGCACCCACATTCACGCAGCAGAGCCAAGTGAGCATGCGCAGGAGTGTGCTTAAGTGGACTCCGACAAGACTGCGGTGCTACACAAGAAAAGAGCTTTGGACGCTGTTTACATTTACGTAGTCGGTTGATTGATGAAGTTCAGTTTTTTGCTAATAACGATAGGTCAACTTGTATACCTGATCAATTCGTAACTACTTAGTTGTGGTTAAGGTCACCGGCGTAAACCAACTTCTAGTGTAGTGTTTGGTTATTCTTTGTTGAAACCATTGCAGAACAATGCCAAAGTGGTTTTCCATTATCCTCCTGGAATTCATTGTGATTCAGTACGTTCTGGTGGATGTTGGAGGAGAGCTCATGATACCAAGTAAGTAATAGGAAAAACGTTTCTTCTATCGTTATATTAAGCCTATATATATATATATATATATATATATATATATATATATATATATATATATATATATATATATATATATATATATATATATATATATATATATATATATATATATATTATATATATATATATATATATATATATATATATATATATATATATATATATATATATATATATATATATATATGTATGTATGTATGTATGTATGTATTTATATATATATATATATATATATATATATATATATATATATATATATATATATATATATATATATATATATATATATATATATATATATTGCTAAACCGTGGTGTCTTCCCATGTCAATAGAATCATACACACATTCTTTTATCCCTTTAATACATGCATCACCAGGAGAGTGGTCGGTTATATTTGACAAAACTAGACTAAATAACAGTAACAATTCCGTATAATATTAAATACCTAGCACCCCAAGTCCAAGTCATGTCTTAAACTAAACTTAGATAAACTCAAACAGATTTTGACATAGCTCAATTTGGTTTTCATCTGGATGTACGAAATGGCTTATTCCAATCAATATTTTGTTCTATAGTGTAGTTAACTGATCTAGACTTAATTGAGGTGTTTGAGCATGGATAATTCTGGAATTAAATGACAAAAGTATCTTTGAGAGTAAAAAATGACCAGGAACATGACAATGAAAAATATTGCCTTACATTAATGATACTTTTAGATATTGCAATTCTTTTCTTTAATCTATGCTAGGCACTTTATTTTGAATATTAGCAGATTCAATATAGAAAGAAGATAGTTTTTCTTAAAATTCATCCTCAATATTTTCAGAACTAATTTTATTTTTCAATAAATATTTCATTCAGTTCTTGCACAAAAGAGAAACAGGAGGCGTAACATACATAAAATATCGCATAATGATTTGTATGACATGATTTGTGAAGAGAAAATAAAGCATAATATATAGTGATACATATACTTTTTTTCTTAAAAAAGTAAAGTAATACGATATATTATCAGGACTTGATCAAGTTTCAATTGTAGACCAACATTAGTGTCTTAAGTATCTAGCAATCATGAAAAAAGGAATTGGTCAGGAAGCGCGACTGGGAAATTATTCAAAACCAAATTAAAATTTATAGTCACGAGTTTTATCCCAAATGAACACCGTCTCCTCCCTCAAAGAATATACCTTTTTTGGACGTACTTTATATACGCCTTAGAGGCTAGATAATGAACTATGCACCAAGGAAAAAATAAATATGTACAAAGAGGAAATCAGACTCGATAAAGAAGTTAAGCCACTAGAGCTTGTTATAAAACTAGATAGAGCCAACATATTCTTGTTACGTCTAATTCGAGAGGAAAAGAATGAGATGAGAGTGAAGGTTAAAGGAATGACTAATTAGAGCTAGGGCAGATTTCTTTACTTTTTATAAGAAACCAATTAAGTTTTCATTCGAAATTTGGAAAATACCAACTTTGTGCCTAAAGGCGTAAGAGAACTAAATATTGACAACAACATACTGGATCAGTACCATAATATAACCTTGAATGAGATGTATACGTTTTACCAGAATCTTTTCAGAAAAAGGATGTACTAAACATAAATGGTTTGACATAGAAAAAACTAAGAGATTTAGACCAAGACATCTCCATCGATGTATTAGAAGATATTGTCAAACTTTAAAAAAAAAGCCAGGGACGTGTTGGATTCTCCAATGAATTTTTCAAAACTCTTCTGGCCACAAGGGGTTGTATTCAGGTTGATCCTGTATCGCCTTATCTCTTTATCATCTGAAAATTTGTTTGTTGTTTGTTTTAAGTCTGTACCCACATTTGTCCTACCTCGTCACCCCCAGCCCTAGTCTCTCTTCATGTTCCCTGTCCCCCATACTTTTGTCATACATTCTGAATTAGGTCCTTACCATACCCTGTCCTCCTGCCCTGTACATATAGCCTACTAAGTATCTGTCTTCCCCATCATACAATATATATATATTAAAAAACCAACAAATATAAACCCCTCAAGGATCATCAAATCCCACATATAAACTGTGTTACTTTATTACTTCCAACAAAAATACAACAGCAGTGTAAATCTAAAACATCTTCCCTCACCTATCCTCAATGCCTACCTGTTTCAGCGCCCCTCACTTACAAACACGTGCTTACAAAAGTGGCTCCCTTCCTTTTATTGCTTAGTATGAACCAACATCAATTGTGTTAGACATTGATAATTGCATGTAAGCACATAAACACACCCCTAGGCCTCCTTTCCCTTTTAGCCCCTCCTTTTCTTCATCATTTTCTTCACTCCTTCTCCCACCATTCTAGCTATGACCTCCGATGGTTCCCCAACCAAACCTACTATCTCCTTTAGCTGCTCCATTTCCGCCCATTTATCAGAGTTTATTTAAAATAACCAAAATATTTAGGGACAAAAGAATGTAGTGTTAGAACAAATACTTTGCAATATGCTGACAATACCACTCCATTCATTGAACCTAGAGAGAACTCGCTCAGAGAGCATATGCAGGTTTGAAAAGATTTCATGAAATTCCTGTTCTACAGATGAATGTAGAAATAATAAGACCGTCAAACTTAGGGCCTGGAGAGACAGCAAGTTAATATTTTGCCGAAATTTTAATCTGCTATGGACAAACAGGTTTATATCATTGGGAATTCAATGTTATGTTCATAACATAGCTGAGAACACTCATATGAATATTACAGGCAAAATTGGGGACATGAAAAATCTAGTATGAATATGGACTCAATCCGTAAAACCACTATCATTAGGAGTCTGCTATTATCAGAAATAAATTATGTCCTAGATAAGTTATTAAAAAAGAATTTGAGTTACACCACTTTAACAATATTTGATAATCAAAATTTAAATTAACGTTTGAAGACAGATACGGGTAGATAACAACTTTTCCTGCCAATAAATTATCTTGAAACAAATAAGCTAAAACGCATGCACAATGTTAATATCCATATAGCGTGGCCTGTTACTAAATGAGATATTAGAATTAAAAAAAAGCCAGTACATAGTTTCCCACAGACACCGAAATATGTTATATGTACTTTACCTTTATAAATTGATCGTCACTTGCATTACAATGATTTCCCTTTATATATATATATATATATATATATATATATATATATATATTATATATATATATATATATTATATATATATATATATATATATATATATATATATATATATATAAATATATATATATATATATATATATGTCTATATATATATATATATATATATATATATATATATATATATATATATATATATATATATATATTACAGTATATATATATACATATATATATATATGTATATATATATATATATATATATATATATATATATATATATATATATATATATATATATATACTATATATATATATATATATATATATATATATATATATATATATATATATATAGTATATATATATATATATATATATATATATATATATATATATATATATATATATATATATAGTATATATAAGTATATATATATAATATATAATATATATATATATATATATATATATATATATATATATATATATATATATATATTATATATTATATATATATTATATATATATATATATATATATATATATATATATATATATATATATTATATATATATATATATATATA
>OZ012695.1:32180136-32209341 GCA_963942565.1 Maea johnstoni
TTTTGTATCTACCTCCCCTCTCTCTGTCTTGTTGTATCTCTCTCTGTATCTCTCATACCCCCCCCCCCCCCACTCTCTCTATCTCTCGTTGTATCTCTCCCTCCCCCCTCTCTCTGTATCTCTCTCCATACCCTCTCTCTCTCTCTTGTTGTATCTATCTCTGTATTTCTCTCCCTCCCCCTCTCTCTTGCTCGTTGTATCTCTCTCCTTGTATCTCTATCTCTCTGTATCTCTCTCCCCCCTTTCTCTCGCTCGTTGTATCTCTCTCTCTCTCTCGTTGTATCTCTCTTCCCCCTTTTTGTAACTCCCTCCCCCCTCTCTGTCTTGTTGTATCTCTCTCTGTCCGGGCTCTCTGTATCTCTCATCCTCCTCCGCTCTCTCTATCCTTCTCCCTCCTCCCTCTCTCTGTATCTCTCTCCATACCCACTCTCTCTCTCTCGTTGTATCTCTATCTCCCTCCTCTCTCTCTCTCCCGTTGTATCTTTCTCCCTCCCCCCCCCCCTCTCTCGTCACACCTGAAATAAGTAACTATCTTATCACTCACGTTCCTTAGTCTTTCAACAGTATATGCACTGAGCGCTTGCTAGACATTGCTACTTGTTTTCGGTCTATTGAGTTTGCTATTTTTTATTGAAATACCTACATACATTTAAGGGGTTTATAACTTTTTAACAGCTACAATTTAGAATTTTTATATTAAACTGACCTTTCATTTTCTTTAAACCGAAACAGTGCAATGGTTGATAGAAAATACATAGTTTTAAACTATATGTAAACCCACCACATATAGAGACGATATCACCTCATTATATAACGATCTTCAATGAAATCCAAGTTATACATCTATCCCCGAATATCCTGTTTTTCTCTTATGAATTCTCCTAACATTCTCCTCTTCTTTATCAATGGCGAAGAGAACAGTCGAAGTTAAACTGCCGTCTGCATGCCCTAGACGTCATTCAAATTCAAACCCTGTCCTGTTTGTTCCACTTATGTCTTATGTTCTTGTTGCGTCGGGCTCGACCCCCTCACAAATAAAACCGCAGGCTTGGACATGCAACACCTGCTGTTTTTGTTTTATACATATGCTTCTAGACCTTATATTCTGCTTGCGTCGTCGTCGCAAGTACAACATAAGGGTTTTCTACCGTGGGACACTGCACTGCACTGCAGCATATCAGTGGGTTTTGTGGTTAGGGCCACATTGTTCTCAGCTATTTTGGGGTGGCTAGCCCCTAACCTACATTTCAACCTGTTTAGGTGCACATGTTCTCCTCACCGGACCCCCCGGAGAGATGTACCGAAAAATCATCCTCAAAAGCACCTTTTTGCTAAACTTTTTGAAATCTGTTTACGTTAAGAACCATCTAGACACACTCGTCCACCAAACTGCCAACTCAGAATTAGGCTAACAGGCCCGGCAACGGAGATCATGCGTTACAAAGGATTGGGCCTCCTCTCTTATAATATAGATATATATATATATATATATATATATACACAGAGCAAGACAGAGACAGGAAGAGAGAGCTTATTATATATATATATATATATATATATATATATATATATATATATATATATATATATATATATACATGTATATATGTATGTATATATATATATATATATATATATATATATATATATATATATATATATATATATATATATATACATATATATATATATATATATATATATATATATATATATACATATATATATATATATATATATATATATATATATATATATATATATATATATATATATATATATATATATATATATATATATATATATATATATATATATATACACAGAGCAAGACAGAGACAGGAAGAGAGAGCTTACCTGGGACAAGTAGGTACTAAGCACATGTGTCTGTGGTAATCAAAATCAAAGTTCCGTTCAGGGTAGGGGAAAATCCTAAGTAGACAAAAACAAGTTAAACAAGGCTTCCTGTATATACACTACGTATGAAACTACTCCATACTTTTTTTCGATTTGTCCATGGCGGATGTTTTTTATTTCATATTCATATAAATAAAATCAGTATACAAATTGGTTCCTCGCAGGTGAACAATATACAAATATGACATCCCTATGTGGTGTACAACAGGAATAACTCCCCCGAGAGAGGATTGTTGCCCGAGGGCTCCAGTCTGGATCTTAAGTCCTCCTGCTCTTTGGGTAGTTATTCCTGTTGTACACCACACAGGGATGTCATATTTGTTTTATTATAAGGAACAACATACAAAACACAAAAGGGGGAAAAATGACAGAGATTTTGGATAAATACTCTTTTGTAACAATTTACAAATTACTATAACAGGGATTGTTGCATTGACGCACCAGAGATTTTGGATAAATACTCTTTTGTAAAAAAAATACAAATTACAATAACAGGGATTGTTTCATTGGCGCACCAGAGTGAAAGAGAAGCACCAAAACGTACAACAGGAGAAAATTTTCAGTTTGACTCAGAGAAATCTTTTGAAAACATGAACAAATGAATCTACTCGATGTTTCGCTTCCTTTTTCAAATAAAATTTGTATCAGAAAACGTTTAAACTCCATTTATTGATACCACCTCTTAATCAATCTAGGTGCTTATGTATTAGCAAGACACTAAACCTTATTTGTTTGTTTGTACTTTTACTGTCTTTATTAGTTCAAGCAACTCTAACTGTGGTACCGGCCGTTGTTTAGTATATGCTGTATATTGGCCTCATCACAGTTTTTAGACTCTAACCTAGAGATCCGAGCATTTATAAAATAGCATCTGCGCCAAGAAAACTGGGCGCTCATATTTATAACTTGAAATACCCCCAAAAACCAGTCACGTTCGTACCATACCTTATTTGTTTGTATGATTCTATCTTTATTTGATAAAAATCCGTTGCATTTGCCTGTTAGGCACGATTTTAAATTTGAGGCGGTCAGCCTTGTTGATTTCACGTCGGCGATGGCTGACGTTTAATATGCACGCATGCGCATCAAGCTCATTGACCTAGTTTCACCGGTAGCGGTGATTAACCAGTTAATTCACGGCTGCATGTTGCCGTGATTATTCAGTTAATTCACGAGCTGTGCAGGACAACAGCCTGTCACTAAGTAGTGAGGAAATCATGACGATTAATCCATGGCCCTTGACCAATCAGAATCAAGAATCTTCACGTGAGGTATAAAAATACATATTATTCCATACAATGTACACTCTTATTCAGGTTTTCCCCTCCTGACATGTTTCTACCCTCACTTATACACCTCTATCATGTATTCCTTTCGTGGACTATTCCATACTTGTTTCTATTTAGTAACTTGTATTTATTTAATTGCTATGTCTTTATTCCAGGCCATGTGGATCCTACAAACCCTTATACTCGTATGGGCTGTTGGGCAGATACGTCCCAGCGTCGAGCCATTCCTACCCTTGAGGGTTCTGATCCCATTCTGGATAATCATTATTTACATCGTAAACAAGCTCGTCTCAAATGCCTTATTGCGGCAAGTAAAAGAGGCTTTACTGTATTTGCTCTTCAAGCTGGTGGCTGGTGTGCTAGTTCTGCGACCGCACAGTCAACTTACAAGAGGTATGGTACTTCTTCTGGATGCCTGCCTGATGGGAAAGGAGGCTCATTTGCCAATCACGTTTACAAAATCAATGGTAAACATTCTCTCTCTCTCTCAATACTTTTCTATTACTCTCATCTTATCTTAACTTTTAGATTTTTTTATTTTAATTTGGTCAACTCTATATTTGTCCATTTTATCAAATAGATATTAAGATATAAATATACAACCTGATGTATATATATATTGTAGATTGGGAGCCAACTACCCAAATGAAGACAACAATGCACCCTACAACTACTGTTCATCCAGATGAATCATCCACAAAAATGGCCAAATCTACTACGATTCTACCAGAAAAAACATCAGTTGGACTATACACCTCAGTATCTGATGAAAATAAAGAAACACCTAGTCAGGTGTACCCCAAAACATCTGATATGAAACAGTACTTTTCATCCTTGGGTACATTTAGTAAGACCACTACAGACCATCAGCATGACAAATCAACTAAAGTCTACCCTCTAACTGCAGACCAGCATCATGACACATCGACTAAAGTCTACCCTCTAACTGCAGATCAGCATCATGACACATCAAGTAAAGTCTACACTCCAACTGCAGACCAGCATCATGACACATCAACTAAAGTCTACACTCCAACTGCAGATCAGCTTCATGGCATACCGACTAAAGTCTACACTCCAACTGCAGACCAGCACCATGGCATATCGACTAAAGTCCACACTCCAACTACAGGCCAGCAACAGGAAACATCAAGTAGCGTGTACTATCCAATTAGTCTCTTTTCAACTAGTCAAACACTGGATGTCACGACTCATAAAATGGGTAAGTCATTACAGAAAGATTCAATTCAATTTCTGAAAAAATAAAAATGATTCTGATCCGTGGTTCAATTATTTGCTATTTTTGCATAGAACCGGAATATTACATTTTGCAATACTTTTGGTTCCCACTAAATAAGCAGTTAAATCAAAAGAAAATATTTAAATATCGTGATTTGTTAATGTTAGTAGGCATATTACCAAAGTAGTATGTAGATATTGCTTTACCATATAGAAGAAATAGCGCAAGAACAAAGCGTTATCTCTTTATCTCCATCATTCATTGCTCACACTCGCTGTCACGGCAACCATATGTAAACAATTTCTAAAAGGCCTTGTTTCCAAATATCATAGGCACTTTCACAAAAATTAAACATAAAGCTTTATAATAGCATGATTCAATAGTGATATACAGACATTGTGTTCTCTATGAGGCGCCGTTGTGGACAAAAGTAAAAAGCACAGCATAAATGCATGTAAAAACTTTGAAATTAACTAAATTTTCAATGAAAAACAAAGAAAAACTTTGAAATGAAATAATTTGCTCTATAAAAATAAACAAAACATTGGAAACTTTTCAAAAATTTTGAAAATAAAAAATATTTACTGAAATTTTCCAAAATATTTCTATTTTTTGTAAAAAAACTTTGAAAAAACGTTGAAATAAAAATTTAATTCTCTATAAACGTTCAGCAAAATAGTGATTTTTGTTTCACATTTTCTTTGATAATGTAACATTTTTCAATGCCTTTCTTTAAAAATCCCAACGCTTTTTACTTTTTTTTTTCAGATAATCTTTTTTTTTTTGGAAGTTTTTCAATTTCTTTTTGGAAGTTTTCTTTCTAAATCTCACTGTAATTTGTATCAATTCTCACTGCGTTTTTAAGCGTCATCCGGGTCCTAGTGAATCACAAAAGCATGTGACGTCACTATATTTAAAATTTCCTGCGCTTGCACGTGCAAGCTGACAAGGTGGCTGGATCAAGGGAGGCATTCAATAACCTGCTCACCGACGAGCAGTTCCTACAGCCCCAGCTGCAGCTTCCCCCGCCGATCGACCATCGGCATCGAATGTCAGCCTGGGAGGAAGTCATCCCAATTCCTCACGCCCCAGACCAGCCGTGAGGTCTACTGAAGAGGAGGTCCGAGCAATATTTAGACCTGCTCGGACCTTCACTTCAAACTTCACGAGAATGGGGTTATTTGCGTGTGCCAGTTATTTGACCAGCCGCCATTCGGCCAATTCGTTATCAATCGTGATGAAAGTTGACACACTCATAAGCGGGGGAAGCTGCAGCTGGGGCTGTAGGAGGGGCGCTTAAGGCGTCCCGTATGCGACTCAACTGCTCGTCGGTGAGCAGGTTATTGAATGCCTCCCTTGATCCTGCCATCTTGTCAGCTTGCCCGTGCAAGCGCGGGAAATTTTAAATATAGTGACGTCACATGCTTTTGTGATTCACTAGGACCCGGATGAGGCTTAAAAACGCAGTGAGAATTGATAAAAATTACAGTGAGATTTAGAAAGAAAACTTCCAAAAAGAAATTGAAAAACTTCGAGAAAAAAAAAAGATTATCTGAAAAAAAAAGTAAAAAGCGTTGGGATTTTTAAAGAAAGGCATTGAAAAATGTTATATTATCAAAGAAAATGTGAAACAAAAATCACTATTTTGGCGAACTTTTATAGAGAATTAAATTTTTATTTCAAAGTTTTTTCAAAGTTTTTTACAAAAAATAGAAATATTTTGGAAAATTTCAGTAAATATTTTTATTTTCAAAATTTTTGAAAAGTTTCCAATGTTTTGTTCATTTTTATAGAGCAAATTATTTCATTTCAAAGTTTTTCTTTATATTTCATTGAAAATTTAGTTAATTTCAAAGTTTTTACATGCATTTATGCTGTGCTTTTTACTTTTGTCCACAACGGCGCCTCATAGTTCTCCTATTTTCATTTGTTGATGTCGCCTGATGTTATTACAACCATATGTACACAATTTGATGAATACGTTTTCGAAATATTGCACAAAAGAACAATATTTTTCGATGCTATGATAGCTATTAAGATATGGCCAGGCGACTGTGTGAGAAACCCCTATGCCTTGGGGATGACTTAGTGTGCTTGATGGCTCCTAGCTTACCTATTTTGGGAATGCTACTCAATCGAATACACAACTCAAAATGAGAAACACGTCCGGGGCATTAAAGATGTGTGAATGAATATGTGTACATAAGTAGATCATTTCAAATATTGAGCAATCCTATTCCACAATGGATGGATTGCACAACAGTATGCGTTTGTATATATGTGTGTATATTTGCATGCATATATGTATGAGGGATGTATTTGTGCGCGTTTGCATTTACAAATTATATGTATGTGTCTGCACTTTCTTTAGTCAGAGTGGGTTTAGTGAAGAATGAAATGTAAGAGAGGCACATTAAAAGACATCGACTGAACAACACTCCCTAACTCAACTACTTCTTATCTACAAACTGGTTTAGTTAAGAATGAAATGTAAGAGAGGCACATTGAAAATATCGACTGAACTACACTCCCTAACTCAACTACTTCTTATCTACAAACTATCAGGTCAAAATGACTATAGCAACGAATGTAAACTTACAGTAAGACTATTTATGTGAAATATCAAAACCTGACGTGATACTCTTTAGGAAAACCACTGTATAATCTGAACATTCCGATGTACACACACACCCTCTAACATATATATATATATATATATATATATATATATATATATATATATATATATATATATATATATATATATATATATATATATATATATATATATATATATATATATATATATATATATATATATATATATATATATATATATATATATATATATATATATATATATATATATATATACAGACATACAAACACTGACGAGGAACACGTTTTCACTTAACTTAACTTAAATCTTTTTCATGGAAGGAATTTCTCATCGCCGATGGGCGTTTCGACATCCCTGGTTTGCATTTTACTGACTTCCTCTTAACATGTATCAGATAACATTTAGATAACGTTGCTTTATGTTCCTCATGAACATTATAAATAAAGTGAATATTTCAATAATAACTGTGCACATACAATGATGGGCGTTCTGAGGGGATATCGCTGATGCTTTGTTACCATTGCAATGTTGCCAGTGTTTTGCCAATGTCATCAGTACACACACACACTCACACAGTTCCCTATCTTTCCAATTAAAAAGCAACTTTTTAAATGGGTTTTTACAGCTGAAAATCACACTAAACCAACCCTAACCTTAACCCCAAACAGATCAAGAACAAAAACGATATGTGTAAAAACATGGTGAGATCGATCTCACAATGCACCCATGCTTTAGTGCCCACTATCATTTTGAAGGTGATCTCACAAATCAGAATTACGTTTACACACACACATACACACACACAAATACATACATACATGCATAAATAAATATATACATAAATACATACATACATACATGCATAGATTGATGGATATATGCGAACACAAATAAAAATGCTGAGACATTTGAAAGAACATTACATGCTCTTTTGCTCTTTCACCTCTGGATATAAAGCTGGGCCCACATTGACGGGACATTGTATATATGTTCCACGTTAATATGTCAACCATGAACGCTTTAATGTCACCTGTTGATTTACTTTACTTCACTTCAAAGAAACACCATCACAGGGAGACATTTAACGGCACCAGTTGGAGAACAGCAGGTAACATTTTTATCCACATAACCATAAGTTTCACCGACGGACATAACTGTTGGGACATTTTAACCCATTAATGCTCACAGCGGCCAACAGCAGCCTGACAATTTCGATGAAATCTTGCAGTCAAATGCACACTTAGAAAAATATTTGAAGGAGAAATGTTTATGAGAACATTACCAACAGCTCTCCTTCAAATATTTTGTAAAATCATTCTCAATTCTGAAGTTATTGTAAAAAGTGTCATAGATCCAGACGACAATTGCAAGAGGAACTGTTCAAGCATTAATGGGTTAAAATGATATCAATAATGCAACCTAACACAATTTTGTTGTTACCCTTGAAAGATGTCAGGGTGGTACATGGTACCACATATTTCCTATGGATAAACTCCCTCAAAAGTGAAATATCAGACCACTTTGTATTTACCCTTCCAATGCTAAGGCTACTTTAATCCAAAGCACAAGGACGCAAACCCTATCATGTTGGTATTCATTGGATAGCTTTCGCTGAGTACTCTTATATGAGTACCATATCACAGGGTTTCAGTCATTTTCAGGTTTTTTGCATCATTTTGTATTGGCAAAATTACCCACCAGCAGCATAAGGATTAAGATGTCTACAGTCAAGTTGGTCTTATGGTGAGAATTATGCCGCAGCCACACTAGGGTCCGATTTATTCGAAATATAATATCAAAATTTTAAGTGTCGGTACTGGGTTAAGATTGTATATGCCGACTTTTTAGACGGAGCCGATAGGTGAAAACATCGATTCCGCCCTGCCAAAAAATCGTGCGATAGTCGGACCCTAGTGTAACTGCGGCATTAGGCAGACCTCACATCCAGACAGACATTGAGACTAGTCCCTTTTTATATTCAAAAAACGGTATTTCACACTTAAAATTTTGATATTATATTTCGAAGAAATGTTTGATATGTTTGAAGCTAATGTTTGCCAGTGATTCCCAAGATCAAGTATCCACTATCGTTTGATGAATCCTCAACTGGTATGTATAAATCCTAGGGTTAGTATCAATGAAGGGGAGGTAAGATGAGGGAAATGAGCAGGCTAAACCTCCTTTGGTAATTTTATAACAAAATAATCTTATTCTTTGTTGTGGCTGGCAGCTACTCTTTGTTCATGATTATTTAGTTTAATACTTGTAAGTTAAGTAATAAAATGAAAGCTTTCTGTGATCACACTCTCTATGCAATTAAAATTGAAATCCTTACTTCCCTTCATAGCTCGGATTTAGATCTGTGTCGACACAAATTAAAATCCTTACTTCCCTTCATAGGTAGGATTAAGATTTGTGTCAACACAAATTAAAATCCTTGCTTCCCTTCATAGCTAGGATTTAGATCTGCGTCGACACAATTTAAAATTGGGTGGTAACAAATCAAAATTCTAATCTGTGTTAGCTAAAACCTGGTAACAAATTGAAATCGCGATTTGTGTCGACACAAATTAGAATTCTAATCTGTGTCGACACAATTTAAAATCCTTACCAATTTCAATCTGTGTCATGACATATATATCAACTACAAACAATAACTAGTGTGCACACTTGTGTGTAGTTTCGGTCTTGATTGGACCTTTTTTGTACACACATCATGGCAGGCCTTTCTGTTCAATGGAGACCTACAATATCAATTACTTTTCTATGACTATTTTTCCCTTTTTGAAAGATATTGTTTGTTGAGTTTTACATGACCTCGTGAACTTATTGACGGGGGGAAAGAACTCTGCCATGATAGTTTTCTGAGCATGGTGCGGATAAGACCTCTCTTTGTGTATTGTATTGTATGTTTATTGACTATATATCAAAATACAAAATCATAGCAAATACAAATATATTGGTAAGAACAGAAAATAAACAAAGTAGATAACATAATATCCGGTAGAAGCCCGGGTTGAAAACTAAATAACAAAACATAAACTCAGAAATAAGAAATAAGAAAATAATGTTGCGAGTATATGCCTAACCAAAATTCGCAAAAAATATTTACACATTACTGCTACACACGGACATGGCGCGCATCATAGACCGGAGTAACAGGTATCGACACGACCTGAACTAATGTGCCCGGGTTAACCGAACGGTGTAACCTAATAAGTAACACCGTGTTACTCTACGACATACATAGATTCATCAAATATACAATCACAGGATGGGATGAGACACCAGAGGTTTGAGGGGGCCTAATACAACCTACGTCTGTTGATAAGGCGTCTATACATCTTTGTTATCTCATAACATTTGAGTATGTTTCCCATGAATAGTTTTAGTAAGAGCCTACAGCATATATTGTTGCAAACAACTATCTCAATGTCGATTCGCATCTTAAAATGAATTAGTATTGCAGTGTCAGAGCCAAATTCACTCATTTGTACCACAGTTGGATACCTTCCACTAATCTCAAACTATGTGGGACAAAGTAGCTCAGTGGGTTAGGTGTCGGACTAGTAATCAGTAGGTCGCTGGTTAAATTCCCGGCCGGGGCACTTTGGTCTGTCCTTGGGCAAGACCGTTTATTCCATATTGCCTCAGTCTACCCAGCTGCAAAAATTGGTGCCTAGCATAAACAAGGCAGTGCTTAGAACTTGTGCGCTATATGCTGCCATATCTCTCGGGGGATTGAGATGGTTTCCGTGTGTACAGGCCTGCTAGGGAAGGAATCTCACGGTTACAATGTGTGTATCCTAACAGACGTCAGCCAGCCAGCCCTATTGGTTCTGAGAGGCATGTCAACGTTATTGGCTCTGGAGGGGACACATCTAGCGACGTGCGAGGTTACTAAATTGTCAGCTACCCGAGTCACTCTCTGCATGAAGTTTACTCATACTATATATACTGGTAATGACACCTATTGCTTGCTTTGATAACTAAAATGTGGCACACAGTACCAGTGGATTTTCCTAAGGGGCATGGCAAGTTTAGAGACATGGCTTGCAGGTCGACGGGAAGATACTTACCTATCTGTATGGTTTACCAAGATGCTTTTCCTTCGATATGTATTTACCTGTTTCATTATTGTCAGGATTCTTTTGTGTGGCAAGTGGGATCCTTCCTTTTATCTAGGTATGGGCTAATGGGTATAGGGGTCCTAGGTACAATTCGAAATATATTTTTGAACAGGAAGGCTATAGATTTGTTTGCCATAGCAATTTTTCCCGGTTTATAGTATCAACATTTGAATATCAAGAACTGGGACATCAAGTATGTTTGCTATGGTAGTGTTTTCTGACCTGTGTGTGATGTTCACTCTACGTATACAGGAATGAGGGGTCAGTTTTATGCCCTTGATTTTCTAATATACCCATCTGATACTATTTGTATTTCTGTTCACAGTCGATAAGTATTATTATTATTATTATTATTATTATTATTATCATTATTATTATTATTTGTATTATTTGTATTATTTTTATAAGTAGTAGTAGTAGTAGTAGTAGTAGTAGTAGTAGTAGTAGTAGTAGTAGTAGTAGTAGTAGTAGAAGAAGTAGCAGTACAATAGTAGTAGTAGTAGTAGTAGTAGTAGTAGTAGTAGTAGTAGTAGTAGTAGTAGTAATAGTATTATTGTTATTATTATTACTATTATTATTATTATTATTAATAATAATAATAGTAGTAGTAGTAGTAGTAGTAGTAGTAGTAGAAGTAGTAGTAGTAGTAAAAGTATTATTATTATCATTATTATTATTATTATTATTATTATTATTATTATTATTATTATTATTATTATTATCAATATTAGTAGTAGTAGTATTGTTGGTCTATTGTATAACATGGTACATCTACTCTTTAATGTGGTAAGTTTCATTTTGCACACTAGGGAGTGCGCGAAACAAACCATACAGGGCTTAGCAGCCATTCAACCAATCATAAGTTGTTATGATACTCTCAACCGGTGACACCTATTGAGTTTTGGACAAACTAAAATAACATATTACAGTTTATAGATAGTATCCTAAGAGACTTGAGTAGTTTTTTTAACACTGCAAGTTTTTGTTACAGTGATATCCATACGTATTGCAATTCGATATTTGACAATTTCAGAAATACGTATGACCATTCATATTTGCATAAAAATTGGGAAAATACGGTTCCAATTTTTTGGAACTCTTTTGTACCATCTATACGGAACTCTTCCAAAAAAGATCCATTTCATAACTTAACCATCTTGGGTTCAGAAACTAATGCTATGATCTGTCATCTTCTAAATGTCTTCTTGTTAAGAGCAATGTGTATATGGTACAGACATTTTTTGTGAAAATTCAAATCGGTAATTTTGACAGTTATTTTAGGTTAAAAACAAACTTGTTTCTCAAATTCCCTGATGTGTCGCCATATGTGATATAAGCCAGCAGAAATGAAGTAACTAGAGATGAACACAACTGTTTCAGAAAGTGGATGTATCTCTTAAAAGATAAAATCCGCAAAGAGAGCGATTTCAGAAAATAAAATGTTCATATATAAATCATATCATTTTTTCGATGACCTACCAAATAAAAGTTGTTTTAAACGAAAAAACTGTGTTTTGTTCTTTATTCATGAGAAGTTTCACAAAAACTAAACAGATATGCCCAAAAACTTAATATTATATAACACTGCGTCCGGTAGCTGTCATCTAATAAAGGCATGAGTAAATAATTTGGCTCGTCCAACCGCCTTGAAATCGACAGCTAGAGCGCAATTGTTTAGATGCAACAATTGAAAAGCTTCCTTCAGCACTAAATGTCAAAAATGGTATGAACTAGATATTTGTTTTATATTCCATTGCCATTGATAGCCATTGGGTTGGGTTAACACACACGGATAAAATAGGAAAAGGTATAAAACGAACAAGAGAGTTTATTGTCATGATTCAACAATACAACGAATTAAAACGATTTCTGCCATATTTCCTGGTTACCATCGTATATAGCTGTGCAACTTATGTTATTCAAACGTATTGATGTTAATGATATTGAAGTTGGTTAGTATTGATATACATCTGACAAGTATTCCATTTTAAACACATACCTCTTAAGGTGACGAGTACCATTGCAACCTAGTGACAAGCCCCGTCTCAAAACACACCTCACAGCAGTATAATCATATAAGAAGGTGTATCTCCAGGTTCTTGAATGTAATCAGGTAGAGAATATCATAACCAACCGTCCTTTGCCAAGCCATATTCTAATTCATTTTAATATTTACAACTTTTCACTCAAATGACATTTCATTACTTACGTAGGTGATCATCACTGCAGGTTCATAGTTACCCAAGATATATCATTGACAAGGCCCAATGAGAAGTTAATTTCAGATTCCTTATTGCTAAAGATTTAACAGGCCATAACATGGATTTTTTATTGGGATAACAAGATATCATATCTTGTGTGTAGAGGCTATACCATAGTGATGGTTGTAAAAGGATAGACCTCGCTGATCCGTTGTGTGCTATAGAACAAAAGACAGTTGCACATTAAGGGGGCTCGGGACCTTCGTTCTGTAAGTGTGACTTTCATGTAAAGATTGACCAATATATTGGTCTATATACAAGAAAACCCCAATAAACTATATATTTTATGAAAGCTGGGATTCTGAAGAGGTCAAATATTCTAAACCTTTCACAATTTCCCTGGGGTGGGGCCAAAAGACATACATGTGGATTTCTAATACCGGTACATATGTTATTGCAAACAGCCTCCTGGCTTCATTAAAAGTGTAACAGAGTTGGTGTTTATATGTTTCATAGAAAACATATTAAGGCATGCACTACTATTTCATTTTTTAAAATTTTTGTTCCGAACGGAATTTAGAGCAAGTTAAAGTCATGATCAATAATTTTTTCTAAAATTTCACTTTCCTTCAGTTTTGAAGTACGATTAAGAAATAACTAGAACAGATATAAAAAAAATGAAAAATTTATCCGTGCCCAAGTATGTTTTTAATCGTGTTACAAAATTTCATGAATGAATGAATGAGGTTGTTTCAAAAATGAGAAGTATGGTGATTTCGGAAAGCTGTCTAAGGCTCATTTGAAGTGCACCTTACATTTGTACATTCTAAAATGACTTTATGCTCCATTATAAAACTTAAGGGGTTAATTTGGAATAAGAATGTGATTTGTTTGCATTGGTAGAATGGTTTGAATATTTAATAGTTTACTTGAAATAAAAAGGGATTTTTAGAGAAAACTCTGAACTTTATGAAAAGGAGGCTGGCACCCCCTGGTGAGTGCTCCTCCCCCAGCTCATAAGGAAAGATAACAAGCTATTAGTGACTACTAATTGCTAGTGAGCTGTCTGCAGGTGAATCCATTCAATTTCAAGTACTCTGAAGTGCAATTGTAAGGGTAAATTGACAAACAAATTCAAGGAGAGTTGTTTACTAGGTACTGATCTACATTTCTTCTTCAAATATCTTTCTAGATATAGCTCTAGCCATATGAATAAATGAATATGAAAATCATGATATACTAACTATGTAAATAACTTCAGAAGTAAGGATAAATTTACAAAAGGATTGGAGGATTTAGGAAGACACCCTGTAGACATGTAAGGTTTAATTAGGTTTTCTCTGCATAGGTTTTCTCTGATAAAAAGATATATGGAAAAGATACCTCATGCTTCTTGAAAGTTTTGGGGATTACCGGAGGAGGTAGATCCATAGCTGCACTAAACTTTTGAAGCGCCTTATGTCCATTTCCACACAGGCGTAGCAAGTCCTGCTAAAACTGATTGTCTGTTAAACTTTATAGTATAAAATCGTCCATTTTTGTCACTACTAGGAAAGTATGTTCTGTTTCCATCACAATCCTCATTTGAGCATCTCCAAATAGGGCTGATCGAAGTCCTTGTCGCCTTCTACTGTCTTGCCATTGTTCTATCTTTCCATCAAGACAGTATGCACACACTGCAGCTTTCTGAAGGCTGTCCTCAAGTTCTTGTGAATGCAGAATATGTCTTCCCGATACCCTTTCTTCACAGGAATCTGTCTCATCTTCTGAGTCATGATCAGTGTCTCTTTCCTCAAAATCTGAATCTTCAATTCCTATGCCACTGTCATCTGAACCAGTACTCAGCCGCGGCAGTCTAAGCTTTCTATAACAGGCGCTATGAATAGTTGGTGATTTCCCAGATTCCTCATCCTCTATTGTATCCAAATCTTCTGCTACAGAAGATGTTTTTTCCCATTCAAACACCCTCTTCCTTGGCTGCATGTGGCTTACGGCTTCCTTCTGGAGCTACTTCCCATTGTAAGGAAACATTCAGAATCTGCACTGTCCTGGGGTCAGCATCTGAATGTCCTCTCCTAACCCTATATCTCTGCAGGAAACCCTGTTCACCTAGGTAACATGCATCCCAAACATCCTGCCCCTACCAGACACACACCAGAAATTTTCTGGAGCATTTGATTGGTGTTACCTCACCTGTCTGACCTGCAACTGTAAAGACAGACAGCTCATGCACAAAAATCTCACCTTTTATTCAATACCCTAATTGCAATGAATTGGTCACTCATAACTGCTTGGTGCCTGTTTCCTGGATAAGTAGGATACTACCATTTGAATACACATTCTTGACCTGCCAGGAACTAACACCCAGTACCCATCAATCAGCCATTAGAGCACACCTTCCAGGGGAGATCAGATAAGGATGGGATATTAAAATCTTAGATAAACATCACAGCATGGTGCTTCAGGAGATCTGGCCTCTAGAAGAAAGCATTTTAAAAACTCCCCTTTTTTGTCATTTTTAGTTCTAGTTGAGAGTTCTAGTTCAAAGGAATAAGTAGCAAACCTTTTCAGCATTCACATATCAAAAAAACAAAAAGACACCCTATTTAAAGGTGCGAAGGTCCCGAGCCCCCTTAAGGCACACTTCAATAATCGCCAGTCTCAGTCAAGGCAAAGCCGAGTGGCTGGCATGCTATAAATAGTTTGAAAAGGCTTCTAACTATAAGACCCTAGTGTACCTGGTGTGTAGAATTTTCACTAAAATTTTAAATGTTATGGCCTATAAAAATCTTTAGCATTAAGGAATCGGAATTTTACTACTTTTATTACTTCGAAGAGCGAAACCTGCTCTTTAAGTTGCAACTAAAATACCAACAAACATAAACAACCCTAACTAATTTTAACCGTAGGTATGTGTATCGGTTTAGCCAAGCCAAGCCAAGAGTCATTCCAACCTTTGGTATTCGTATTGGAGTGTTGTAGGAATTGGATGTCAACCTTAATATGATAACTGAATTACAATTTCCTGAAACGCCTCCATGGACATATCCTACTACTATTGATACCCTCACTCTTTTTTTTGCAAAAAGAA
Organism: Maea johnstoni; assembly: GCA_963942565.1. Taxonomy (NCBI): domain Eukaryota; kingdom Metazoa; phylum Annelida; class Polychaeta; order Spionida; family Magelonidae; genus Maea; species Maea johnstoni. The sequence continues at coordinate 32,196,625 of OZ012695.1, forward strand.
TCATTCAGATCATTCGATTCTCTATACATAATACACTGAAAGCTATCCACATAGGCTATGCCTTTATGTATACTGATGGCTGTTATAAATGAGAAAACTGCGTCATCCTGAGTCATGGACAACCTTTTTTATTAATCGCCTTTCGGACAAGTCTCCCATAATTTATGCAGACCTACATGCTCTATATCTTGTTCTTGATCGAATTGTGACGTCAGAAGACGATGAAAAGAATATCATTACATCCTCAGATTCAAGGTCTCCTCTTCAGGCCATTAGGGGCAGACGCTTGGTGTACTGCAAATTTGCTCCTCACAATCTTTCGTGAATCTACAGTGTCCTCTGTCCTGGTGCTGAAACGCCTTTAGTGGCTGGTACAGTTTCGTGAGAATACCACTTGATTTTATAGGATTTCCAGTTAGGTTGCCAAATGGATCACAAACTTTTCATTGGTTGGCACTATAATATTAGCCTCACATCAATACTGGAGACCTCAGCTGAGCAAAAGCTAACACCATCACGATGATGGGAGTCCGCAAGTTTAACGCAATCTGCATACATTAATACATCTGAGAATATATAAAAAAGGTTCTACTGGCCATGCAGTCTAATCATTTGGCGAGTTAAGCAGTACTGGATGGATTTGTCCTGTAGCGCGTTTTGGAGCCTCTGTTGCACGTTGCATGTTGCGAAAATGCAAAAGTTGGACACCCCTGCCAGGTTGTTTTCAAAAATTGATTGCCCTATCGATAATGTCAGAAATATTGAATTCTCAGTAGACCTGACATTTTAGGGGTTGTTATAGCTGTTATATCAAATGTCAGCCCTGCGAGCGGAATCATGCATTGTTAAACGCCAGTAAACAGACATATCTATCAGTCACGGTAGTCCCTGAGGTATGAATTGCCGCAGCCCCAGAGCATTCTCTCCTATATTTGACAGGGCATTTGTGTCGTTTTTCCTGACATTTTATGAAGTCTTTACACTGACATTTACATAATTTTCATTGACGAAAGTGCTCAATATTTTAGGTTCCACTTAATAAAGGTTTCCATTTGCGATGAATGATAACCTAGACCCTCCGTGCCGTAACGTTACGGCCCTATGCTATTGTTGCTCTGACTAGTCCTCCAATGCAAAAAACTGGAAGCTGGGTCGATCATGTATTGTGATGAAAACACTCTGTCACTAGTTTAATAGACAAGTTTGTAGGAATTAAGTTAATAAAGGCTCATAAGGGCCAGATTTTTGAAAAAAGTTCTTAAACTGCTATAAAAGTGTTTTTTTTTCTTCTGACCTGTTCCCTCGGTCGCTGTAATCTGCTAGAGTGGTAGTAACGTAAGTTGGCCGCGCACGTCGTAAAAGTTTATTTAAGTTCAATTGTTGGGCGGCACGTGGATGTGTGTTGGTGCTTGGAGATAACGCAACAACTCGTCTGACAACGCGAGAATTAGCGGCCATTTTGCGGATTAGGAGGCCTTTTACCATGTACCTCCATAAAAAGTTAAGATTTTTCCAAAAAGGAGGAGGTGAGTAAAATGAAATATTGTCTTGAATGATAAATGAACACTGGTCTACAAATACAAGTAAGTTTTATTTCATTCAAATGTGTCAGTGCAAAATCACGTATCAGGTTCCAAAAATTTCAACGTGAGGATCCTTGCCCCCACGGCAAACGGTACGGACAGCCTAAGGGGGCAAGTCTCCTGGTCTAATGATATACTCTCTCTCTCTCTCTCTCTCTCTCTCTCTCTCTCTCTCTCTCTCTCTCTCTCTCTCTCTCTCTCAATATATATAACCTATTTGCATTTTGTTTGCTGGAGTAGTCCCCTCCCTCCCTAGTTCATCTAATATAGGGATTAAGTATGGCCCGGACGGCCGTGTGGCGAATAAGGCTGAGGAGCTGATGTCAACCCATTCAAGGCGCAAAGCGCCGAGAACGGGTTGACATCAGCGACGAAGCTTTATTCACCACACGGCCCAACGGGACATACTTAATCGCTATTATAGCATGATCAGAAATTGAAATTAAATGAACTAGTATTCCATATATGTTATATATAGGGTATTATGACCAGAGCACTTGTCTTGGGATTGCTGGTTGTTTGAATGTTGAACAGAGCTTGACCCAGTTTGACCAGAGGCGCCAAACTTGAAATTCAGAAAGAGGCAGATCTCATGAAAGGTCAAGGTCACCTCAGTTTAAAACAGTTTGATTGCAGATTGGTTCCCATGTAAGAAAGACCCTAAATGAATTTTTTACATGCGTCTTGTCTGTACCTATTGTTTCATGGTCTCTATATCTTAATTACCTCATTTTAAAGCCTGTATGACATATATTTGTGACATATACTTGTTGAGGTCAAAGGTCAGAAAACCGGGTGGCCTCACCCGGTTGCATCCGGGTGGGAATCGGCCTTGACCACCAACATTAAAGGTTATATGGAATGGCGGTTGCTATATTAGAATGCTATAATGGTAGATATAGAGGTTCCATCACGATTGGATGGAAAGAGGAGGTATCTTGCACGAGTGAGTGATTTTGTGTCTTGTGACGAGGCTTGCCGAGTCCCAAGACACAAAATCACTCACGAGTGCAGGATACCTGCTCTTTCCATCCAATTGTGATGGAACCTGTTTCTCCAACGATAAAAAGGAGAAATTTACACGTTTTACCGTGAAGTTAGCTAGCTAAACTAGGTCAGCCAAAGGTCGCCTGTGCACTAGTTCAACAATAGTAATACACGTTTGTTGTAACGTGCACCGTTTGTTTCCCCTAGAAACTAGCGCCAGATCACGTACGTGACGCTTGTTCAAATCCACGCGCGCTATTGTTAGGTCTACCTTTCACCCACTCTGCCAGGGCGGCGATACCGTCTTCCGGTTGGATTGCTACACGACTAGTATCTCTGCAAGCGATCGCACGATCACTCTAGTAGTCTCTACATGTTTTGGAAGTTTCGTTCTGTTTCATGGTACGATTTAAAAATTATAACTAATATGAAGCTTCCGTGCATTATTCGCCATTCAGTTATTTGTAATTGCGCAAACTACGATATTTATGGCATTTCGGGTGTAATGCCTTAGTACTATTTGCGATAGCTCATGAGAAAATGCGGCGAAAAGTCCAGAATATTGACCAATCAGTCATTCGGCCTCCAGTACTCATGCACTGAGAGAAAGAGGTCAGTGCTACGTCATTGTTGATTGTAAATATGACCACGTGCATCACACCTTTTGACCAATGGGATACATTTAATGACGTCACTCATCAAAATATTCCGCGAAATAGAACCGGCGTTATTAAGTGGCAGAGATACTATGCGTAGCTGGATCTCTGGGTCGGAGAGTGCCTTTCACCCAGCAGCAGTGACCCCTTGATTAAAATTGAGGGAACTGATTGGACAATTACACTAGCTTGACCTTTAACTCCATTGAAGACAACGCATTGAGGACAACTTATCCTTAACTGTAAAATACACCTCAGAGTGGGAGAAATAACAGCCCTTGATTGTGCCATCTCTCTAGATGTATGATATATTGAATAATTTTGCATGTACGCTCTTTACAGTAAAGGATTGCTTTTAGTTTTGTGGCTAACTTGTCATGCAAAATTTAATTGGTAATTTATTTGTAACGATCTTCAACAATTTCTTTATCTTACAATACCTTTCAAATCTTTTTTGCTCAAAAGGACAATAGATCCATACATATTTCCCCAATCCTGTTGTCCCCCCCCCCCCCCCCCCCCCCCCCGTATGTATGGCGATTTCTTATTTCGATCAGTGGAATCCCACTGGAATCAAAATAGAACTTAATTCGTCGTTCTCATTCCATTTGATTCGCTGCTCACACCACATTGCAATTTATGTGCCGGTTATCCATATAGAGGCTCGAAGGATACGTTTTGACCGAGCAGAACGTAGCGCTGGTTACCAAGAAACATCGTCAAATATGCGCGCCCACATTCACGCAACAGAGCCAGGTACGCATGCGCAAGAGTGTGCTAAAGTAATCTCCTTCGAGACTTCGATGCGACACATGAAAAGAGCTTTGGACTCTGTTCCATCACATACGTAGTTGATTGACTGATGAAGTTTAGTTTATCGCTAACTTCTATATCTGAATAATTCGTAACTAATTAGTTGCGGTTAAGGACACTGGATTACCCGGAAAAAAACGAATAGTGTTTGTTTATTCTGTATTGTAACCATCGCAGGAAAATGTCAAAGTCGTTTTACATTATCTTCCTGGAATTCATTGTGATGCAATATGTTCTGATGGATGTTGAAGGACAGCTGCGGATACCAAGTAAGTACAGGTGAACTTGGATATGACGGACTCAATGGGACCAGGAAAATTGGTCCGTCATATGCAAAATCTGTCGTATACATATGACGAATAGTTGATATGCATCGGACTGGGACCAAGCATGTTGTCCGTCATATGCAAAAATCCGCCATACAGCGGTCCGTCATATCCAAGTTCACCTGTATAGGCAATCTTAATTTATCATATGAAGCCTACCAATGGTCTGACATATATTGAAACACACACACACGCACGCGCCTATGTAGGTATGTATGTATGTATGTATGTATATATATATATATATATATATATATATATATATATATATATATATATATATATATATATATATATATATATATACATACATACATACATGCATACATACATACATACATACATACATACATACATACATACACTCGGGCTACTAATGTAAACATGCCAGAGGGCCTCAGGGGAGATCCTTACCATTGGACTGAGTTACCCTCTTTAAATAAAGATTATTATTATATATACATGCATGCATGCATACATATATATATATATATATATATATATATATATATATATATATATATATATATATATATATATATATATATATATATATATATATATATATATATATTTTAGAGCTGCACTCACCACTCACGAACTCGAGTGGCTCGAGCAGTGAGGCTGGCGAGCCGAGCTCGAGCGGAAGTCCTCAACTCGCGAACTTGTCAAGATTTTGGGTACACAAACCTAATACAGGACAACGAACACACATCGCTTTATCACTGCTTATTGCTGCCTATTGCTTTCTTATCGACTGGTGGTTGTTAAGAAACATTGATTCAACAGCAATTTTAAAATGATATAATCATGCAAATGTTTAAAAAAAAATGCAATAAGTAACTTTTAATTCTTAATTGCCCTGCTGTAAAAATATAACTTATTAATTCAACATTTTCTTTGTCAATATTTTTTCTAAAATGAGATATTCAATAGAAAACAGTGAAACACCGCGCGTCCGTGAGCTCATGAGCTCATGAGTCAAAATGGTGGTGAGCTCATGAGTTGATCTCCCTCCATGAGTGCAGCTCTAATATATTTATATATATATATATATATGCCTATGGATGCCATGCTTTTCATGATAGGAAGCGAACCTATATTAGGTAAGGCAGTCGTTTACATGTTGAGCTGAAAAGGATTATGTATGAAGTGACCGTTTTTTGGCGGTTCCACAGGTGGTCACTTGGTAGAGGGGTACCACTGTATCATCAAAGGTCACCAAAAGATGGTCGATTCATAAATGCATTTTGGGTTTATCATACTAGTGGATTTGGTGAAATTGCTATAAAGGACCTGTTGCAAAGAAAGCAATTACCCCCACGGACATAGGTTATATAATTTGATCTGTCTGTTGGTCATGTGCTGTACAATTAGAAATCAATATGTCAAATTGGTGTGCGCCATGGGTCAATGAGTCCATTATGAATATTTTGGCTTTCACCGTTGAGTTCTGCTACTATCTTGAACGTATCTTTTCCCGGTTTATACTGTAGATTGTAAGAAAAAGTAACAATGTCTGATGTTTTGGGTAAGTCAAATTGACAAGTATGATAATAATACAGGACCTTTCAATGGTCAAAAACACATCCAAAATAAAGGCAGTACAGCATTACCCATTTCTTCAATGGCGAAATTCTCATTTATTTTCTCACTTATAGCATATTGCCTCAAAAATGTTTTTTTTTATTCTTGTTTAAGGTGTTGCATAATTTACTAACACCCTTACTGTCCAGATTTAAAGTGGTATTGAGGAAGGTGTTATAAGGTCTGCAATCTCTATATCCTTAAGGGTTATTTATATCAATCTTGTCTAATTGATATTTAAATGGAACGTGTGTTCTAGATCTCCCTTAGTAACATGTTGTCTTCAAGCACACCACCCATGAGGTAAATACCTACTCGCAACCAGGCAGCATTCATTTCAATATTCAAATCATCATTAAACCAGAGTGGAATAATTTAATGTTTTCGACACTAATAGGTGAAATGGTACTTGCAATGCTTTTCATGCATTGCAGTACAATAGACCAGAACAGATTCTCTATTCTTACAGACATTTTGTCTATATAAACAGTCCCAAAGCAGTATATATTTATTATTATCTAATCCCCAGTATGTTGGTAAAGTATTCTATTTAACTTCACTTATCATAAGGCATTGGAATTAAATAGGTTGTAAGATTTTTAAGAACTATTGTATATTGTGAAGTTTGAGGCCACCTTCCTTAATTTCAATCTCAGTTTTTTTGCCGAAGCGAGCTGTCTTCTCTTGCCAAGAGAAGTATACACAAATTATTCTAACCCTTTAATGCATGCACCACTTTAGAGCCAGGAGATTGTGAATCATCTTTGACAAAACCATACTCTAAATAGCAGTGGCTTTTCCGTATTGTGTTAAGTACCTAGCATCCAAAGTCCTTACCATTTAATCACATCTTAAACTGAACTTAAATGAACTTGAACATAATTTGACGTAGCTCATAGTTGGGCAAAACAGAGTTAAACAAGGCTTCCAGTTTACTGAGCTATGTATGGACGAACACCATACTTGTTTCTATTCAATAAAATGTACTTATTTGATTGCTATTTTTTTTATTCCAGGCCATGTGGATTCTTCAAACCCTTATACTGATATGGGCTGTTGGGCAGATACACACAATAGAGCCATTCCACCCCTTGAGGGTTCTGATCCCATTCTTGATAATAAATATTTATATCGTCAACAGGCCCTTTTGAAATGCCTTATTGCGGCAAGTAAAAGAGGTTTTGCTGTATTTGCTCTTCAAGACAGCGGCTGGTGTGCTAGTTCTGCGACTGCAGAGTCGACATACAAGAGGTATGGTGTCTCCTGGGAATGCCTGCCTGATGGGGAAGGAGGCACATGGGCCAACCATGTTTACAAAATCAATGGTAAATCTCTCTCTCTCTCTCTCTCTCTCTCTCTCTCTCTCTCTCTCTCTCTCTCTCTCTCCTCGTTGACAGAGAACATTCAATAGTTCCTCCAATCTTCCTGTATCCTGTACCCTCCCAACTAGGTATTGTGGTAAATATACAGCCAGTAGATGGGCAGAAAGCATTCAAACTACATGATATGAAAATCAAGCGCTATTAAAACCTTAACACAACTCTCCCAAGAACCACAAAGATGGGAACCTGTATCCTATCCCTCTGTTCTCCTCAACTCTCTCTCTCTCTCTCTCTCTCTCTCTCTCTCTCTCTCTCTCTCTCTCTCTCTCTCAATTCACTAAAACACAATTATTGTCGATAGAGACTTGAATAGAATGCTTTTCAATTATTCTTAATTCATCTAAACGTTTTAATTATCCATTATATTAAATGGGTAATAAGATATTAATATATAGCCTGATGTAAATCTATATTGTAGTATTAGAGTCAACTACCCTAACGAAGACAACCATGCACCCTGGAACTTCTGTTCATCTAGATGAAACATCCACCATGATTGCCAAATCTAATACAATTCTACCAGGCAAAACATCAATTGGACTATACACCTCAGTACCTGATGAAAATAGAGAAACTTCTACTCAAGTGTACCCTGAAACATCCACTATGAAACAGTACTTTCCATCCTTGGGCACATATAGTTTAGCATCATCGACAGGATACATTCCAACTACAGACCAGCAGCATGACACATCAACTAAAGTCTACACTCCAACTGCAAATCAGCAGCAGGACACATCAACTAAAGTCTACACTCCAACTGCAAATATGCAGCAGGACACATCAAGTAGTGTCTACTATCCAATTGGTGATTTTTCAACTAGTCTCAAGCTGAATGTCACTAATCCTGAAATGGGTAGGTCATTGAAGAACCAATCAATTCAGTTCTTGGAAAATGATTTTGGTCTTTGAATCAATTGTTTGCTATTCTTGCATAGGGCTAAAAACTTTTATTTTAGAATACCTCTTCTTTTCGCTTAATAAGCAGTTAAATAAAACATCAATGTAAATATCGTGCCTTGGGTTTTCCAATACAGCTGCCTAGCTAGATCTTAACCATACAATTTCCATAAGATGACTGATAGGATTGGTGGCTCCTGGTTTATTTTGGGGATGCTACTCTAATGAATGCACAACTCAAAATGAATGAAACACAATCAGGGCAATTTACATGAGATTGAATGTCTGTGTACATAAGGTGATCATTTCAGTATTGAATAATTCATATTTCCTTCACCACAATGAACGACATAGCATAACAGTACGTGTGTGTGCATATATGTATGCGGGATATGTGTGTGTTTTGCACTTACAACTATATGTATGTGTGTGTTTTTTTGAGTGGGTGTGTTTTGTGAAAAGGTACATGGAAATGAGGCAAATTGAGAGACATCGACTGGACTATGCACCCTGGCTCACTTCTTATATACACACAAAGTCATGGTGGAAGACTTGGAGTTCCTGCAAGATAATACCTTACAGCACACGACTTTGGTGGATATTTGACCTGAGAAAGTAGGTCAACAATGAATATGCTGTCTCTACCTTGTTGACCAACTTTTGTAAGTAAAATACCACAATCGTGTGCTGTAAGGTATTATCTTGCAGGAATTAAAAAATCAAATGTACCCTTTATTGATCAGAAAGAATTTGATTAAGGTAAAGTAAAACACTGTAGAATAGACACTGAACATTGTCCTATCCAGGTCAGCTACAGCAGCTAAGTTAAAGGTAACTTATATTTGAAACACCAAGACCACAGGGATTGGATTACAATTTTTAGAAAGAGGGCAGGAGTGCTAAACTAGGAGATGTGTTATTTTAATTGTGTCACCAGTACCACAGCCTTAACCACTAGGCCACAGCGAATCCCTAACATCGCAGGAATTACTGAGTGCAAACTGATTTGAAGGAAAATATTGTCTTCTAATACCAAGTAAGTAAAAGCAATTGTCAATCTTTTGACCTGGAGTTACATTGATGACATATCTGATAACACTTCTTCTGCTGCAGAGAACTGGGTAGAATTCTATAGTAGTAGGGTTTCCTCAGCAATTAATAAAGTGTGTAATAGAACTCGAAGTCCTTATCTGATACCATTAGGGATGCCCACATTCTACTCAATACAAATATGTACACATCCAGTGTTACCGCCACACAACTTCACAGAAACGCAGTGCTACTCCGTTCCACGACCTATCTTCGTACACAATGTTGAATATGTACATTATGGTAGATATCACCATTGGGATTGTTACTCTATGAAGGAATGGATTTTTTTGAAGATCATTATAGAGATAAACACACTAAGGTGGAACGCATTTTGGATGAACTTAAATCCTTTACTTAGGGAAGGATTTTTTTTATCACAGATGGGGTAAGTAATAACTACCGATATCCAATCTAGAGAAAGTAATCATAACAGGTATCACAACTGGGGTAAGTAATGGAAGGTTTTGATAGGATATTTCATTTGTGTACATAATTATTAAGATGCATGTAGAAGGTATTGTTTGCATTGATAAAGAAAATGATGGTTTGAAGAATGCCTTCATTTTTTCCGAAAGCATGATTCCTTTAAAGCCTCGCAAAATGTGGGTATTCTACATAAAATAAGATTGTGAATATCACCATAATCTTCTTAATTCGTAATTGATTATTTACTTATTTCAGGTGAGTTTCCTTCAAATACAATGTAGTCCAGAAGGCAGACCAGGCAGATACTAAAATAAAGGTTAGTTGTTGTATATCTAAACTTTGTCCCACAGAACTTTGCTAAAATAATTTCCAAAGCATGCTGCCATATAACCAGGCCTCTTTCGTTTACTTTTTTTTTTTTAAATAATAACATACCCTGTAGGTCATTAAAATATAACCAATCACAAGTGGTAATGGTGAATAGAACCTAGGCAAGTTAATATACGAACATAATCTCGTTTGTGGTTGGTTTAATGAAAGAAGTTTTTTAAGCACTTGCTCACAATTCATGGTGCAAAGGGATTTTCCCTGGAAGCTTCCAGGGATAGCGATTGATAATGCACAACACATTACATATTACCTCTGCAGGCCTCTGTCAACACAATTATAACACTACTAAGTGGCCTACCATTTGCCTACGGGGCATCGATACGGGGCAACTGCTAAATTTAGTAGTATTTGCAGTAGATGTGGTATTCAGCTGTTAATTACTGTGTGCACGGACTCTTCTGAAGGTTGTTCATGGAGGGTTTCTCATTTCCCCAGACATCAATATCCCACCGTATTATTTACTTATAGGAGAGTGTAAAATGAACAAGGAAATTCTATCACTTACAATTAATAAACGAAAACTATACTGGGACAATGTAGCTCAGTTGGTTAGGTGTCAGACTAGTAATCAGAGGGTCGCTGGTTCGATTCCCGGCCGGGGCACCTTGGTCTGACCTTGGGCAAGACATAGAGGTTCCATCACTCGTGGATGGAACCTGTTTCTCCCACTATAAAAAGAATAAATTTACACGTTTTACCGTGAAGTTAGCTAGCTAAACTAGGTCAGCCAAAGGTCGCCTGTGCACTAGTTCAACAATGGTAATACGCGTTTGTTGTGACGTGCACCGTTTGTTTTCCCTAGAAACTGGCGCCAGATCACGTACGTGACGCTTGTTCAAATCCACAAGTGCTATTGTTAGGTCTACCTTTGACCCAGCAGCAGTGACCCCTTGATTGAAATCTTGGGATCTGATTGGACAATTTCACTAGTTTGACCTTTAACCCCATTGAAGACAACCCATTGAGTACAACTTATCCTTAACCATAAAACACCTCAGAGTCGGAGAAATACAGGTTCCATCACGAGTGGATGGAAAGAGGAGGAATCTTGCACGAGTGATTGTGTGTCATCGGACGAGGCTTGCTTCTGTTTTATTTAAAAATTTACAACTTTTTTTTCAAATGACATATTCTCATTAATTACGCAGGTGATGGTTACTGCAGGTTCAGAGTTACTTTAGGGATATCATTGACTATGCCCAATAAAAAGTATTTTTTTGATTTTTTACCCCTGAAGATTTTTACAGGCCATAACATTGAAAATTCTAGTGAGAAATCTCGTGTGTGGAGGCATGGGAATCCCTTTGATAGTAACGGACATACCTCGCTGATCACTCCTAAGCACTCGAAACAAAAGAGAGTTGCACAAAGATACACATCGACGATCTCAAGACAATGGGTTGTGGTCAGGATGCTATAAATAGGTGCTAGCTATGAGCACGTGATGTTACCAAGTGAAGTTGGTGTGGAGGTTTCTAACTAAAATTTTCAACGTTATGGTCTGTAAAAATCTTCAGGGGTAGAAAATCAAAAAAATACTTTTTATTGGGCATAGTCAATGATATCCCTAAAGTAACTCTGAACCTGCAGTAACCATCACCTGCGTAATTAATGAGAATATGTCATTTGAAAAAAAAGTTGTAAATTTTGAAATAAAACAGAATATGGATTGAGTAATGACAGGTGGCGATGATATTCTCTAACTTATAACACTCAGGAACCTTGAGATACACCTAGTTTTAGGATTATGCTGCTTTGAGGTGTGTTGCCCTGTCCCAAAACACACCTCAAAGCAGCATAATCCTATAACTAGGTGTATCTCCAGGTTCCTGAGTGTTATCAGGTAGAGAATATCATCGCCACCTGTCATTATTCAATCCATATTCTGTTTTATTTCAGAATTTACAACTTTTCTTTCAAATGACATATTCTCATTAATTACGCAGGTGATGGTTACTGCAGGTTCAGAGTTACTTTAGGGATATCATTGACTATGCCCAATAAAAAGTATTTTTTTGATTTTTTACTCCTGAAGATTTTTACAGGCCATAACATTGAAATTCTAGTGAGAAATCTCGTGTGGGGAGGCATGGGAACCCCTTTGATAGTAGTGGACATACCTCGCTGATCACTGCTGAGCACTCGAAACAAAAGAGAGTTGCACAAAGATACACATCGACGATCTCAAGACAATGGCTTGTGGTCAGGATGCTATAAATAGGTGCCAGCTATGAGCATGTGAGGTTACCAAGTGAAGTTGGTGTGGAGATTTCTAACTAAAAATTTTAACGTTATGGTCTGTAAAAATCTTTAGCAGTAAAAAATCAAAAAAATACTTTTTATTGGGCATAGTCAATGATATTCCTAAAGTAACTCTGAACCTGCAGTAACCATCACCTGCGTAATTAATGAGAATATGTCATTTGAAAAAAAAGTTGTAAATTTTGAAATAAAACAGAATATGGATTGAATAATGACAGGTGGCGATGATATTCTCTACCGGATAACACTCCGGAACCTGAAGATACACCTAGTTATAGGATTATGCTGCTTTGAGGTGTGTTTTGGGACAGGG
>OZ012695.1:32212041-32294255 GCA_963942565.1 Maea johnstoni
TTTTTGTTTTATTTTTTGAAATTAGTTTACGTAAGAACCATCTAGATACACTCGTCCACCAAACTGCCAACTGCGTTGCAAAGGATTGGGCCTCCTCTCTTATAATATATATAATATATATATATTATATATATATATATAATATATATAGTATATACTTATATATATATATATATATATATATATATATATAATATATATATATATACTATATATATATATATTATATATATATATATATATATTATATATGTATGTGTGTGTGTGTGTGTGTGTGTGTACAGGTAAAAGATAAAGGTATTCGGTTTATAGTCTTGTATCCACCGAAGCGCTCATACGACCTTCCTCCCCTAGCAGGCCTGTACACACCGAAACCATTTCAATCCCCCGGGGGATATTCCAGAGCAATTGGCAGCATTTAGCACACACGCTCTAAGCACTGCCTTATGTATGCTAGGTACCCATTTTGCAGCTGGGTAGACTGAAGCAATATGGAATAAAATTGTCTTACCAAGGACAGACCAAAGTGCCCCGGCCGGGAATTGAGCCAGCGACCCTCTGATTACTAGTCCGACACCTAACCAACTGAGCATATATATATATATATATATATATATATATATATATATATATATTATATATATATATATATATATATTATATATATATATATATATATATTATATATATTATATATATATATATATATATATGATCATCGTCATCATTGGCCATTCCAAATATGTGATTGAAGGGTTCGAGACATAACATGTCTTTGAACTGTACATGGTTGTTCATGTTCACATCCATACTGTAAGGCGAACTTAACTGTGTGCTTCAAAAATATTGTGACACCAAGTGTCCAAAGATTCGACATGCCTACATTAAAACATTGTGTACACACGTTCCCATCGGCTTAGAATATACACCATTGATGCGCTGCTGAAACATTACTCTAAGCCTAGTTACATCCAGTTACAAGTAGAAAAACATCAACTTGATGTGAAAAGGCGAAATGTTATTTCAGAGGAAACACGAGGATTGTTAAAACAAAACTGCTCTTGTGGGTTGTGGACCTCAATTTTATTCCGTGCGATCAAATGTTGATATTTTACTTAACATGTCTTCTCTGATAACGGATGAGGGACTGCGGCGTCGACAGATTTTCCACAGATTTTGTGCATCTCAGTCGAGATAACATCACGCCGTATAGAAATCACTGAAAGGGGCCGGCGAGCCCTCCTGTCCTTGTGGAAATGGGGACACGGAGATACAACCCCAGGAGAAAGGGGTGCAAACACCCTCTATAACAAATGGGTATCCGTCCAGGTCACCCGAAAAAACCTTCTCGTTAAGAAAGCTTACAAAGGTTTACGATATTGATAAGCAAAACAGTATTTCACGATCCAAAAGACAATTATATATACATATATATATATATATATATATATATATTATATATATATATATATATATATATTATATATATATATATATATATATATATATATATATATATATATATATATATATATATATATATATATATATATATGATATATTTATATATATATATATATATATATATATATATATATATATATATATATATATATATATATATATATATATATATACATATATATACATATATATATATATAGAGAGAGAGAGAGAGAGAGAGAGAGAGACATGTATATATATATATATATATATATATATATATTATATATATATATATATATATATATATATATATATATATATATATATATATATATATATATATATATATATATATATATATATATATATATATATATATATATATATATATATATATATATATATATATATATATATGCAAATGATTCTAAGCGAATTCCTTGCATCTACTACATATCTCATGAAGTTATCTATCATCCCCTCGACGGGGACATCGTCTCTTTGAAATTGTATTTGTTTGGTCACCTCCGTCCTGTAAACTACGAACTTTCTAGATCACTCATGTTTGTTTTTACTCTGTTGTAGATCGCCACCATGCTCCTGTATGTATCATTTTTGTATTTCATTTGCAGTCAATACCTATATACATTCCAAATATGTGATTCAACCCTTCAATCACATATTTGGAATGGCCATACATATATACATACCCAACCCACTGTTCGGACCCGTTATCATATTTTGAAAATAGTACAACAACCCCCATTTTCAATCGTTCTATATACTCAATTTGATGAAAAAATCACGCTATATACAATCACTACCATTTGATCGATATCCTCAGTCTCATGCGTCCAGCAATTACCAACATCCCAATGTTCCCCGGTATGTCTGCATGTCAGGTTCGAATCCCGAAGAAAGTGGGGAAGTTGTCAATGATTTGGGATTGGTTTTCGCCGGGTACTCCGTTTTCCACTTACATGACCTACAAGACCAAATATCCCTCAAAAGGTATCGACTCGATACTAAGGAGTTTTCGAAAGCGTTTTTTTCTTTTAATTTAAGTTTAGGTTCTTCAATCATTTGAGGGACAGTTGTTAATTTATTATATTGCTTTGGATTGACATTTCTCCTTCAAATATTTTCCAAAGGGTTCTTTCTAATAGAAGATATGACCTAAGTCGAATAGTGAGGCCTTTTGGGGCTACTACTACGAGGATGGAAGATGGGATAAGTGATATTCTGTCCTGGTTAGCTAATTCACCATGACTATGGTCAGGGGTCAAGGCGGAGAGGTAGTCTCTAGATCCCACCCATCATATAATTATAACGTGGCAAACATCTGATAAGGGTAGAGGATGACCCGAAAACAGTCAGGACAACTATCATGTAAGTGTATACACATAAGTAGACTTAAGATATATGGCTTACTTAATGTGTGGGTAAATGTATGGGTGGGAAGTCATAAGTGGCTGGGAGTCTGCAAGTGAGTTGGTAGCCTAGATTTCTAAGCTGCCATGTGTATTTTTCTGTCATAGATAGATAGATAGATATGCGTATTGTCTAGCACCAGGCACCCAATAGTTTAGAAGTTTTTGCGCCAATTGTTTGTTTATATTGCTAGCTTTCTCGCATTTCCATGCTAATGTATAGCGCCTCTTTAAGAGAGGCTTGAATTAGTTAGGAAAATCAGGGGACACCCACGTGACCGCACCAATGACCTTTTAATTCGTCTGTTTCACACTTAAAAACGTTCCATTATGATCATCTGCCAGTAATATCTTGAATTCGCGCTCCTCATGCTGTTTGATGACCGTGTGAAAAATGGTCTACTTGACAAATACATGTACTAATACAGTGTGTTCTTAGGTCACATCGACCTTCTTTCCCAATGCTTGGCGGAGGGATCCACTCTGACGTCACTGTCAACAAGGTGGAGCAGTGGAGCAGGCAAGGACAGTTGTACATGCGGGGGGGGGGGGGGGGGGGGGGGACCCAGGAATGTGGAGGGATGTGACCAGCTTTTGTCTCTAGAGTTAAGTGAGATAGACCGATTTCATTTCCACCTGACATGCGGTCGCGGGCGCCCTGTCTCCGCACAACTTCGCGTGCTGTACCAAAGTATTACACCCTCAGTCCAAAATGTCACCTCTTACATTGAGTCTTTCTGGGTGTCATAGTGGCCAACTTAGTTTACATATATCCCACCAGGGGAATAGAGGACTTAGTTTAAGTGTGTGGGAAGGATGTGTGATAGTCTGTTCTCGCCAATATCTCTTACTATGTGTGTTTATATGTGGATATGTATGTACCACTGCAGTACATGAAGTGCTGAAGGTAGGAGTCTGGTGTGTGGTCCGTCTGTGGTTCTCGATCACTGAGTAAATAAACTCAAATAGCTATGGCCTGAAGCAGAGGCGCGGCCTCCACTCACAGATCACAATAAAAACTCTTCTAACATGATAGTCTTATCATATATGTTATACCAGCACCGCACATTGAAATGAACAGGTCACGCAGACGGGTGAGTTTCACAACCAAACATGTAGACATTCTCTTCTGTGTTGACCAGGCAATGTGGTGTAGTACCAGGTATGGTAGATAGATGTCATCACCTGATCCTCCTATCTCATGTTCAAAGTGGCTCAGGGGTGTCCAGTGAGTGCAGAAATGGTCGAGCAGAATCTAAGTAGAGGAAGATTTTTCCTCATACAGAATTTATAAAAATGTACATGAATTTGAAGAATTCGTAGATCTATTACCAGAATACCTAAAATACTCACTACTTGACTTCAGAACTGGATCTCAAAAATTGCCGGTTAATTGTAGGTCCAAATTATCAATACCAAGGCAAGAGCGCATCTGCACTAAATGCAGAAAAAGACTTATGGGTGATGAATTTCATTTCCTATTTGAATGTAAAGGTCTTGAAAAACTTAGGACATTAGTTATACCAAAATACTATAGAACTAGATGTAGCACTTTAAAGATGACTCAATTATTAAATACAAATGATAGAAAGTTGTTGATGAAAGTTGCCAAATTTGTTTACTTAGGCATGAAGGAGCAAACATCTCTTCCAGATGTAAGTGAAATTATTGATACTGCTGATTTAAGCTGTCTGTATACCTAGTTATGACAGCAAACAAATACATTCCATGTATAATATTGACACACATATGTTTATGGGTGTACCGTATATGTATATTTTAGTAATACTGACAACATTGTTAATGGTTATATATTTTCTAATGATATTATTGTATTGCCTCTATGTACCGTAGACTGCGGTTAGAGGGTAATAAAGTTCGTATTCGTATTCGTATCTCTAGAGGTTTTAGGGTCATACTCAAACTGAGACCTCAAGTTGCCTGGTGAGATAGTGTAAACTGAATTTTGACCACTTTGACCACCTAGACCATTTGGTGGCTAATAATAGAAAAAAAGATGACAGAAAAAATACATATGACAGCCTAGATATCTATGTTACCAGCCGGGTAGACGCTCACACACGATAAGTACAGTTACACCTTCCGTGTTCAAACAAACATAGCTTAAATCACTTGAAAAAACTAGCTTAAATCACTTGAAAAATCTCTTTAATCACTTGAAAAAAATAGCTTAAATCACTTGAAAAAACTCTTCAAGTGATTTAAGCTAGTTTTTTCAAGTAATTTAAGCAAGTAGAGTATGTCACATCTGCACCATGGTAGTTTTTTTCCATACTTCATCTTTTGTGATGCTAGGCTCTTCACGTATTGTTTATTTCTGTTAATCTGCGAGTAATTAATAGATGGCGCTAGCAGGACTAGACACGCACTTTCTGGAGGAGTTCATCGACATTATCATCATTATCACAATCAACAACAACAACAACAATGACGACAACGACGACGTCCTCTTGATGATGATGATGATGATAAAAAGAAGCAGATGAAGACGAAGAAGGAGAAGAAGATGGAGAGGTAATCATAGCAGCAGCAGTAGTAGAAGTAGTAGTATCATCATAATTATCAATATTATTATTATTGTCATCATTAATTTCATCATCAACCCTATCATAGTTATCGTTGTCTGGAAACAGCCAAGGAGCTCGAGAGCTCTGGGGAGATCGAACGGCAGGAAGCACAGCGCCAGCACAGTGTGGCACCGCCGGCGCTACTCCACAAGTGGGGTGGCCGCGACGGTGCTCTATGGGCACATTTCCTACGTCTGTGATGACGATAATTGACTATATGTAGAAATAAAACGCTTGCTTTACTCTCTATGAAGCTAATTAGTATTACTTCAGACAATACGTGACTGATATTTTAACTGTTATTTTAACTGAATGGAACTTACTTATGAAACGCATTCCTCCAAGTTGATTCCTTATTCTGTATAACGTTGTTTTCGTTCTGTTCCCTTTCCTTTATTTGCTATTCTTTATTTCGATGTATATGTACGATTTTCGCTACTGAAAATTGAAGCAAATAAACATACTACTAATCTAACCTTGACGACGATTGTGTACCTGAGACAGCTGTTTCATCCACAAAAAGCAATATTGTAATACAATACACAGAAAGAGAGAGAGAGAGAGAGAGAGAGAGAGAGAGAGAGAGAGAGAGAGAGAGAGAGAGAGAGAGAGAGAGAGAGAGAGAGAAAGAGTCTGTGTGTGTGTGTGTGAGAGAGAGAGAGAGAGAGAGAGAGAGAGAGAGAGAGAGAGAGAGAGAGAGAGCGTGTGTGTGTGAGAGAGAGAGAATGTGTGCGTGTGTGAGAGAGAGGGTGTGTTTGTGTGTGTGTGTGAGAGAGAGAGAGAGAGTGTGTGTGTGAGAGAGAGAGAGAGTGCGCGTGTGTGTCTGTATGTGAGAGAGATATAGTGTGTGTGTGTGTGTGTGTGTGTGTGTGTGTGTGTGTGTGTGTGTGTGTGAGAGAGAGAGAGAGAGAGAGCATTAAGTCCTGTGGGACATGAACCATTTCCTAAATTCACCAACTCGTCCCCCAATCACGAATTCTTATATTTTCAAACATAACAAACATAACTGCTTAGTAGTTTAGTAACAATACCATTCATTCAGCTACTGTTTCAAAATCCAAAATGTTCTGTCATTGAGAAGCACGTATTACTTCCTCTCTGGGAACGAGGGGGTTAAATCTTGAAGCGGTTGGTTGAACAAACACCAGTTTTCAATGAGTTGTAAACGCAATAGTGGCATCATTTAAATCTCGTTAACTTCATCGGGTGCCATACTTAATTAGGGAACAAAAGGTCCCGCAAAATAATCAAGACGTAAGCGAGTAATCCATGACCATTGATTACATGTCAAAGAAAGGTCCCATCCCACACCCCTTAGGGATACGCCGTCAGGTCTAGTGGTTGCGATGCCTGGCCCCAAAGCTTGAGTTCGCAGGTTCCAGCCTCCGCTGGATCCCCATAAGCGGGTTGGCATGGTCGCTATTTAAGTGTGCGGCGTTGCAAAGGACTGTCTATGGTCCAGTCACCGGCGGATCCACGTCGGTGCTTCCGGTGACAAGTCACCGCTCAGTTAAAAAACTGAATGTTTGGCACCGGTCAAATCCGCGAGCTGATCCCTGCCTGTTCACACCACCACTGAAAAAGGCAGTTAAAAGGGCATCAGGCCCAGGATAGATTTCCTTAAAACCACTCCTCCTGCAACCGAAAGACCCCTTGGAACTATTCGTAAAGAGAAGGGACGTTCTTCTCGGTTCTGGACCGTCGCAGTATAACATTAACAGTTGAAAGCGGCGTAAGAAATTAATCCTTCCGTCCTTCCTATCCCCGCCTTCAGTTGGCTTTATGGAGTACCCCAATGCCTAGCGGTCTAATGCATACATAACCCACAGACTGGAGCTTGGAATCTCGATTATTGTCACTTCTTTTTCCATATCAAATGCATTTTTGCAAAGCATTGTTTTGAGAATGTTTAATGAATTTAACAATCCCTTTCCAAATAGTTTCTGAAACGTTACTCTACTTGAGGGGTAGATGTACAATCAAAGTTGACAGCCCATGTGTGCCATTAAGATGCATGGGTTCAGCCGTAGTGTTGACGGAATCTAGACACTCATTTCACATCGAATTCAGAAACAAACACACAAACACACACACACTCAATCCAAGGATATAAAAAAGTTGGTATCGGTCAATGTGAGGTAGTTTTTGTCAGGACTGGGTTGTATTAGTCGCCAAAATAGACCACTTTTTTCGATCACCCATCTCAGCTCATGACTTCCAGTCGCATATATGTGAAAAAGTTCAGTTTTCACAGATGGATGTGGGGATGTATGGTTGACGTTTGACAAGATCAAACACGGTCGCCCGAAGTCCTAAAAGCTCTATAATCCATATATGTGAAAAGCCATTCCATAGTTTTCGCAGATGGAAGTCAGGATATGTGGCTGCCGAGTGATAAGATCAAAAACGGTCGCCCAAGTCGCCAACTCGTAGTTGCCTTATAATAAAGAGATTATAACACTCAGGCGCATTAACATGAAAAATACCTAAAGGCCATGTAATCCATATAACACATTTCTGTGAAAAAGCTATTCCATAACATCCAGTCGCATTATTATGAAATAAGCCCTCTTCGCAGACGGGGGTTGGGGTGAACATTGCCAAGTTCACTGAAGCGTATCAAGCCGCAAGAATCTTCTCTGTTTAACCCGCTAATATCAGCAACGACCAAAAAGGCCTTAATATTTGAGAACATCATTTTAACAAAAGCATCTTTCGGAAAATATTTGAATGAGAAATGTCAGTCGTGAATCAACAAAGAACGATCCTTCAACTGTTTTATGAAAGCTTTCTTAATTTTGACGTTATATTAAAAATTATGAGAAACCCAGACGATACATTTCCATGGAAATTCTGAAGCATGTTAAAAGTGTTAAGATTCACCAGATGTCTGGTCGGGCATCCTCCGTGCAATGTTGAATCTGCCACCCCTGTTCTCGCGTAGTGGAATGTTCCAAGTTCTCCAGCGGAGGAGGCTGAAGGGTTGAGGCTGAGGGTGGATGGGGGAACACGTGTGTAGAAACAAGAAGCTGTCAGTTCTCGGCTGCAGCTGAGCGAAGCAGTCGGCGAGATACCCAGCTGCTCCTGCTACTGCTGCTGAGAGTTGAGTTGAATAGTGAATACTACTACAGACAACGTGCCGAAATATTATTTCTTCAAGACTTCACTCTTGCGTCGAGATCGTCTACACGCTAGGAGTGAGACGAACAACTCCGGACTATCAGGAATTGTCCACGACCAGTTGCGGACGGCGCGCCGTCTTTCTGATCAGACAAAACAACAACTCGGGCTGAAGTCAAAACAATATCTTGATGCACTGATATCAGGAAAAAAGTGCGGATAGTTTCTTCTGGAAACTTTGAACTAAATTTTTTATATGAAATAAATAAAAACAGCGACAGCCATGCATCTAAATAGTGCTGTTCTGCTTTTATTGGCCGTGTCCGGACAATTCTTGACCACAGACGGACAGTATTCACGTATACGCGAATCTCAGGATCGGAACACGGTACGTGTGAACAAAAACGTCCCCATACCCCAGGGCTCGGCATCGTTAGCATTCGTCTTTGATATAACGGGATCTATGCAGGACGATCTGCTGCAAGTCATAGAAGGAGCTGCCAAAATTCTCGCCACCACTCTTCGGAGGAGAGAAAAACCGCTATACAACTATGTGCTAGTTCCGTTCCACGACCCGGGTGAGTGTTTTCTTATACTTTTTATTTTCACCGTCTTTTTTTTTTCTTTCTTTTTTTTTTTTTTTTTTTTGCTTTTGGATCTCTGCTCGGCGTCCAATGTCAGGTTGTTTAATGAGTCCTCGCTGAAGGGTTGACGGGGTGTGACGCGGGCCGTCTTGGGTATCTGTGAGGGTTTTAAATGAAGACCCTTGAGCGCTTGTCGCGTAAGTGGTACGCTTACACACTTTCTTCGTTTATGAATGGCTGTGATATCTATACATGACCCCAAAAGGCAGTTTACTCAAGAGGATGGGAGCCACAAACATAACAGGCTTTCTACTAGCTGTACACTCGATTCGTTTTTTATGATATGAACGTAGATATGCATTTAAGAGTTGCGCTCGTACTCATGAGTCTTAAAAAGTATGAACCTTTTTTCGTGTCATTTGTATCTAACCATCAGTGAGTGTAATTTCTCTCATTTGTCAACGATAAGACTTTAATGAGAAGTTGTTAACGAACTATATATCATGATCATGAACCGAATGCTATTTCTAATTAGGGTTGTTTGAAAACCATGACTACAGCTTGCGCTATAAAATTACGATATTTTCATCTCAGGGTTGTTTGTATAACTTATTATTGTAAGATAGACGTGCTTTTGACACGTATGTTTTCTTTTGGAAAATCTGTGTTACGAATTTGTTCGATTGTTGCTGCCGCAGTTAGACTAGTGGCTCTGCGGCTGCCGGTGCAAGAAATTAACACAATCACTCCCAGATTCCTGCGGTACGGTCTGATCTTTTCGGGAAAAATCATTGAAAATTGACCAGTTATGTCTTATGAGTGGATTTTTGTTATGTTAAAATTAAATACTCAACAACGGGTTTGATTATGTAACGATTTTTTTTAACATGTTTGCTTTGATGAGCAATCGCCTTGGTCCACTGGCTAAGAGTTACTTAACCAATGTTCATTTGGTGCGTGCTCAACTTCTGAAGTATATTGAAACATTTTCTAAATAAAGCAGTTTCTCGGGAATATAACATATGGAAATTGTTGACCTTTTTCTGTTTGATAAAATCCCTTCAAATATTTTCAAATATTGCTTACTTTGAAGAGCTTTGTCCAAAGCTTTTAATCTGATTTGCACACCAGAAGCAAATAGGTTAACCATTTCTTGCCTGAGTAGCTCATCTTCTGGACCACAGACATTCTTTAAAATAACTTAGAAGGTTATTATATATTTACAAAATATTTGAAGGGGAACTGTTGTGTGGGTTCAGATTTATATATTTCCTTCAAATATTTTTCAAAATAAGCTTAGATCAAAAAGATACAATAAAAAGATGTTCTTGGGTGCTGCCGGCATGAATGAGTTAATGCCCCTGTCAAGGTGTGATTTTAATATGGAAAAGTTGCCTATAGTGCCGACATTTAATTCCTGCACTAAATGCGTGGGCAGCCCGGGCATATTACACGACTGCAAGACTGATTGCCACATGGTTTCCTGGGTATGGGTGACCTCACAACTGAATGTAGCTTTGATTTGCAAGCTACATAAGCCATACATGTGCTTGGCATATTTTTTTGACATGATATCCATGGGTGTTTGTACAACCAGGCACTAGCAGACGTCCGGTAGACTGGTGCAGGAATTAAATATCTGTACTGTAGTAGTACTGTAGTAGCAGTTCTGTAGGAAGGGGAAGTATTGGGGTTATGCAAGAAGTTCCTTAGCCCATGCAAGGTTGTTAAATAATTATGGGGGGGGGGGGGGTGGACGGAAATTTAAAACATTCTGTCTCTGAGTTGCCATGAAGGTAGCCTAGTCCTGGGCCAAGATGTTTTTTATCTTTATATATCTGACTAGGAAACTATACCGACTCTAAACTGTGTCCATCCTGATTTAGTTCTTAAATTGCTCACCAGGTGGCCCACAGAAAGATCTTTCTAGTTATGATTCTAGTGTGACCATTCTTGGTTCCATCTATCACCAGCCACAGGAACTAACATCTAGACATTATGCAAAAGATGGAGACCAAAACAGAGAATAGCATAATTTAAAGAATTCACAGACTAGGAGCTAGTCTATCAGGATGCTGTGATTCTACAAACTGGAGTTGGCTGCCATTGTTTGAGCTAGGGCCACTTACCCCCTAACCTAGCTACTAGGCCTACTTTGTTTTACTTTATTTTATATAAATGTATGCCTGCAAACTATACTACATAAGGCCTTGTGGCCTACTGTTGGTTTATCTAGTTCACACAAATGCCACATGAGGGGGTTGTACTGGCAGTATATCTCCAATTACTCTTCAATTATACCGCATTGCCATCTATCCGCAAGGGATGACATCTGAATATAGTCTGGGAGGCAGGGTACCTTCCCCCTAATTTGTTAAAAAAAAATCTCCTGGCATGAATAAGTCAACTTTCACCACCCCCCCCCCCCCCTCCCACTTCCTGCCCATTCCAGACTTGAATATGTCTGTATTCTTAGCCATTTATGAGAGGTCCATTGTACTCCTGTAGTTATCCAAAGATAAGTGTACATTAGCTATTAGAGCAGTTATAAAGCAGCGAGTCATAGCAAAGTTATAAAATAGAATGTGGGAAAGGATATGTAGTACAGCCCTTACCCATTGACTGCCTAAGAGAAGAGAACATTGATCAGACAGTGTAGTCATAAGCTAAGACCAGATTATCTATTCCTGGTTCAAAATATTTTGAATATTTACCAGAAATCAACTAAGACACATGTGAAATCGCTACTGATTTAAGTCTGGTTTTTTCCTGGGCTTATTGGGTTTTCTTTCCCATCTTGATATTTGATATAGCACCCTTTGCACCTATAATGTTCAAAAGGGCTTTATAAAGAATAGCCAGAGAAAAAAACGCAACAAATGTGTCGATGTACTTTTGACCAACTACATGAGAGTACGACTAGGGTCCTAGTCCCTAAAAAGTTGATATTCCCTTCTGTGCTGACCAAGTAGTGAGGTGTAGTATCAGGTATGTAGATAAATGGCACCACCTGCTCCTTTCTCTATAGGTGTCATAATCAAACTGAATCCTGGTGAGATAAGTGTAAACTAAATGGACCACTATGACCACCTAGAATATTTGGTGCTAGGTAGCAGAAAAAAAAACACAGAAAATACATATGACAGCCTAGAAATCTAGGCTACATGAGAGTAAGTAGTACTAAGTACTTGTTTGCCCCCTTGATAAGGGAGTTGCCTTGAAGTGGTCTGTGGGTGACAAAGGTTGGAACAGGAGCAGGATGCAGGGTATTGGAGGTGTAGGAATAACAACAATGCTTGAGGTCAAGTGTAGAGTTCCACCAGGGCAGCTACAGGAAGGGAGGAAGGAAGGAAGGAAGTAGGCAAAAGGGAAGATATGAACAATTATGTGAAAATGCCAGGGCACTGTGAATGATAAGTGATAATATAACCCTTGAAGAAAAACCCTTTAGGGTGTTACTACTGGCAAACCATGCTTACACCACCTACCTATGACGAGGGTAGCGGTATCAATTTTGATGTTTTACCACTGGTCAGTGGTGGACTTATGGTTGACCAGTGGTGAACCTTAAGCACAACACAAGTATTCCACCTATCTGCTAATTCATATACATGTACACACACACACACATATATATATATATATATATATATATATATATATATATATATATATATATATATATATATATATATATATATATATATATATATATGTATATACATATATATATATATATATATATATATATATATATATATGTATATATATATATATATATATATATATATAAATATATATATATATATATTTATTTTTATATATATATACATATATGTATATATATATATATATATATATATATATATATATATATATATATATATATATATATATATATATATATATATATACATATATATATATATATATATATATACACACACACATACATAAATGACTCCCCTCTTGTTCATGGTACGCATGGTTATTTCTTCTGTTCACTTATCCTGTTGAGGCCATTCCTGAAATTCCTACACAATTATGAGAATGTAGATTCTCCCCCTGGCCACCTCTATGCCAGCAGCCCTGCAGGGAGATGGCACCCTAGAGATCCAGCTCTGTTCACCTGCCATGGGAAGGACTTCGATTGACGTGGACTGACAGGTGTCACCATCTTTTGTGGATCTCGGTGGCAGAAACCAAGGCCAGGTGTGGCTTATGATTAGGGCAATATGGCTCCCTTGTTCTCATCAATCTGACAGCTTGTGAAGATTCACTTTTGAACACTTAAGATTGAAATAGCACTTAATTAATGACAATTATTATTATTATTATTATTATTATTATTATTATTATTATTATTATTATTATTATTATTATTATTGTTATCATTATCATCATCATCATGATTAATATTATTATTATTATTAATTTATTATTAGTAGTAGTAGTAGTAGTAGTAGTAGTAGTAGTAGTAGTAGTATTGTCATTATCATTATTGTTATTATTATTATTATCATTATTATTATTATTATTATTATTATCATCATTATTATTATAATTGGATATTAAGAATAATTAAACAACATATTTGAAGGAGAGTTGGTTGCAGTATTCTGATGAACATTTCTCCTTCAAATATTTTCCCTATTATGCATTTGCCTTAAAGATTTGGCCAAACTTGCCAGGCTGCCTTTGGCCGCTATGAGCATTGGTGGGCCAAGTCCGCCTGATTTTCAGGCTATCTAGTCAGGCAAAGGAGACCTAAATGTATGCAAACCTGCAGGCCAGGAGTATTGCATCCTTTTAGTTCTAAGATAGTTCCTTTTGATGTATTTACGTAGCTTCCAGTCCATTCAATCTATTTCTCTGAACTTGCATTCCTTCTTGTAAGATATGGTTATCACTTGTGAGATCCACCACTATCTTAAGTGCTCTGCACTGGCTTTGAAGGTCAAACTGACCCCCAAGACGTACAGATTTGGCACTAGTTGTATTAGGGGTAGACTGTACCTTCTTAAATATTGAGGCCCAGCCAAAACCCTGACATGGTTTATCGGTAGGCTAAAAGACTTATTACAGAGCCCAGGAGTAAGTCAGTTTCCATTTTCTAAAAAAATATACCAACCTAGGTCACCTGGGCACCTAACATTAATGGTTAATGAGTCCACAGAAACTTTTAGTAGAAAGTTCCCTTATAACAACTAGGGATGTCATCGATAATTGACAAATCGATAAATTGACATTTTCACTTTGTCAATTAAATTGAATCGAATGGTTGGGTATCGAATGGTTGGGTATCGAATCGAAATAATCGATATTCTGTACCCCAATAATAGCGTATGATTATTGATAAAAATGCACTTTTCCTAGACATTTTCCTGTAAAACTAATGCAAAGTGAAACTCTGACTAAATATTGAAGTATTTTTCTATGGCATTTGTAAGAGAAGTTGGAAGGAATGGTTTGCTTTACTCAGGCATATGGCCAAGACACAGGGTATCCAACCAAAATAAAGGGATAACTATGACATCCCTATAAATAATTGTGCCCTACGAGCACGTTATGGTGTATCGAATCGAATCGAATCGAATCGAAAAATATATCAATTAATCGAATCGATAAAATTTCATATCAATGACATCACTAATAACAACTGTATAGTTAAACATTGGATTTAACTTGGATTTTATGCATGTTGTGATAATAATCCAAGTGTCAGAACTGGCCATCCAAATGTAGATATTAAGGGATAACTGGGAATTAATGTTATAGAGGTAATATATTTGCAGGCAAAGGCTGATTTATTTACAAAAATATCATTTATTTGGAGGAGGAGGTGGGGGGGGGGGATTAAGCGAAGGGGAAAGACACACCCTCACATTTCCTCATTTATGCTTGAATTGTAAAAAGTAGATTTTTTGTGTATTAATCTACAATTTAAAAAAAGGTATTAAAATTGTTGAGTACAGATTCTACTGTTCACGTATGAATCATCTTCTTTTCCTTCACACTATATATAATGTTTTAGTAGGAGTGGGATGCACAAAGATGCCATTCACTGTGAGACAGTGCAGGGTACTTAAGCATACAGTCCATATGTTAACTAAAACCCATTCATTGCTTATACACAGACTGCCACAGACACATATGCAAATATTAGGTAAATAAAGAATTTTTGTGAATATAAAATTTAAGAAGATGAGTGAATCTTATTATCATCACTGGTGGAAGGACTGCTAAAAAAATATACATGTGATATATTTTTGTTCATGAGAAATCCTCAGGTGTGGCAGCTTGGTGATTCAACCCTTGTAAGTCCAAATTGTAATTTTCCCTTACAATAATAATTTTCCATACATAATAATATTGTCATTTGATATTGCGCCCTTTCCATATAAACATATATATACATCCGCGCCAGTAGCAGCCATAAAGGGCCTGACTATTTAAGTTTATTTTTCTTATTATTTTTTTTGAAATATTAGTTGAAAGGTTAATGTTGATCAGCCAGCAACTCTTCTTACTGTGAATACATGACTTATTCTGAAATTATTTTCGAAATCATGATCATAGATGCAAACGACAACTGCCAGACAGATCTCCAGGCATGAATGAGTTAAAGAATATATAAAAATGCATCCCACAAGTTTTTCATTCATTATGAAGCACACCCTCTCAGCATGGACATCAGGACCACCCTAAATTGCCTTCCAGATGACCCTTGACCCCCCTCGGTGCAATAAAATATCAATAGAAAGGGTAGCCATTGGGGCATGTCAGGGTCAGGGGGTGTTTAAGGGGTGCTGGGCTTCTGTGGCTGCGCTGAGAAACGCCATTAACACACCAAGCCTTGCTGACATTTTTATTTCTCTGCATCTCCAAGGAGGCTTGATTTGGCCCATCGAGGTGAGCTGGGGTGTAGTATTTGTCACGGGGTTAACGTAGCAGGCTAATCTGATCATCAAGAGGAACCAATGCACCCCTTCTACTGCTACTACTACTACTCAGGAGAGGTGGGCTTCACTAGGGACAGAGCCAGTGGTAAAAAGACCTATTTAACTGAGGACAGCCTGAGTTTGTTGTTGTTGTTATTATTATTATTATTATTATTATTATTATTATTATTATTATTATTATTAATATTATTATTATTATTATTATTGTTATTATTATTATTATTATTATAATTATTATTATTATTATTATTGTTATCATTATTATTATTATAATTATCATTATTATTATAATCATAATTATTATTATTATTATATTATTGTTATTATTATTATCATTATGATTATTATTATTATTATTATCATTATTATTATTATTACTATTACTATTATTATTTTTCTCAGTATTGTTTATTATTAGTATCATCATCATCGTCATTATAATTTTTATCATGATCATCATCGTCAATTTCACCATCATCTTCATAATCATTAGGATACTTTTCATTACTATTATTATTATTATTATTATTATTATTATTGTTATTCAATATTATTATTTATTATTATTATTATCATTATCATTATTATTATTATGATTATCATCATCATCATCCTCATCATTATTGAAAATATTTGAAGGAGAAATGCAAATCAAAAACTTGCCAATAACTCCCGTTCAAATTTATTTTCAATCTATACTTTATTTCAAAGTTATTTTCAAAAGTATTGTAGGTCCAGACAACGATCTTTAGAGGAACTCTTAATAGGCACAAATGCTACTAGAGAATTGTAGAAAGTCTATTACAGCAGTCTGTGTCAGTTTACCCTGCCTTGCCGGCATTCTGCCAGCTCACTAGCTTCCTGTGCATTTGGCCGCAAATATGCCATTACTACCTCCACTACGGAGAGGTCACAAAACTACCTCCACTACGGAGAGGTCGGAGAACTCTTTCTGCACCTCCAGTCACCTGGTCCCGGTTGCAGGGCCTGACCTTCAAAAAAAATACTACGTTTATCTTAACCCACTTATGCGTAAGAGTCACCCAAGAAATTGTCGTCTGGATCTTTGATATTTTTGACGATAACTTGGAAATTAAGAATTATTTTAGAAGATATTTGAGGGAGGGTTGTTGGTAATGTTCTGATTAACATTTTTCCTTCAAATATTTTCCCAGTATTGCTTTTGTCGGATAGATTTCATCAAAATTATCAGGTGGTTTTTCACCACATTGAACTCTTATTATTAATGGGTTATTAACCCAGGTTAAATCCATTCATTCTTCAATATCTTTGCCTTTGAGTTTGCTAACTTTTAATTTATTTAGTGTTAAAATTCATTCCTAGTATTTTCTGATTTTGACCGGGCGATCCCCCCATGAACGAGGTTAGTGAAGTCTGCTCAGCACTACTGTACTGTGTTTGATGCCTAGGGCAGGATTTGAGAAGGAAGGAACGGAGAAGTAATCACTTATCTCCAGCTGGCTGAGGCCGAGGGTCTGGCTTCTGTACTATAGCCTAGCCACTAGGCGCTACAGTCTTTTACCATAATGTGTATAAATTAATGCCTAGAAAATGCATGGTTTGTTTCCTGTTACAAGGTCCAAAAGAAAATAGGCCAGCTAAATCTTTTTGGAGATTTTGTTTCAAATAATGCCTGTTTCATGTGTTGTGTTTCTAGTGGTAATTATATGAACTAAATGAACTGACTATGGAGATGTGAGCATTGGTTAACATATAAGAAGGTGAAATACATTTAAAGCCTAGTGGCTAGGCTAGCCTCTGCAGTGCAGGTAACTAAGCATGAGAAGTTAACCCATTAATACTCACAGTGGCCAAAAGCAGCCTGACAATTTTGATGATATCTAATACAGTCAAAGGCATAGTTAAGAAAATATTTGATGTAGAAATGTATTTTTCAAAATCATTTTCAATTCCAAAGATATTGTCAAAAGTATCTTAGATCCAGACGACAATTTCAAAAATAACGCTTGAGCATTAATGGGGTTAAAAGGCACACCTGTAATTAGTCTCTTCTTACCTGTGATTGTGTAATATGGACGTTATCCACACCTAATCGGCAAGATGTCTCCAATCATTTATCACTTATAGCTTCAGTAACGATTGTGAGGGCTCCATAACAAATCTATCCCTTTGTCCATTTGCTCTTCAACAAGGGTGATGACTAATTATCCCTTGGCAAATTCATTCATTATCCTTTTGGATCTCCTTGACATTAGGCCTAAAAAAACGTTTGTTTCCTGTAACCCTACCCTTAAAAGTTTTTATTTAAAAAAAAACCTACCCTAAAAGTTTTTTCTGCCCTCCCAACTCCCAATCAATATAAAACATGCCTAAAACACACGTTTTTGACAAAAGAAATAATGCAAAAAATCTTTTTACTGACCTACCTACCCTATTTTTTTTTTACCGAATACAAGGAACAAAAAAAAACATTCTAGGCCTTAGTGCAATCTGGATTTGCTACTGGTGATTGATTTGGCCAATATAAAATGATGCAAAACTCCTGAAAAATGAACTGAAACCCTGGCACATGGTACAATGTTTTTACCTAGGCTTCAGGACCACTGGTTGTCAGTGTAGGAGAAAGATTGTGCAGACCACATGCCACTGCTCCAGCATCTTCCTCGCTGCTCGCTGGTATTTCCGTACCTCTTCTCTCCCCGCAGACCACGACGGACCCGCGGAGAATGTTTAAACAGACACTTTTCTACTTTGAAGCTTTTTGAGCTGGTTGAGGAGTCTTGGTCCATGCCGCGGCTAGCTCACATCTGTCCTGAGGCAGCGAAGATGTTCCCTCAACCTGAAGTCAGACTCTACACATTCCAATGGTAGCAGTGGCAGCTACTCTTACAGCAGGGCTTGAGAAAAAAATGTTGGACATTTTACACTTTTCATTTGCATTTTTGTTATTTTGAATCAGCATGATTATGAAATATATCATGGAAAATATCCCTGCATTGTCAAGGGTATCTACAAACCTTGGATGATAATTAGCTAACATTCTCGATAAGCAGGGATATTTTGGTCTTTGTAAAGTGTCCTCTCCACCCACAGTACCAATGTTCTAACTGAATTGAACATCAATCCATTTTAGTTCAGTTCTGTGTTTATCCACAGGGTTGAGCAAAAGGTGCATCCCCTGATTACTGTGCCTGCCACCTATAGTTCAATACTAATACTATATACATTCAATCTAGTTCATAGTCCCAAAACTTTTCCCTCCCCATTCACTTAGTGTATAAACACACACATCCTCTCCTCTCTCTCTCTCTCTCTCTCTCTCTCTCTCTCTCCTCTCTCTCTCTCTCTCCTCTCTCTCTCTCTCTCTCTCTCTCTCTCTCTCTCTCTCCTCTCTCTCTCTCTCTCTCTCTCTCTCTCTCTCTCTCTCCTCTCTCTCTCTCTCTCTCTCTCTCTCTCTCTCTCTCTCTCTCTCTCTCTCTCCTCTCTCTCTCTCTCTCTCTCTCTCTCTCCTCTCTCTCTCTCTCTCTCTCTCTCTCTCTCTCTCTCTCTCTCTCTCTCTCTCTCTCTCTCTCATATATATTCCCCATCAGACCACCTGAGCAGTGTAAGCATAATTGAACTGAGGAATTACTTACCACAGCTTGAGACTTCTCGTTTCTTCTCTCTTCCCTCTGGCGGACAAGAAAGGCTGTTTTTCTATGGCCTGCAATGTCTTTAGCAGCTGGATAGGGGAAGACTGCTCTACCATCTTATATCATGATGTAAACATCTGGCAGATCTCTTTCAGCCAAGGGGTATTCTTTCATTATACTTCCACAAACATGATAACTGATGTTTGTTTGTTTTTTCACATAATGATAAACATGTTATTGCAATGCTGTTGTTAAGATAATTAGGGGATAGTATTGTGATATAAAAGTGTTACAAACAAAGGCTATAATGATGTATAACATTATTGGTGAAATCTCTCAGGCTAAAGCATGATTCTCAAAGCATTTGAACGAGAAATGTTAATCAGAACATTACCAACAACTCTCCTTCAAATATTTTGTAAATTCCTAACTATTATCACAGTTATTGTCAAATGTATCAAAGAAGCAGACAGTTTTGAGAGTATCTCTTAAGCATGACTGGTTAAAACATTGTTGTTGTGTATATATAGTTATGGTAAAAAGCCCAGACATTCCCCCCTTCTGCCACAGCCAGCTATTTTCATTCACAAAACCCGGAGCAGTCGGCATACATGCTATAATACAGACATTAGAACACTATAAAAACTACCACAGACATGTCTAACCTAGATAAATACACACAAAACATGTCTTAGTGGGAGGCAGGCCAGGGCCGGATGAGAAATATAGACCAGCAGCAATACGTACAGCAGCAGCAATGCAGTCACTGGTAAAAGTCGGGATGTAATAGAACACATTTTTTAAATTTCTTTGTAAATGCTTAAAATCATTATTGGTTTTAGAGCGCATGTATTTTTATTATTTTTAGACTCATGTGAAAATTTCTAGAATCTGGTTGGTCAAGGACCATAAGTAATCGTCGCGTTATACTCATTCCCTTAGCAACAACATCCTAGGGTATCTAAGAGCTTGTGGGGGGGGGGGGGGGGTTACTTTGGTTTTAGCTACGCTGCTGGGCCAGTGCAGTTAATACCAATATAATATTTAGCAGTTGAATAGCTAGAATTACTACTACATAATTATTTCTTCTACTTAGGATTATCATTCATTACTATTTATAATGTTGCTTTGACTAAGTACTACAATTGCTGCTGCTACTACTACTACTACCACTACTACTACTACTACTACTACTACTACTACTACTACTACTACTACTTCTACTACTACTACTACCACTACTACTACTACTACTACTACTACTACTACTACTACTACTACAACTACTACTACCACTACTACTACTACTACTACTACTACTACTACTACTACTACTACTACTACTAATACTACTACCACCACTACTACTACTACTACCACCACTACTACTACTACTACTACTACTACTACTACTACTACTACTACCACCACCACCACCACCACCACCACCACCACCACCACCACTACTACTACTACTACTACTATTACTACTACTACAATTGCCACTAGGAAAGGCTTTCTAGGATTCTTCTCTGCAATTATTGGTAAAAAATATTGTTAAAATGAAGTATTGTTAGAGAAATGTCAGTACCAGGTCATATTTTGAAAATCTTGAAGTGCCTGCCCTACCCTAGATTTCGCCCTGTTTGAGGGTGTGATGGGGTTCACAGCCCAGTGCCACCGAACAACCCCTGCACTCAACAGTGCAGTGGCAGCCTTTTAAAAACATATGTTTAGGTGAACAGGCAGCATTCTGAGCCCACTGAACCCATTAAAAACATAGCCAGTTATTGTTAACCCACTAAATATGCTCGGAGATCTTCTGGACGGGTTTTGTCTGGATCTTAGGCCTAAAAAAAGAAATAGTTTTGTTCCCTGTAACGGTCCGTAAAAAAAAAAGGGTAGGTAGGTCCATAAAAAAGATTTTGGATTATTTTTTTGGTCAAAAATGTGTGTTTTATGCATGTTTTACGTTGAATTTGAGTTGGGAGGGCTGAAAAACCTTTAGGGGTAGGGATTTTTTTTGAATAAAAACTTGTTAGGGGTAAGGTTTAGTACAGGTATCAAACAACTTTTTTTTTTGGCCTAAATATGCTCGGAGATCTTCTGGACAGGTTTTGTCTGGATCTTAACCCTATATCACTCAACGCAACAATGTTGCCATGTCCCCTGCACTGCATGAGGGGGTAAACTCCTCAGAGACATTGTTGCGCAGTTGCGTAGTGCACTGCAATACATAGGGAGCAATTTCCATTTTTTATTTGTATCTTTCATTTCGTTAAATATGATATTATTTGTGTTTACAATATATCAACTTAAAAGTTGATTTCTTGTCTGATTTTGCGCTTGACGCACTGTCAATAACGCACCCTCGGCAAGTTCGTCTTCGTTGAGTGGTTAAATGAGTGGGATATCATCGTCTGATTCCCATGGATCGTGAAGGGGACAATAGTCGATCCTCTTCCACTCTTCATCGGAATTTTCCTGGTTTAAACTAGCCATTTGATGGCAGAAACAACGAAAAAACACGAGAGAATATCAATGGTTTTGTGTGTTGCTAAGGACGCCACAACACGACGACGTCACTGGCGGGAATTCCCCATGACTTCCATATTTGGAGGGGGTTTTCCTGTAGTTTTCCCGCCGAAAATCACAGACTTCGAGTCCGAAAATAAGCATTAAATAACTATAGATTACAATTAAAAGGTAAGGGCAATAATTTTGTATCTTTATTTAACAATCATTTGTGTACCAGCGATCTAAGATCGTGGTACCCAAAATACGCCAAAACTCGCTTCGTAGGAATAAGTGCACAAATGCAATGACGCAATAACTCGCTACTGAGGAAGTGCAGCTGCACTCATGTAACGCGTTATTGCGTCATTGAGTGATAAAGGGTTAACCCTTATGTAGCCCATACAAAATGATACAAAAAAGATGAAAAATGACTGAAACCCTGGCACATGGGTACTCATCTAAGAATACTCAGTGAGAGCTTTCTAACCAGTACAAACATGACAGGGTTTAGATCAGGTTTTCAAAAACCGTTACGTCATTGTGCTTTGGATGAAAGTATAGCCTTAATTAGCTGTGGAAGGGATGAATGCTTTTGAAAACAACGTAAAATGTTAAATGGATTCTGATCAACATTTTCAAGTAAATGAAAGAAGAGGGTTTTTTTGAAAGAAAACTATCACTAGTAACATTTTGGCTTTAATATGTATTTATTGTCTATGTATTGAAATAATATGGTATTTTTTGACCTGATTGTCTATCTACATGTTTATGAAATAAAAACCAGGCGGCACAGCGAAATGCTGACTGCGCCAAAATTAAAAAAATTAAAAAAACAAAACATTTTGGCTTTTTTGGCCATTCATGCCAAAGTCCCCAAAACATACTGATTATTCTGGGGGTATCTTTTGTGACCAGAATCAAATTTTCAGAAAATATTATATATTCAAAATGAATATCAAAGTGATAAATGTTGATCAAGAGCCAACTTACATCTTTTCTTCAAATATGTTGTGAGGTTATGCTTTATTCTAAGGCCTAAAAAAAGATGTTTATTTCCTGTAACCCTACCCTAACAAGTTTTTATTCAAAAAAATACCTACCCTAAAGTTTTTTCAGCCCTACCAACTCACAATCAACTTAAAACATGCATAAAACACACTTTTTTGACCAAAAAAATTAGCCCCTAAAAAATATTTTACCGACCTACCTACCCTATTTTTATTCAGACCGTTACAGGAAACAAACAATTTCTTTTTTTAGGCCTATTTAAATGTTATTTTCAAAAGTATCTCTGATCCAGACAACACTGGGGATATCTAGATCTCCCGGCATAAATGCTTAGAGTTCTCGTAGAGTACTGTCGTCTGGATCTATAATTCTTTTGAAAATAATCGCAGAATAAAGCACAAAGTCATAAAATATTTGAAAGAGAGTTTTTGCTTTGGTCTTGATAAACATTTCACCCTCAATTTTTTACAGAAATATGTTTTTGCCAGAGAGTTTTCACCAAAAATGTCAGATTTTTCTGGGCACTTATAAGTGTAATGAATGGGTTAAAGAAGTGTCAGTAGAGTGTGACGCTGAGTTCTTATCCCATTAACACTGTGGCCAAACAAGCCTGACAATTTGGCAAATATTTTACCTAAAGAAGCATTTTCCGGAAAACATTTGAAGGAATAATATTGATCAGAAGAAAAATTCAACTCTCCTTCAAATATTTTGGGAACTTTTGCTTTATACCCAAGTTATTTTCAAAAGTATGAGAGTAGCAGACGATACTTTCCGCGTGAGTACTTCCGAGTGAGAATGGGTTATTATTATCCGTCTTGAACTCACGGGAGCAGCTCAAAAAAGATGGCATGTATTACTATAATTGCTCCCTGCTTGTAGGTTTAAGAAATATGAAGCAAACTGTGTCATTTAACTGCCAAAACCAAACAGTGAGACCATAAAGAAGATAGAAAATGGGGCCAGTAGTTTTCTCAGTTGCATGCTAAGGAATTTTGTGGATGAATGTGGTTAGAAGGTTATTCCTTTCATATCAAGGTTCATGTATAGGTTTTCTTCAGGTGTTAACGAGGGATTCCCATTGATCTCAGTAGGTAGGTATGAAAGGGGGAATCCCTCCTTTCAGGTGCCTTATCAGATCAACCTCTGCCCCCCTTTTCCCCCCATCTCAAGGTCCACTGCATGCCCCTATGTGTGACCCTGTGAACCTATTAGCTACTGCAATCCATTAATAACTTCTCATATGCTATCACATATATATATATATATATATATAGAGAGAGAGAGAGAGAGAGAGAGAGAGAGAGAGAGAGAGAGAGAGAGAGAGAGAGAGAGAGAGAGAGAGAGAGAGAGAGAGAGAGAGACAGACAGACAGACAGACAGACAGACTTATGTACATACATTTCTACATCATACATACAAACATAGATATGTACATACAGACATACATACATACATACATACATGCATACATGCATGTGTTTATGTGTGTATGCTTATGTTAAGAAAAATGAATGGGGAATTTTACAATTTAAGAAAGAATAAGAAATACCAAAATATTACCCACTACTTACATAAGTTCATTGATAACTAAATAATTTTGGAAAATCTAAAAAAAATGCAAAATTTTCACAATGTTTTCCGTGTATATCTTCCTATGTACGTACTGTTTTGTTTGTAAGGGAAATGCATGCATTATTTCTATAAAAGTTATTGGGCATTAAATTAAAGTGTTCAAGTTGATCTTTACACATTCTGACATTTTTGGTGAAAACTCTGACAAAAGCATATCTCTGTAAAAATAAATTAAGGGTAAACTATTTATTTGTGGCTAAACAGAGAAAAGCGAGTGATGAGGAATCTTTCAGTTTTTTTATCTGGTTATCCATCAAATAATTATGGGTCATTACCCGTGGGGTGGTCCTCTTTCAGACCCAGGGAGGGACCAGCACTCTGACTGTGCTGCGGCTGTCACTGATGTGTGGCCTGTGGCCGGCCGCCGGAAAAACAGGAAACTCTGACACCCACAGAGAGCATGGCACAGTGATGTCATCTTCCTGTTTTTCTGATTCAGCGCTCCTCTTCCTCCGTTGGTCTCTAGGGTTCTTTGTTGACCACAGCTGAGCGGCAGGCCACACTAGTGGGCTGTTCTGTACCATAGTCTAGGACTTTGCCAGTATTTTCATAACAGGGTGTCCAAATTGGGATTTAAAGAATTGAGGGTGTCCAAAATCCCTGATTGAAAAAGTAAAAATCATTACAATGATTATATACATGAACAAATAAAGTAATTATATGCTTAATTCTTCAAGAAATGTCTTGGTTATTATTTTGAAGTGTAACTTTTTAGAAATTTAACTTGGAATTAGTATCTATAAAAAGGCACATACCAAAATATAGGGTGCCTTTTTACCT
Source organism: Maea johnstoni (assembly GCA_963942565.1). NCBI lineage: Eukaryota > Metazoa > Annelida > Polychaeta > Spionida > Magelonidae > Maea > Maea johnstoni. The sequence continues at coordinate 32,237,726 of OZ012695.1, forward strand.
ATAACCAGGTGTTTTTCATGAACCAGGGAGTCCAAAAGACACTCAGACACCCTGCTGGCTAAGTCCCTGAGTCCATAGTGCACCAAAGTCAAAGGCAGATTGATGATTTGCAGCTAGACTTGCTACAAGTCCATGTTAACTGGCTTTTTTTCTTTGTCTCACCAGAGACATTGATCACTGGTCTCACAGATCTACCCTAAGTTCATTTCAGTCCAGGTTTAGTTATGTAATAATCCTCAAGGGGGACCCACTCGAGCTGTTTTTTCGAACTGCAACACCTGAAAACTGTGCTGCCATCTATAGTTTGATAGAGTCATCAAACCTACCAATATATATATATATATATATATATATATATATATATATATATATATGTATATATATATATATATATATATATATATATATATATATATATATATATATATATATATATATATATATATATATATATATGTGTGTGTGTTTATTGGGTCTGTGTGCTTAATTGGAGGAATACGGTAGTCAGGTTTTTTTGAGTCCCCTCTGGTAAGAATGTGTTAATACAGTAGGGGGCAGATGGATAGGTTTTATTTAGAGCACTGTGTCAACTCTTTAGTGATAAATAGAAAACTCACCTGTCTGGGAAGGTCTGAAAATAGCCCATTGCATAGACAAAGATCAATTTACTATTCATGTATTTATTGTAGATACAAAATATGAGGTTTATTTTTGTTTTTCTTTTCTTTTCTATTTGCATGATTGATTTTTTTGCTATTATTTTGATAAAACATATTTCTCAGTTTAACCACACAGATCTCAAATTCCTGCCCCTTTTTTTCTGAAAAATCTTGGAAGGGGCAAGCCAGCAGACCATATTTTCTGGCCTTGTGAACCGCCCCAACCTTCCTCCTCAAATGTAAAAATTTCCATACCATTACAACTCTCAGTCATTTTTACAGCTTCTTTTGCAGTATTTTATTTTGAATGAATTTGCCACCAGTAGCGGAAGGGTTAAGGGTTTGTCTTCCAGGGGGGTGAGAGAGGGTGTTGTTATGACAAAAGTGTAAATGTAAATGGGCGTAGGGCACTCGCAGATGCCATCTGATGACCAGTGAAGAGGTCTGTGTCTGTGCTGTGGTGACTAATGTAACACCTCTGTGTGGCCGGCAGTCTGGCAGCCAGGGCAGGAAGTGGTGTGGATTGTCGTCTGGATCTATGATAATTTCGACCATAACTTTTGATCTGAGAATAATTTTACAAAATATTTGAAGGAGAGTTGTTGATAATGTCCTGGTCAACATTTCTCCTTCAAGTATTTTGCCAATTGTGCTTTAGTTTGAAAGTTTTCGTCAAAATTGTCAGACTGGTTTTGGCTGCTGTTAATGGGTTAAGTGCATGAGGCATCATAGATGTTATCTTTTTCATGGGGTGTCCAGGAAAGCCCAGACTAATTCAGAGTGATGTCCATTTGACCGAGACACTTTAAGAAAGATAAGTTGTTCAGAGCTTATATTAAAGGCCAGACTATTTTGGTAAACGTTTTTTGACTGTAGCATTGTTTGAAACAAAGTTGAGAAAGAAAAGTTGATCAGAGCTCATCCAAGAGCCTGACAAACTTGGTGTTACTTTTCTAATAAAATACTCATTTTGTGACAAAATATTTAGAGGTAGAGGTTGGGAAATTGCAGGCACAAGTTAAGTTAGGCAAAGATTTGAAGGAGAAATGTTATTCATAACACTACCAACAACTCTCCTTCAAATATTTTGTAAAATCATTCTTCATTGCAGAGTTATCGTTAAAAGTAAAATAGATCCGGACGAAAATTTCTTGAGGAACTCTCAAGCATTGATGGGTTAATTATAATTACCCCATTGCTATAGATAGACCAAGGCATCACCTCAGAATTAAGCTGATTTAAGTGGTATTTAGTGGTGACTTACTGGATAGGGGTGTTTATAGAGAAGGATTACATCACTGAAGTGGTTGTTCTGAGTAAGATTACATCTTGTTTCAGCCAGCCCCCTGTATAGATAAGGAGCCTATGTAAACTCTGTTAGTATTGAGATTACTCAATGTTAGCTCTGTGTTATGGAACAACTATCACACTGTTTGTATACATAGTTTACTACAGATATAAGGCCTCTACAGTGTGCGACTTACTGACAAGTTTAGACAACAGGCGCTGATTCAGTATAGAAAGGGGACTGCCCTGATGGCTGAGTGGTCTAAGGTGGTGTCACTGACTGCTCGCAGTCTCTCACCACTGAGGGCCTGCCCTGATGGCTGAGTGGTCTAAGGTGGTGTCACTGACTGCTCGCAGTCTCTCACCACTGATGGCCTGCCCTGATGGCTGAGTGGTCTAAGGTGGTGTCACTGACTGCTATAGCTGTCTCTCACTACTGAGGGCCTGCCCTGATGGTCGAGTGGTCTGAGGTGGTGTCACTGACTGCTCGCTGTCTCTCACCACTGAGGGCCTGCCCTGATGGTCGAGTGGTCTGAGGTGGTGTCACTGACTGCTCGCTGTCTCTCACCACTGATGGCCTGCCCTGATGGCTGAGCGGTCTAAGGTGTTGCTACTGACTGCTAGCTATCTTTCTCCGCTGCCTGGGTTAGAATCCCACCTGGGTCATGTGAGAAAGTTGCAAGTGACTTGGGGTTGAGTGGTTTTTGCTGGCCACTCCGGTTTCCTCTACCAGTTACAACAGGATAGTCATGACTTAGCCGCAATATGGCAGAAAAAGTGACGAAAAATTGAATTCCAAAAACATATGTATGGAAAGGGGTCTCCCGGATGTACTAGTGGTTAGAGCATCCTCTTTCTTTAAGGGACCTTCCTGATGTTCTAGTAGTTAGAGCATCATCTTTCTTTAAGGGACCTCCCTGATGTACTAGGGGTTAGAGCATCATCTTTCTTTAAGGGACCTCCCTGATGTACTAGTGGTTAGAGCATCCTCTTTCTTTAAGGGACCTTCCTGATGTACTAGTGGTTAGAGCATCCTCTTTCTTCAAGGGACCTTCCTGATGTACTAGTGGTCCGAGCACTTACTCTCTCTCTAAATTACCTTAATAGGGGAATAGTGATTAGAGCATTTATCTTTAAGTTACCTCCACAAGAAACTAGTAGTAAGAGCATCTACTTTCTTGAAAGGACCTTCATACAGAACTAGTGATTATTAGCGGGGAAGAAGTAGTTCAGTTGGTTAGGTGTCGGACTAGTAATCAGAAGGTCGCTGGTTCAATTCCTGGCAGGGGCACTGGGCAAGACAGTTTATTCCATATTGCTTCAGTCTACCCAGCTGCAAAAATCTAACTAGCACAAATAAGGCAGTGCTTAGAGTGTGTGCGCTATATGCTGCCAGTTGCTCTGGAGTATCCCCCGGGGGATTCAAATGGTTTCCAGGTGTACAGTGCCTGCTAGGGGAGGAAGGTCATTTGAGCGCTTCGGTGGATAGAAGACTATGAACCGAATACCTTTACCTTTATAATGAGAGCATCTATTTCTTTGAAAGGACCTCCCTGAGAATGACATTCCCTAACTCTAAAAGAATGTAATTTAAGGTCCAGTAATTGATAGGATCGCCATCTATAGGTCATGAACCTCGTAGAGGATCATTTTTCTGGTGGCTACTGACATGCTTGGCAGGGGCAGGAAGTAATCAGGAAAGGTCATTTCAGTTTAACCCCAGGTTCAAAGGTCACTAGCGGATATGTTTCAAGGATCGCTTTTTTTTTCTTTTCTTTTTTTTTCAATTGGCCGACTCACACCAAAGAACAGAATGCCAAGAGACAAGGAACTTGTGAACAGTCATAATCGTGTAGGGATATGTTCATTAGTGAGTTGGGATTCTTTTGGTATAGTTAAAAAAAGAGTTTAAGTCTATCCACGTCCTTGAGTAACCTTGAATAACCCATCCAGTTGAATTTTTGGGATTCCCTCTATATTCTAGGAGGGTTGACTCAAGCAGGAATTTTTAGTATTGGCACAAGGAGTTTTTAAGTACCCTTTGCCACCTTTAATTGCCCCCAGGCAATTAGTCCAGCTTGGTTTTAGGGCCTGTGAAAAGGAATTACTCTACCACTATCTTCTTAACCCATTCATGCCTGTATTGCCCCAGAAAAATATCCCAACTATTTTGGAGAATTTGTTGTGATAAGAAAATTTTATGGAGAATATTTGAGGAAGAAATGCTGATCACAATTAATCCCACAACTCTCCTTCATCTATTTTTTCATAATATGATTTGGTCAGAAAGATCTCACCAGAATATTCTGGCTGTTTTCACCCATTCATGCTTGCTGATCTCATTGACGAGAGTCGTCTGGACCAAAGAAACTTTTTGAAATAACTAGGGAATTAATCGTGAATTGACAAAATATTCGAAAGAGAGTTGTGTGTTGGATTTTGATCTAAAAGTTAAGTTTTTAACTTCTATTGTATATATCCTGTTGCTGGTTAGAATTCTATTGCATAGCAGTAAATGACTCTCCATCTAGTCACCTTAATATATGATTTTTTATGTGCCAAAGGCTGTGTAATATACGTCTTACTAGACTGCATAAAATCAAATCAAATCAAAGCAACAGTTCTCTTTCAGATATTTTTAGATAATGCCTTTTGTTCTGAACCTGTACTTATCAAAAAGCGAGTTAATCCAAGACTTACCTGTAGCTTCAAGTACACCTGTAATCATGCATTGTTTGTTTTACCTATAGTGCACAGGTGCGAACCACTTATGCCATATGTGCAATCTGTGTGGGCTTTACTATGGGTTTAGCACTGCCCTGGTTTTGCTGCTGTATAATCCACTTGGCTTTCTTACACAAGGACACTTGACCTCAGAGCAGTAACTTACAAACACATGCACATGGCTAGACTTGCTACAAGTCTGTGATATCTGGCTCTTTCACTGATCTGATCTGAGTTGATTTCACTCCAGGTTTAGTTCTGAATAAATCCTCAAGGGGGACACACTTGAGCTGCAGTCTGTATTTCCAACTGACCTCCTAGTATACCGCAGTGCCATCTATCCACAAGGGAGGACATTTAAATATAGCCTGGGAGGTAGGCTGACATCCTAGTATATCGCAGTGCCATCTATCCACAAGGGAGGACATTTAGATATGGCCTGGGAGGCAGGCTAGCACATGGCCAGTGTTGTGGATGAAACTGTCTTAACCCAGTAATACTCACAGCAGCCAAAAGTAGCTTGACAATTTTGATAAAATCTTGCAGGCAAAAGCATAGATAGGGAATTATTAATCAGATTATTTCCAACAATTCTTCTTCAAATATTATGTAAAGTTGTTCTTAATTCCAAAATAATGGTCAAAGATATTGAAAATCCAGACGACAATATTCATCGATGGGTTAAACTATTTTCTGATAGCTGCTTTCATCTAGAAATATCACCAAATTTGTTGGCCATTTTCGGTTAATTCAAGCCTGAGGTCATTCCAATTTAGTCAGTCCTACTAAGGCCCCCCACTTGTAGGAATCTGTGTTAAAGATCACTGTTAAAATGCTGCTGGTGGCTAATTTGGCGAATACAAAATGATGCAAAAAACCTGAGAAATGAGCTATCCAATGAATACCAAGATGACAGGGTTTAGGTGGTTTACAACTTTTCTTGCGTCCTTGTAATTTGGACGAAAGTAGCCTCAGCATTGGGAGGGTTAGAATGTAAAGCCCGCCTGAACCCAAGACTGGAAGACAAACAAACCTGGCACAGCCGGGATAGGGTCACAATGATACCCAATCTTTACTCATGTCACCAAAACTATATTTTACCTCTAACCTGGACCTCAAGGCATGAAGGAATCCAAGAAATAGAAATGTACTATATAACCACATGTCAAATCTCTTAATGTACTGTGTTATCACATGGCATATTTAGGCATAAAAAAAGAAATTGTTTGTTTCCAGTAACAGTCCGGAAAAAAATAGGTTAGGTAGGTCGGTAAAAAAAAAAAAATTGCACTATTTTTTTGGTCAAAAATGTGTGTTTTATGCATGTTTTATGCTGATTGGGAGTTGGGAGGGCGTAAAAAACTTTAGGGTAGGGATTTTTTTGGATAAAAACTTGTAAGGTTAGGGTTACAGGAAACAAACAATTTTTTTAGGCCTTAACCAGATTCAAATAAGACAAGTACTCTTTTCGCCAGTTTATTCATTCTCAACATCGTTTAATTTCCTAGATGTATTACTATTTAAACTTCTTATGTAGCCAAAGCAAACAAAATACATTTATTTCCAATTGTAGATTTGTATAACTCTGATTAAAATCATAAACCTCTTGGGCTTGTCCTTATAGCTGTGTGGTCTAAGGCATTGCCAGCGACTGCTTGCTTTCTATCACCACTCAGGGTCTGCCCCGATGGCCGAGTGGACTAAAGCTTTGCCACTGACTGCTAAATGTCTATCACCACTCCCGGTATTTGAATCCCGACTGAGGCATGTGAAAAAGATGCCAGTGACTTGAGGTATTGCGGTGGTTTTTGCCGAGTCCTCCGGTTTCCTCCACTACTTAGTCAGGATTCAGCCACAATATGGCAGAAAAGGTTATGAAAATCAAAATTCCAAATTGACCCTTATTGTGCGTCATGACCCTTTTGATATTTTTTTCACAAGCCTGTCTTTTCCTGGAAGTTCCCCCTTAGGCAGTCCTGCATTCAGGACAATGCTATATCATTCATTGTATTGTTCTCCACTTAGTGATATGTAAAAAGTTGTAATAGGAGCCGGGCCCTTAAGGGGCTAGCTGTGTCATAGTAAGAGTATGCCCATCATAGTCTTAGCTAGCAGGGCATCTGAGCGTCATTTGGACACCCAAACCCTCAAAAAACACCCCTGAGGACAGACACCCTAATTTTTAAGTGAAATTTTTCTTTAAATGTCAATTACAATCATATCGTAGAATAATTTTCTCCTCAACATAATTTCCATGGCACTTTATATGGATATTATGCTTTATTTCATTAACTTAATACATATTTATGGTTATAATCTGATCTTTATATTGTGATCTCAGTGAGATCTTTCCACTTTCTTGATTCTGACTGACCTGTGTGGCCATTTATCACCAGCCATAGGAACTAACACCTAGAAATTATGCAAAAGGTAGGGACTAGAACAGAAACCAGCATAGATTAATGAAATCATATATTAATGATATTCTCATTTGCAGTTATTAGGTCCTTTGGGGGAGGGTGGTTGGGGTTCTCTTACAGCTGGCTAGTCATGACTTCTTAACCAAAATATGGCAGAAAAGGTACCATAAATTGAAATTCTCAATTGCAGTTATTAAGGCAGCCATTAGGTGGAGGGTGGTTGGGGTTCCTTTCGACGGTGCCTAATGTTATGACACCCCTTACCCCTGAGCAAATATGACACGCTAGGGCAGCCTCTTTTGGGGAGGGTGGTTGGGGTTCTCTAAGACCGGTGCCTAATATTATGACACCCCTTACCCCTGAGCATGTCTTACATGCTACGGCAGCCCCTTTGAGAGAGGGTGGTTGGGACCGGTGCCTAATATTATGACACCCCTTACCCCTGAGCATGTCCTACATGCTATGACAGCCCGTTTGTGGGAGGGTGGTTGATTTTCTCTTAGACTGGTGCCTAATATTATGACACCCCTTACCCGTGAGCATGTCTTACATGCTCTGGCAGCCTCTTTTGGGGAGGGTGGTTGGGGTTCTCTTAGACCGGTGCCTAATATTATGACACCCCTTACCAGTGAGCATGTCTTACATGCTTTGACAGCCCGTTTGAGGGAGGGTGGTTGGGGTTCCCTAATCACCCGGTGCCTAATATTATGACACCCCTTACCACAGATCATGTCGGGCAGCCCCTTTGGGTAGGGTGGTTGGGGTTCCCTTTGACCGGTGCCTAATATTATGACACCCCTTACCCGTGAGCATGTCTTACATGGTCTGGCAGCTTTATGGGTAGGGTGGTTGGGGTTCTCTTAGACCGGTGCCTAATATTATGACACCCCTTACCCGTGAGCATGTCTTACATGCTCTGGCAGCGGAGAGGGTCTCATTATTGTAGCCCTACTTTGTAATATAAACAGCGGGGCAGATTTATTTGTTGTTTCACTACAAGTAGTAGCAGGGTAGATGTGCTGCGCGTCATGGGAGGCAGATTAAATATCCATCATATCCTTAAGAAAACCTATTAGTACAATGCCAGGACCATTGTTCACACATACTGCAGGCCAGCCTTCATGTGCCCGCAGATTCCTCCTCACATTAAATTCCTAGATGTAAGAAAATCCTCGCCTTTAACCCTTTCATGCCCTGAGATCTCATTGGCAAGTTTCGTCTGGACCTATCATACTTTTGTAAATAACTTTGGAATGAAGCATTAATTCACAAACTATTTGAAGGAGACTTGTGGGTTTGCTTCTAAATATTATTTCTCCTTCCAATTATTTTCTGAAATATGCACTGGTCAGAAAGATGGCACCGAAATAGTGAGGCAGTTTTGGGCACCATAGGAATGACTGGGTTTACCCATTTATTCCTAGAGTTGGGGGTGGGGGTTTAAAAAAACTGGAATCTTAAGACTCTCTATGCCCTTAGTAGTCCTAGTCTTTTCAAGGAAGTTCCTTTGGCAAAGGCCTTCCTGTGAGCAGGGTTCTACTCTTAGCTCTTCAAATGTTAGGTCTACTTTCGTCCAAAGAACAAGGACGCAAAGATTTTTAAACCATCTAAATAGTGTCATGTTGGTATGCATTGGATAGCTCTTCATGAGTACTATCAGATGAGTACCCATGTGCCAGGGTTTCAGCCATTTTTATGGGTCTTTTTCATCATTTTGTTTTGGCCAAATTAGCCACCAGCAGCATAAGGGTTAGAGCCTAGATTAGGGAATACAGCGGCCTTAAGCAATCTTTAAAAACCCAGACGTCATCCATAATACATTTGGAATTGAATCCTATATACAAATTTCTGATCAATATTGAGACTTCAGAGTTATTCCTTAAGTCCCAACCACCAAAATCTTAGTGGCGGTCAGGAGCAATTTTGGAAGCATATGCTATTTCAAGTCTACAAAACAGCTGTATATATATTGTTGCACGGTACTTGTTCATATTCTTCCATTAGACTTGCTCAAGGTGGTTGACTTCAGTCCAACGCACCCTGGGAAACTGCCTAGGCTGGAAGACACAAAGATGACCTTGAAGACTTTTGGATGACCTTGAAAAGTGCAGTACCGGGACAGAGTGCGAACTGGTATACATGTTAAGAGATTTCAGCCATAAAACCCTGAATGTTTACAAACTCAGGTTGAAGAAACTTTCAATAAACTGTTTATACAGATGTTCTCTCCAAACAAATCTAAAAAACTTTTCATCAAATATTTATCAAAAGTTTTTGTGTTGCACATAAATGTTCAGCTAATTTAATTGATTAATGTCAAGTTTGTACTGAAAAGTTGTCAGGACACACCCTGGTTTGAGAAGAGCGCCCTGCTGTTTATTTATGATTTTTTCAGATTTTTGAATAATAAAACCATGCGTTGGTCTTTGTTGTGTTGACTTTAGAAAGTGTCAGAAAATCAAGAAACCATACTGAATATTGTCCTAACTATAAACAATATTATATCATTAACCCATTCATGCTTGCATGGTGATCTCTTTGACAATTGTTGTCTGGAGCTATGGTACTTTTGAAAATAACTTAAGATTTAATCATAAATTTATAAAATATTTGAAGGAGAATTGTGTGTTGAGATCTGAATAATATTTCTCCTTAAATTATTTTCCTAGTTATGTTTTTGTTAGAAAGGTATAATCACTAAAAACGTCAGATTTTGCTTCAGGCATGAATGGGTTAAAGTTCACGTTTGTGATGAGAGCCATGTTTATACTTAATTTATTTGGTTTTGTGAGTGATAAAACTTTGCGTTGGTCTTGGTGTTGATTTTGTTGGTTTTCTTGCTGCCAAAATTTAGTGGAACCATATTGAAAGAAGCTTAAACCATTAACGCTATCATTAAATTTAGTTGTAAACTTCTGGATCTCCCTGCTTTTCTACATGTAGCCCATGACAACTGTTGCCCATGGTTACAGGTCAGCTGCTTATCTGTTGTACATTATTGTAAGATTTTTATAATATGACTATATCATATCACCGGCCCTATATAGATATAGATGCAGAAAATTCCCCTAGTCTAATCAAGATTATTTTGCATACCATTAAAAAGCTGAAAGCTGGTGATATATTTAAGGCAGTCATCATGCTTTAATTGCTGTTTAGAAGAAATATTTGCTGGAGAAATTTAAATCATTATTCAACTAACAACTCTTTATAAGATTTATAAATTAGTTTGATTTAAGTTATTTTTAACACTTGTCAATCAATGATGAAATGCCTTAATAAATGGATTTGCCATTCATTTCCAAAGTGCCTAAAAGACGTCTAGACCATTTTGTTTGTGACCCAAGCATTTTAGATCATTTGAATATGAGATATTGATAAGAGGCCAACCCAAATCTTTTCGAATGAATTTATGATTCATTTCAAAGCCATTTTCAAAGTGCTACAGGTTCAGATGACTGTCAGTGAATTCTAAGAACGAATGTGGAGATAGAATAATAGCATTTGTTATTAATTCAGGAAAGTGTCGTGGAAATTAAGACCTTATTGCTTCCAAATCTTATTTTATATTCATTTCAAAGCCATCATTTTCAAAATTGCTACATGTTCAGAAGAAGCCTATGAATGAAGAAGAAGCCTATGAATGAATTCTAAGAATGAATGTGTTCAGGAGATCGAATAGTGGCATTGGTTTAACATTCAGGAAATTGTCAAGGAAAGACTGAATTGCTTTTTAAGTAAATTCTTGAGAGTTGTAGTAGCGCACAGTGTCACTGACATGCTGGCTCTGATCCTGAGTCACAGTTCACCACGGCGATCAGGTAACAACAAAACAACATTCTCCCTACAGGAATGCCAGGACCCACGTTACTTTCCTCTCAGCCAATTAAACTATGGATTCACCGGAATCCAACCGGAATCCACAGAAGTCTCAAAACAACAGAGATTCATGTCACCTGACTTCCTCTTTAACTCATGGCACTGCGGTGCATGGAGGGGGGTCATAGAGGTCAAGGCTAATGCTAAGATCTATGAACATTCTTGTTTAATTTCTCACCTCAAATGACTTTTACTCTTTCTCCCTGGTATAGTTCATTTGTCATACATACGTGATATATATTTTTCAGATGCATGATAGAAAGAAAGTGGTTGGTGGATTTTTTTCCTTAAATGCTTAACTTAAAGAAAGAAATGCAGATATCTCTGATACAAAAGAATCAATTTCTTCATTTTGACTTGTTTCTTAGGGAACTTCGAAATTAAGTTGATATATTATCATTCAGTCTCGTTTCTTGTAACTAATACCTTGTGAAAAGGTTCCAGTCCTGATAGTTGGTCTTGGGCATTGCCACTGACTGCTTACTTTCTTTCACCACTGCCCTGAGTTCCAATCTAGCTCAGGGCATGTTAAGAAGTTGCTAGTGACTTAATTGGATTTTTGTTGGTTACTCATGTGTTTCCTCCATTTAATGGAGACTTAGTTGTGACTAGCCAGTAGAAAATAATGGGCATTATTTTCTAATAGCAAGTCACAAATTAGTCAGAATATGGCAGAAAAGTGACAATAAAAAAATTTGAATACTCTGAGATGAGATGAGCGCACTATTCCCATTCATGGTTCATTTCCATTGGCTTTCCCATTTTGGCTCTGTGCCCGCCCGGAGATGGCAGTGCACCCGGTGCACAGCTTAGAACAACGTAGTAGGTTTTTTAGTACATCTTGATGTCACATTGTCCCATAAAACAAACGAGTGATTACTTTAATAGTTCTCTAGCTGTGAGCGTGTAGGACTACATGTTAGCTGCCATGCAGTGAGCTGGCTGCTGTAATCCTGACCCGACATATAACACACACAACTACCAGCTGATCCCCCCCCCCCTCCCATCAGGATCACTTTCAGCTATTCCCTAAACAAGGCATGTTTAATACTCTCTGCTATGACAAATACATATATATATATATATATATATATATATATATATATATATATATATATATATATATATATATATATATATATATATATATATATATATATATATATGTGTATATATATATATACATACCGTATTCGCCCGTTTAAGCGCACGGTCCTGAATAAGCGCACGCCCCCCCCCCCCCCCTATTTTTCACGGTTAGAGGGGGAATGGCTTGTGCAATTGTCATGAAAAACTCCTGCCGTGTCTGCATACCAGCACTGAATTCCGCCATTTCAGCAGTTCCTTCACGCCCTCACTGTTCATATTTGCCGCATGATTGTACTATTGACCAATTAAGGATATTTTTAAATGCTGCGAGAACGTCTGAGCAAACTGAACAGCGAGAGCGCAAAGGTGCAATAACGGCTAATACGCTCTGACCGGCAATCATTGAGGGGTGCGGTAAAACGGAAGATCGCCAACACCCGTACTTCAGAAAAATTTCCCAACCTCTACCCGCACTGTGCGCTTAATCGGGTGAATACGGTATATATATATATATATATATATATATATATATATATATATATATATATATATATATATATATATATATATATATATATATATATATATATACTAGGAAAGTCAAATAAATAGTCACCACAAAGAACAAAGTAAAACCACCTGTTGAGGGAAATTACAAAATTGAGGGAGAATTCAATGGACACTGAAAACTATTCAAGTGTTGATTATCTGGACCTAGGATACTTTTGTAAATATTAAACTTTGAAACTAAACTTCAATAATAATAATTATAATAATAGTTATAATAATAATGATGATAATAATAATAATGATAATAATAATACAGTGATACATTAATTTTATAGTTTTCAGCACATACCCCTATTATACCGGTATACCTTAAGTAACCCCTAAAATTGATTGTCTTCCAGAAAATGAACACTGCAGCAAAGGGTTAATGTAAGTATCGATGTCACATGCGTTTTACCCACAAGTTAGGTCATTGTTTTAATGACAAGGTCGCGACCTTGGTGCACTTTCTCAGAACATGCTTTATTGGTTCTAACAACAAAAGGCCAGCCAAAGTTAAACCAGATGTTTGCGATTTGAGGTCTGGGGCAGTTCAGGCCTGGGGTATCTGAACCCTGAAAAGGTTGAGTGTGCATGAGCTACTTTATAGTCATAATACGGCCTGCATCCAACACAAGGAGTATTACAGAGATTCAGGTGATCATTTTAAGTAGGACCTCCGACCTTCACACATTCATTCTAAAGAGTTCATCTGAATTGAAAATGTCCTCTGGATCTATAATACTTTAGACTATAACTTGTGAATCAAGACTGATTATATAGGGTAGTTGATGGAAAGTTGTTAGAAGTCTTTTAAGTATGATTTCTCCTACATATTTTTTCCTTACCAAATATTTTTACCTTTGGGATTTTTTGTAAAATTTGTCACGCTGATTTTGCTGCTGTGATCGAGAAATAATGCCAGGTTCACAACGTCAAATAATGATATGTCTAATTAAGCCTACTGTCACCCTAGTGGTGGGTTGACATGGCTGCGGTCACCACTGACACTCTCTCAGTATGCTCCTTTAACCCTTTCAATGCTACGGCTACTTTCGTCCAAAGCGCAAGGATGGAATATTGTTGAAATCCATGTTAACCCTGTCATACTGGTATTCATTTGATAGCCCTCACTGAGCACTCTCAGATGAGTACCCATTTGTCAGGTATTCAGTCATTTTCAACCGTTTTGTATAATTTTGTAATGGCAAAATTAGCCACCAGCAGCATAAGGGTTAATGAGGAAATCTCTAGAATCCTGGAATCCCGCCTAATGTGATCGCCCTGTGTGGGGTGAGACAGGAAGTTTCAGAAATCCCTGCTGCAGTATTTTTTTCGGATCTCCTTTTGGTGAGAATCCAACCTTAAATTTTCCTTCAAGTATTATCTTCAAGAATTAACACATTTTTCGTAGTTACTTTTTAAAATAGCATGGCTCCAGATGACGAATTTCAAGAAGCACTCTAAACATGAATAGGTTAACCCATTTATACTTACAGTAGCCAAGGGCAGTTAGAAAACTTTGGTGAAAAGAAAACGTAGTTAAAAAAGAAAATTGTCAATCAGAACATTACCAACTGTTCTCCAAACCTTTTGTAATATCATTCTTTATTCCCAATCTATAGTCAAAGGATCAAGACAGTGTTTCTAAGTGGAACTCCTTAAGAATTAAGAGGTTAACTAGAAAGTCAAATGATTTTTAAACCAACTGCAGTTGTGATACAACATGAAAGAAAAATCTCATAACCGCTGCTGTAGATTTTGGTGAGGCCTAAATTGTTGTTTGTTTCCTGTAACCCTACCCTAACAAGTTTTTATTCAAAAAAATCCCTACCCTAAAGCTTTTTACGCCCTCCCAACTCTCAATCAAAGTAAAACATGCATAAAACACACATTTTTGACTGAAAAAATAGCGCAAAAAAAATCTTTTCACCTACCTACCTACCCTATTTTTTTACAGACTGTTACAGGAAACAAACAATATTGTTTTCTTGGCCTGAGCTGAATTTGGGAAGTCAAATGATCCATATCCTTAAGCTATAAAGTTGTGGTTCATTATGGATTGATAATTTCATAATCTATTCTGCAGGTCTTTGGTGATTTTAAACTAGCAAGTCAAATCATTCCTAAAGTAAGAGGCACCAAGTAACAGCAGTTGTGGTGTAGTTGCAGTTTCATTAGGAAAGCAGCTGGTTTTGGCGATCTTGTAAGACTTGCAATTCAAATTTTAGCAATTCTAGAATAAGACTTGGTTCATGTAGACAAACATGCATCATTGCCAGCTGATAGGGTTTCTGTGCTCCAAGTACAAAAATGAAAATATTTTAAAAACTTATGCAGGTCCCATTGCATCATGATAGGAAACTTTGTATGTAAGAGCTGCAGATTTTAATCATCTTAGACAAAAATATTTTCAAAGCATTATTTTAGTCCATCATGAGGTAGCTGAATAAACAGTTATATTCGAAAGGCTAAGATATAGCTATCACTGGATCATTATGCACTTTACATGGGGAGAAAATCTTGCAGGAGCTACTGCAGGTCAGAGTGCACTATGACAGGAAGGTCTCGGTATCCTGTTATTTGTCATTGCTGCAATCAGCTCCAGATGGTGTCCTGAGTTAAGGCACCACAGGAAGAGCTTGTGTCCTTGAGTTCCCCATTAGAAGAGGGGCTGGATTCTGTGAGCCACAGGAAGAGCTTGTGTCCTTGAGTTCCCCACTAGAAGAAGGGCTGGATTCTGTGAGCCACAGGAAGAGCTTGTGTCCTTGAGATCCCCATTAGAAGAGTGGCTGGATATTGTGAGCCACAGGAAGAGCTTGTGTCCTTGAGATCCCTATTAGAAGAGTGGCTGGATTAAGTGAGCCACAGGAAGAGCTTGTGTCCTTGAGTTCCCCATTAGAAGAGTGGCTGGATTCCATGAGCCACAGGAAGAGCTTGTGTCCTTGAGTTCGGCACTAGAAGAGGGGCTAGATTCTGTGAGCCACAGGAAGAGCTTGTGTCCTTGAGTTCCCCATTAAAAGAAGGGCTGGATTCTGTAAGCCACAGGAAGAGCTTGTGTCCTTGAGTTCCCCACTAGAAGAGGGGCTGGATTCTGTGAGCCACAGGAAGAGCTTGTGTCCTTGAGTTCCCCACTAGAAGAGGGGCTGGATTAAGTGAGCCACAGGAAGAGCTTGTGTCCTTGAGTTCCCCATTAAAAGAAGGGCTGGATTCTGTGAGCCACAGGAAGAGCTTGTGTCCTTGAGTTCCCTATTAGAAGAGTGGCTGGATTCCGTGAGCCACAGGAAGAGCTTGTGTCCTTGAGTTTCCCACTAGAAGAGGGGCTGGATTCCGTGAGCCACAGGAAGAGCTTGTGTCCTTGAGTTCCCCATTAGAAGAGTGGCTGGATTCCATGAGCCACAGGAAGAGCTTGTGTCCTTGAGTTCCCCATTAAAAGAAGGGCTGGATTCTGTAAGCCACAGGAAGAGCTTGT
The DNA here is from genome assembly GCA_963942565.1 of Maea johnstoni. Lineage (NCBI taxonomy): Eukaryota > Metazoa > Annelida > Polychaeta > Spionida > Magelonidae > Maea > Maea johnstoni. The sequence continues at coordinate 32,253,805 of OZ012695.1, forward strand.
GTCCTTGAGTTCCCCACTAGAAGAGGGGCTGGATTCTGTGAGCCACAGGAAGAGCTTGTGTCCTTGAGTTCCCCACTAGAAGAGGGGCTGGATTAAGTGAGCCACAGGAAGAGCTTGTGTCCTTGAGTTCCCCATTAAAAGAAGGGCTGGATTCTGTGAGCCACAGGAAGAGCTTGTGTCCTTGAGTTCCCTATTAGAAGAGTGGCTGGATTCCGTGAGCCACAGGAAGAGCTTGTGTCCTTGAGTTTCCCACTAGAAGAGGGGCTGGATTCCGTGAGCCACAGGAAGAGCTTGTGTCCTTGAGTTCCCCATTAGAAGAGTGGCTGGATTCCATGAGCCACAGGAAGAGCTTGTGTCCTTGAGTTCCCCATTAGAAGAGTAGCTGGATTCCATGAGTCACGCGAAGAGCTTGTGTCCTTGAGTTCCCCATTAGAAGAGTGGCTGGATTCCGTGAGCCACAGGAAGAGCTTGTGTCCTTGAGTTCCCCATTAGAAGAAGGGCTGGATTCCATGAGCCACAGGAAGAGCTTGTGTCATTGAGTTCCCTATTAGAAGAGTGGCTGGATTCTGTGAGTCACAGGAAAAGCTTGTGTCCTTGAGTTCCCCATTAGAAGAGGGGCTGGATTCTGTAACCCACAGGAAGAGCTTGTGTCCTTGAGTTCCCTATTATAGAAGTGTGGCTGGATGCTGTGAGCCACAGGAAGAGCTTGTGTCCTTGAGTTCCCTATTATAGAAGTGTGGCTGGATTCTGTGAGCCGCAGGAAGAGCTTGTGTCCTTGAGTTCCCCATTAGAAGAGTGGCTGGATTCTGTAACCCACAGGAAGAGCTTGTGTCCTTGAGTTCCCTATTATAGAAGTGTGGCTGGATTCTGTGAGCCACAGGAAGAGCTTGTGTCCTTGAGTTCCCCATTAGAAGAAGGGCTGGAATCTGTGAGCCACAGGAAGAGCTTGTGTCCTTGAGATCCCTATTAGAAGAAGGGCTGGAATCTGTGAGCCGCAGGAAGAGCTTGTGTCCTTGAGTTCCCCATTAGAAGAAGGGCTGGATTCTGTGAGCCACAGGAAGAGCTTGTGTCCTTGAGTTTCCCAATAGAAGAAGGGCTGGAATCTGTGAGCCGCAGGAAGAGCTTGTGTCCTTGAGATCCCTATTAGAAGAAGGGCTGGAATCTGTGAGTCGCAGGAAGAGCTTGTGTCCTTGAGTTCCCCATTAGAAGAGTGGCTGGATTATATGAGCCACAGGAAGAGCTTGTGTCCTTGAGTTCTCCATTAGAAGAAGGGCTGAATTCCATGAGCCTCACTGACCGCTGGCTGACTGCAGGGCACTCTATCAACAGCTGGCTCGAGCGACCAGCCTCTGGCTGACCTCATGTAAGGTTATGTACTAGACCATATGATCCTAACCTTGTTTTGTCGACCCTGTGTTTAGTGTTAATCCAGGACTTGTTCCAAGGGAACCACAGGTTTCCAAAATAACCTCATGTAAGGTTATGTACTAGACCGTATGATGCCAACCTTGTTTTGTTCACCCTAGGTATAGTGTGAATCCGGGCATAGTTCCAAGTGAACCACAGGATTCAAAAATGTCATCATGTTAGGTTATGTACTAGACCTAAACCCTGTTTTGTCAACAGGAGCTTATTGGAGATTCAGGGCTTGCCTTACTTTTAAAAAAAACTTGGATAACCAAGAAATTCACAGACAATTCCTGGGTAGTCTCAGCATCCTTCGGTAAGGGTTGTATGAAATGAATCCAGGTTTCAAAAATAATGTTTCCGGGTCTTTGTTTGAAGGGGATCGAGGGTTTTAGAAATAATGAATTTGTTGGGGAGTTTGTTCTCAAGGAGATAAAAAGTCTGGCTACTTCCCATATGTATTAATGGGGACTTATATAAAATTTTTAAAAATCCTCATGTTTTGATTTTGTTCTAACAATATTGTTCACTGAAATAAAATAAAGCATATTACTGGTACTTAATGAAAATTAATTATAGCCTATTTTAGGCAATATATATATATATATATATATATATGTATATATATATATATATATATAGATAGATAGATAGATAGATAGATAGATAGATAGATAGATAGATAGATAGATATAATTATACATATATTTATATTACTATTATCATTATTAATATTATTATATTGTTTTAATTATCTGAACCCCAATTTTCTCTAAGTGGCCTTTTACAACTCTAATAAATTACTGTCTAACCCTAGACACCTTGTTGGTCTTGATACCCAGTAGTCTTGGCAGCCATGGCAGCACTCTGTCTGGGAGCCTGCAGCCTCGGCTGAGTAGTTGTTTTCTCCAACTGTGTGAAACTCCTCAGGCTGTTTGGTAACCAGTGCTGGACAGCTTGTTAACTCATTCAGGCCTAGAGATTCCTGCAATAGTTGCCACCCTATACAGTAGTTGGCCCCCTGTAAGATCGATGATATTTTTGAAAAAAAAAGACTTTTGAGATGAGCAATAATTATTCATAAAAAATATTTGAGGAGTTGTTGTTTGGGTTAGGCCTAAAAAAAAAGTTGTTTGTTTCCTGCAACCCTACCCTAACAAGTTTTTATTCAAAAAAATCCCTATCCTAAAGTTTTTTCCGCCCTCCCAACTCCCAATCAACCTAAAACATGCATAACCACACATTTTTGACCAAAAAAATAATGCAAAAATATATATTTTTACCGACCTACCTACCCTAATCATTTTCAGACCGTTACAGGAAACAAACAATATTTTTTGTTGGCCTGATATTTTTGAAAAAAACAACTTTTGAGATGAGCAATAATTATTCATAAGATATATTTGAGTTGTTGTTTGGGTTATAAGCAACATTTCTCCTTTAACCCTTTCAATGCTGGGGCTATTTTCGTTCAAAGCACAAGGATGCAAAGATTTTTGAAAATCATCTAAACCCTGTCATGTTGGTATTCATTGGATAGCTCTTTCAGAATACTATCAGATGAGTACCAATGTGCCAGGGTTTCAGTCATTTTTCAGGATTTTTGCATCATTTTTGTATTGGCCAAAGTAGCCACCAGCAGCATAAGGGTTAAATAATTTCTGAAAAATGAAATGGTCTATTGAAAACGGTATTGATTTCAGTTTTGGGTGCTACAGTCCATGGCATGAATTGGTTAATCCGTTCATACCTGTATTACCTTAACCAGCCTGATTATCTTAACATCTTTCTGAATAAGATATTTTTTAATATTAAATCCAAGCAACAACCTCCTGCAAGTATTTTGCTGGTTTTGCTTGATTTGTGCGTTATTTTTCAAATGTTTTGAAAATCCATACACCAGTTTTCTAGGAGAATTCGTAGCATGAAAGGGTTAACATAGCTTGTACCAATAACTGATTTGCTGGTTATTTATTGTAATAATCTCTTCATGTATTATTATCATTATGGATCTAGGTAAAAGTACAGCGTATTAGAATTGCGATTGCATAGTAATTTAGAATTGGGTTTAAAAATAGAAATGAAAAAAAAAAACTTACAATCTTATCAAGTTATTCAGAAAATTAATGAGTGGAAATATAACTAATTAAGGTGTATGATATTTTGGAATTGGATTCAAACGAAAAGAAAGAAAAAACATTTTTTGTAGGTACAGTAAGTAAGTTATTTACTAGATGTTTTTTTTTACAGTAACTTACTGTCGGTCTGGAGGAAAGCTCTGCAACAGCTGTTTTATTTGTCTCATTTTTTTTTGTGTGTGAGTATCATCGCAAGCAGCATTTGTTCATCTTTACAAACATAGCATATGTCTGCGAGGACGATCATCCCCCGAAGGTCAAGGTCGGCGGTAACGAATGAGGTGTATATGGCTCGGCAGGGGAGCAGAGCCGGGTGTTCCAAACCATCGCAAAAAACACCGCACAAATGGATGTTTTTTATTTGCTTTTTTCAGCTTTTCGCAGTCGAGGTTGCATGGCTACTGTAGCGAGAAGGTTTGACTGTACCTATAAACAAAGTTTGGACTGACCTGACACAGAAAATTTGTAAATGTACTCAACTCTTCTAGACCTTGAATTTTGCTGTCTTTAATTAGACTCAGGTCTGTGGGTGCTCTGATGATCTCAGTTTTGATAGAGCCTAAATGATGAGTGTGCTGTTCACTATAGTGCTGTCACCTACAGTGCTGCCAGCTAAAGATGACAGTGCCGCCACCTATAGTGCTGCCACCTATAGATGACAGTGCTGCCACCTATACTGCTGCCACCTATAGATGACAGTGCTGCCACCTATAGATGACTAAATGAAAGTGCTGCCACCTACAGTGCTGCCACATATTGATGACAGTGCTGCCACCTATAGTTAATTAATATGTCATCAAACCTACTTAACTGAGACTGCATGTGAACGACTCTAGGTCAGACCAACTTTGTGGCTTAGTGCGGAATAGGATTGGATCCGTCTGACACCGACATGTAAACATGTGCTGCTGTTTTTAGTTGATATTGAAATGGATATATCTCAGAGCTATGCAAACACATGTTATTCAATAGGTCTGTGGTAAAAGTGGGTAGTTCTGGTTAACTAAGTGTGACTTATGTTATACTTTTGTCATTAGTCAAAAGAAATTGTAACTTGAGTGCCTCGATGATTTGGAAATACCCATATCATCTATATGATTATGTACGCCAATAGTCATCAATATGATCATTATTCATCATTCAGTTTTACTGAAGAAGTCAACAAAATCCAAAAACCAGTGGCTCAAATCTAGGAAAAATTCAAATTGGGATGGGGGGGGATGTTGCCCAAACTTCTCGATAATTATTTCTGAATATTCCACTAATGGTCCTAATTTTGGGAATGGTCAAATTTAAGGGGAATCCCTTGATGTACTGTTTATGTTTATCACAAAAATGGTATAAGAAAGAAATAGGCAGAACATGGTTTTTCCTTTAAATATTTTCCTTTTTATGTTATTTCTAGGGAGATATCACCTAAATAGTCATGCATGAATGGGTTGATAAGACTCACTTGCTACCAGTGATGCTTTTATTGTTACAGGGCATGCATTCTCCAATCTATGTTAGTAATCTAAAACCCAGGCCATTAGAGGGTCTGGAAGGGGTGTACCACAATGCTAGGTTTTTGGATCACTGGCCAGTTTTAGGTTTGGATTAGAGTTCTACATATTTTTGATTATTTATACCATTTATTCTATATAGTAGCAAAAAAGGGCCTGCGAATGTCAGTAAAATGTCCTTTTTCAGATGTTTGAAGGTGAAATGTTGATCAAAACTAACACATATCTCCTATTGAAATAGTTTGTTAGATAAGTGTTTAGACTAGAAGTGTTTAATTCCCTTAAAAGCAGCTAGATTATGCCTTCATTGAGCAAGAGATTCTTTCATACACAAATCATCCAAACACTTTCATGTGGCCCTTTTGGGACAATTATTAAACAGAATATATTAGGAAGAGTAGTCTTTGTACTAATTGGTTAGTTACCATCACTGGTATCTAAGTTGCATGCTGATGATATAAACAATAGACTTGATTTTTATTTTTGGATTTTACAAATAATACCGGATGCATTCCCATTATATTTTAAATGATTGCATTTCATTGCAAAGAAGAGCCTGATATTCTTGTAATTTCTTTGGCAATGCACTGTCTGACTTTGGGTATTTTTTCTGCTGTTAGAGAATAGGTCAAGTCACCCTTGCTCAAAACAAGTATCATTGACCTCCCACCAGTACGATTTCCAAATCATGTTCGTTTGGCTTTCACTTGATACGAGTACTTTTATCGGGTGTGACCTTTTCTCAGAGCGAAGGTCAACCCTATTACTACCCTTTATCTCGCCAATTCCTACTGTGTCGATTGTTCCCCGAAAGTTATCTCTGGAACTTGCCACCACATCTGTGCTGTACAAACCTGAGACCAGGGTCGACTGTAACTTAAACCCTTATGCTGCTGGTGGCTTAAATTTGGCCAATACAAAAAGATGCAAAAAAACTTGAAAAATGACTGAAACCATGGCAAATGGGTACTCATCTGAGATTACTCAGTGAGAGCTATCCAATGAATACCAACATGACAGGGTTTAGATGGTTTTCAAAATTCTTTGCGTCCTAGTGATTGGACGAAAGTAGTCTCAGCACTGGAAGGGTTAACCCCTTTCAATCACTCTGCTGAGGCTAGGCTACTCTTGTGTCCAAAGCACAAGGATGCAAAGATTTTTGATTACCCTCCAGACCCTTTCTTGTTGGTATTCATTGGATAGCTCTCGCTAGTGTTGGGACGATCATCGATTATAATCGATAATCAATCGTTTACCTCTCTGATTCTGATTAATCGATTACGAAACTGGCAATCAATAATAATCGGAAAAGGTGACACCTAGTGGCAAAATAATAGAACTAAATGACAGACAAGTTGTCAGCTTTCTTGCTATGAAATTAAGCTCGAAAAACACTTCAAAACGAAGTTAAGGTAGGTGCTAATAGCAAGTAATTGTCATAAACTATCACTTATATTAGGCTCTAGACCTCTAGTACCCAATTACTGCAAAAGTGCGATGAACTGATTATGATTGATAATCGATCGGTTGGCTGTAACTGATTATCGATCATGTAATTGCAACCGATTCCCAACCCTAGCTCTCGCTGAGCACTCTCAGATGAGTACCCATGTGCCAGGGTTGCGATCATTTTTCAGGGTTTTTTGCATCATTTTGTATTGGCAAAATTAGCCACCACTGAAAACATGTTTGTATTTCATAGTACAGTGTACAAGAGCCTTAGTAGCTTGTGTTTCTTGTAATTTATATACTGACTTAAAATAAAGATTACATTTACATTTTTACATTTACAATTTTACAATATGGATAAAACAGAATGAAAATCTTAAGGTTGCCATTCTTGACAAATATAAAACCTTTAATTTAGGTCCATCCCATACCAACTATTAAGAGCTAATGGAATACCAAGTAATTCTTAGGTTTTTCTGGGGTAATCTCAGAATTACCTAAAAAGTCTCATTTACTTTTGGTATTTAAAGGATCTAAACTTTGAAATTCAAGGAGTCCAGAGCATTCTCATAGGGAAAATACAGACGGACTGATATGGGCAACCAGACCTGTACCTAAATATGCTATGTACCCCCTGACTTATCTGGTATATTGTGGCCTTAATAAAGTTTAATATGTAAATAGCATATACTTGTCCTAGTTATGACCCTAATAACAACCAACCATTACCACCTGTATGGGTGTGCTAGGGTCTGACACTTAGATTTTAGGTTAGGGGTCCAAAAAGGTCTTTTGATAAGAAATGGTGGTCAAAAAAAGGATTTCTGGTAAATGTACATACTATTTTGGGCCCCTAGTCTGAAATATCTAGGGGCCCACAACAAAATCTAGGGGCATTTGCCCCTGGGCCCCTGGGAAAGTTGAATCCTGTGTGAAAGAGCCCAGCATCACCAACAACCCGGTGACAGCATTTTTAGGGTAGCAAAATCCCTTGCAGAAAGAACATTACATCGTTAAACTCTGAGACTGAGATTGGCTCCATACCGCTACCACCACTACCACTACAGCATGAGTAGATAGCATCTCAAGGGGCAAATACCAATGTTATGTTAACAACCCTGCTACTGCCCTCAGGCCAGGCCGTCCATTTGGCCAGAGTTGCTGCGGTGAGTTAACTCATTAGCACTCAGACTTTCTCTAGAGAGTATCGTCTACTTCTCTCATATTTTTGAAAATAACTTTTGAATAAAGCGAAAGTTCAAAAATAATTTGAGGGAGAGTTGTTGTTTGGCTTCTGATAAACACTTCTCCTTCAAATGTTTTCAAGAAAATGCTTTTGTATGTAAAATATATTCAAAATCATCAGGCCTCTTTTGGCCGCTCTGAGCATTAATGGGTTAATCTGTGCGCGCTGGAGGAGTGATAGCATCGCTGCCTCTGCTTGTCTGGATGCCACTCCACCTGGCTGTCCCTGGTGGCCTGAGAAATATTTCCACATTTGTAGAATAGCCGGAAAAATAATTCAAAGGCATGTGAGAAAGTTGCCAGTGACTCTGGTTAATTCATTTTTCCCCAGAGCAACCTGGTTCCCTTTACCACTTTTAACCCATTCTTGCCTGTAGCTCTCCTTGACAATTTTCGTCTGAAGAACGATATTTTTGAAAATAACTTTGATATTAACCATGAATTGTAACAAGATTTGAAGAAGATTTGTTAATGGATATCTGGTCACCATTTCTCCTTTAAATATTTTTCTAAAAAAAAGAAGCTTTTATTGGCAAGATATCACCAAGATATGGTCAGGCTGTTTTAGCTGCTACAAGCATGAATGGGTTAACTACTTACTTTCTTTAGCTGGGAATGGCAGAAATAGTGACAATAAAAAAAAAAGCTCAAGGACGCAAAGTTTTTTTTTAACTTTTTAATGCTGTCATGTTGGTATTCATTTTTCAGGTTTTTTGCATCATTTTGTATTGGCAAAATTAGCTGATAGCAGCATTAGGGTTAAAACTATAGCTGAGCCCTGCCAGTGGGGTTTGGGGTGGTGCCCTGGTTAGGGTAGTGATGCCATGCGGATTGGGGTTTAGGGTGGTTGGAGTATGTTATGACTGGGTCACAGTTAGTTCAAGTGGGGTGCACTCGATGAGGGACTTGTTGAAAAGAGCAGGAGTTGTGTCCATTAGCCACCGCACTTAACCCATTCACACCAGGAGCGAGGAGACACACGGTCGGTCGGTCGGACACATCTGGAAAAATATTGAAAAGAAAGCAATATTTTTCTAAATATTTGACTGAAAATTGTTGTTCCTGTTGTGTTTAACAATCACACATCAATTTTTTTTCAAATATTACTCCAATTGATGAGTTGTGTTCAAAGTCATCAGATTACATCCCAATCACATCTGGAGCATACCCATGTCTGGAAAAATCCTGAAAAGAATGCAATGTTTTTAAATATATTTGACTGGAAGTTGTTGTTCTTGTTGGTTTTAACAATCCCCCTTGAATTATTATTTTTCCTTTTGATGAGTTATGTTCAAAGTCGTCAGATCACTACTCATTCACGTTCATATTGTATCATTAACCCATTAATGCTTAAGAGTTCCTCCAGAAATTGTTGTCTAGATCTAAAATACCTTTGACAATAACTTCAGAATTGAGAATGATTTTACAAAATATTTGTAGGAGAGTTGTTGGTTTTATTTTGATCAACATTTCTCCATCAAATATTTTCCTAAATATGCTTTTGCCTGCAAAATTTCATCAAAATTATCAGGCTACTTTTGGCTGTTGTGAGCATTAATGGGTTAAAGGAATATTGTATTGCGAAGTTTTAAAGGTGCCTACTCCAGTGTGGGTGTAAATGAGTTATGTTCTGCTGGGCACAGGATGCTTTGACCTGCAGCTGTACATACCCTAGCCTGCCTCTCAGGCCGCATTTAAATGTCCTCCCTTGTGGATAGATGGCACTGCGGTATGCTAGGAGGGTAGTTGGAAATATGTCTATTCACAGTAAACCCCTTCGTGTGGCAATTGTGTGAACTAAATGGCGAACAGTAGGCCACAAGTCCCTATCTAGCTTAGGTGCAGGCTTTTATATATAATAAAGTAAAATCATAACAGAGCCTTGTAGCTAGGCTAGGCCTGCAGCTGTACCCATGTTCTCTCGGTTAGCTTCTTCAGCAGCCGGCGGCCGGCCGAGGCAGAGGAGCATTCTGCCCTCACCCCCATTAACCTCTCAGAGAGATCTGCACAGATAACACTCTACTACCCTCCATTCACAGACACCCCGCAATATCTCATCTCAATACACCCTCCATCCTTTACTTAGACCTTAAAACACTTTGTTTCCTGTAACAGTCTAAAAAAATAGGATAGGTAGGTACTTAACATTTTGGGGTGTTTTTTTTCAAACTTTACATGTTTCATGGAAGCTCTAATGCAGTGCTCTTCTCCTATATTTATGTTGATTGGGAGTTGGGAGGGCGGAAAAAACTTAGGGATTCCATTTTTTTGAGTAAAAGCTTTAAATATTAGGGTTGTGTTACAGGAAACAAACAATTTTCTTTTAGATCTTCACTTGAAGGCAAGAGTACAAAATTTAATTAGCACTGCTATTTTTATACCTTCTTACATATTATAGATTTTTTTACTACATCTACCACTATTTTTACTACTACTTCAGCAAAAAATACTTCAATCATGTACAGCATGATAAGAACCACTACTTATTCAAATCATGGTGTGCAACTAGTTGCCATCAAATGTTCGCAGGGGGTCCATGATTAAGTGCCTACTTCATCAGTATGACATACAGATGTATGTATCTGAGTTCTACCTCCACCATCCTCAGATTTCCTTCCAACTACTGTAAATTCTCAGTAATTTAGGGCACTTTTTGATAATTTCAATTTATATGGGTTGAGGATGGCCCATGTTTTATGGAATTACCGACAAAGCAGAGTATTAGTTGTCCATAATTATTTTGCAAAATACTTATATTGACCTAAATTCCTAGGGTGGTCTAAATTTCCAAAATAGATATCAGCGATAAATCAAGGGTGGTCCATATTTCCATATTTCCCAATAATTACTTTGCAAAATATTTATAATGACTTAAATTCCTAGGGTGGTCTAAATTTCTGAAATAGATACCAGCGATAAATCAAGGGTGGTCCATATTTTCCAATGATTATTCTGCAAAATGATTATAGTGACCCAAATTGCTGGGGTGGTCTAACTTTCCGAGGATTTCCGGTAGTGGTCAGATTCTTGCCGGCTCTCATAGGTGGCGCCCCTGCTGAGAGACACTTGTGCCATTTCATAACAGCGAGTTCTAGCCTGGGGCTGTGTACTTGTAAGAGGAGTCCGCACAGCTGGTAACACAAGTGGCCTGTGTGGGGTGGGCAGTGGCCAACATTGGGGGGGGGGGGGGGGGGTCAACAAATCTGCTAATTATTTTCTTTTTGAGGGGCGGGGGGGGGGGGTCAAGAAATTTGATAATCATTTTCTTTTGGGGGCGGGGATGGCTACTTTTGCCAATATAAAATGATGCAAAATAGCTCAAAAATGACTGAAACCCTGGCATACTCATCTGAGAATACCCAGTGAGAGCTATCCAATGAATACCAACATGGCAGGGTTTAGATGATTTTCTAAGATCTTTGCATCTTGTGCTTTGGACAAAAGTAGCCTCAGCATAGGAAGGGTTAACATCCCCAAAGATACTCTTAGAAAGGAAGGAACTCTGTAAGAGTTGGATAAAAATCACCACATCCTATATCCTGTATCCGTCCCAACATAACTACTATTTCAGTGTGTCTGACTACTGTAGACGTTGACCAGTGGTCACTGCTGACCAGCTGACCACCAGCAGCAGCGGTCAGCGACTTCTACTCCAGTGGCCGACCAGCCGTCTAATAGACATCTGTTACTCACAGAAACAGTGTGTTATACAAGCTCTGGCTCAATGGAGACAGATTTCTTGGAACTGTTCCCTGATTGACAATTAGTGTTTGGATAAGATTATGTGGCTAATCTTGTTAACCCATTAATGCCTTGCACTGCTCCCTTAAAATGACCTGAGTAGTTAGGTGATATTGTCTTAACCCTTATGCTGCTGGTGGCTAATTTGGCCAATGCAAAATTTTGCAAAAAAATGAAAAATGATTGAAACCCTGGCAAATGGGTACTCATCTAAGAGTAGCTAAGCAAGAGCTTTCCAATGAGTACCAACTTGATCCGATTTAGATGGTTTTCGAAAATCTTTGCGTCCTTTTGATTTGGACGAAAGTAGCCTCAGCAGTGGAAGGGTTAAGAAAAGTATCTTTGGGAATATATTCACAAGGAGTGAATTAACCCATTGATGCTCATAGCGGCCAAAAGAAGCCTCACAATTTCAATGATATTCTGCAGTCAAAAGCAAAGTCAGGAAGATATTTGATGGAGAAATGTCAATCAGAATATTACCTACAACTCTCCTTGACATATTTTGTGAAACCAATCATATTAATTTCTAAGTTATGGTCAAAAGTAACATAGAACCAGGCAACAAATTCTGGAGGAATTCTTAAGTATTAATGGGTTAACCCATAAATTCTTTAAAGTCCCTGCAGAAATTGGTTCTTAGATACTTTTGAATGGACAATGATATTACAAAATATTGGAAGGAGACTTATTGGTAATGTTTTGAATAACATTTCTCTATCAACTATTTTGTGTACTTATATATAATGTATTGATATGGGTAGAGGTTTGTTGGTTCTAGTTCAGTTCTCTGATGACCACTCTCCAGTGACCAGTGGTCAGAGAGGGTGTAGTTAAGCATGTGGATTGATGTCTTTCTGTGATGCCTATCAGAGATGGATCAATTAACCTGTGATAGCATCTGTCTTCTGTTGGTCTAAGGACTGTCACATCAAATGACCCCATACCAGCGTCTCGGGACCCTATTTATGTTGGGTATTAGAAGGATGGGGTGTCCCCTGTAGCGTGAATGCACTTCTTGCATGCTCTCCCTCTCTCTCTCTCTGTGTCTCTCTGTCTCTCTGTCTCTCTCTCTCTCTCTCTCTCTCTCTCTCTCTCTCTCTCTCTCTCTCTCTCTCTCTCTCTCTCTCTCTCTCTCTCTCTGTCTCTCTGTCTCTCTGTCTCTCTCTCTCTCTCTCTCTCTCTCTCTCTCTCTCTCTCTCTCTCTCTCTCTCTCTCTCTCTCTCTCTCTCTTTCTCTCTCTCTCTCTCTCTCTCTCTCTCTCTCAGGATAGCAGTCTCCTAAAATTCCCCATTATATATGTTGACCAATTAATTTTTAATGATCAGATGACAGTATCTTGAGGAAGTTAACCCTTCTGATGCTGAGGCTTCTTTCTTCCAAGGCACAAGAATTAATGCAAACAATTTTGAAAACCATCTAAACCTTACCGTGTTGGTATTCATTGGAAAGCTGACTTGCTGAGTAGTAACAAATGAGTACCCAAGTGTCCTGGTTTCAGTGATTTTTGGCTTCTTTCTCATTGTTTTGTATTAACCAAATTTAAGCCACCAGCAGCCAAAGGGTTAAGCTACCACACATTTTCAAAACCGTGGTTATGAGGCACAATGTAATATGTCTACCATATGTATCAACTGATGCTTAGTAAGCAGAAGAGCAGTGCTCTGACCTGCTAATGAGAGCAATTGATGGGTGTAATTAGCATCTGTAGTGCATACACTTCCCTGAACTGACATGATTCCAGGGAATTCCAGGGTCAATTTGTCCAAATAATCTACTACATGCCCTTTTCATGGAGTACAACTTTTTCGATACAATAGTTTTTAGTATTTGATGTCATATTGAGTATCAGTACCGATCCCCAGTTGGAAAAGCATTATCAGAGAAAAGCTATCATCTGCAATGTCTTCATGATGCTAAGATATCTCTTAGGAATTAAGAATTAATTTAAATTAATTTAAAGAAATATTTGTAGGAAACTGTAGATTTAAGTCCGAATGATATCTCTCTGGTGAAAATCATCAACAATGGTCAGACCAGAATAGCCAACTGGCTTTTGGCTTCAGTGGGTATTCATTCGTGCATGAAATTTTGCGACTTACATTGCATCAGGTCATTCAGGGATAGGAATAACGTAGCCGTAATAGATAGGTATATCCTTGGCCAGTTGCTTGACGGGGAGGACAGCTAGTAGACTAGTTTCTAGTGTGCTGGTATTATTGAATAATACATTTGTCTCTTTTGGTTTCTTTTTATAAAATGTCTGGTGTTCATGTTGTTGGCTGATCATAGATGGCACCACAAGTGGTCAAGTTGTTTGATGAAGTCATAGCCTAGCAGCTAGGCTACACCAGTGGTCTTGCCAGCAGGAGAGCAAGGGTCAAGACCCAGCAGGCATAACGCCCTGCCCGCCATTAGTATGAGTACCCCTAGCGCCATCTATAATCATCTACAGGAACTAATACATTATTCAATGAAATGATAGTCTAGCAGCTAGGCTACACCAGTGGTCTTACCACCAGGAGAGCAGTGGTCAAGCCCCAGCAGGCATGACGCCCCACAGACCATTAGTAAGACTACCCTTAGCGCCATCTATCACCATCTACAGGAACTAATACATTATTCAATGAAATGATAGTCTAGCAGCTAGGCTACACCAGTGGTCTTGCCAGCAGGAGAGCAGTGGTCAAGCCCCAGCAGGCATGACGCCCCACCAACCATTAGTAATACTACCCCTAGCGCCATCCATCACCATCTACAGGAACTAATACATTATTCAATGAAATGATAGTGTAGCAGCTAGGGTACAACCGTGGTCTTGCCAACAGGAGAGTAGCCTAGATTTCTAGGCTGTCATATGTATTTTCTGTTATTATTTTTCTGCTACCTAGGACCAAATATTCTAGGTGGCCATAGTAGTTAATTTAGTTTACACTTATCTCACCAGGATTCAGTTTGAGTATTACTAAGTCGTCTAGAGATAGGAGGAGCAGGTGGTGCCATCTATCTACATATTTGGTACTACACCTCACGGCTTGGTCAGCACAGAAGGGAATTTCAACTTTTTAGGGACAAGGAACCTAGTCTAGCAGGAGAGCAGTGGCCAAGCCCCAGCAGGCATGACGCCCCACAGACCATTAGTAAGAGATTTATCGCCTAGTGGTGGTAGTACCCAGGCCTGGTAAACAAGGAGGGTGCTGGGGTATTGGGCCAGACCACCAGAGATTTGGCCAGCCCGGACAAATTACCTACCCCATAAATTACTCCCACAGTTAAAGGCAGTGGTGGTGGTGCCAGTGTTGTGAAGTGAACAACAGTCCATTCCGGCCGCCGAGATTTATTTCTGCTACGATTTCAATCTTTGCTCATAATGCTGTAACCCTCTCATGTCTATAGCACACAAGCCCACACCCTATGGAACTGGTCCAATGTATTTATGTTATGGACAAAGTGTATTATGCAGCTGGCATAGTATGCTTTATGAATGCAATGACTCCTTGGTGTTTTATGTAATTGGTCAAAGTTAGATCATGCAACTTGTCCAAGTTGTTTATGCTACTGGATCATGGTGCTGAATGCGACTGTTCCAAGATTATTTATGCAAGTTTTTCATGCAAATAAATCTAACTTACTCATATTTTTATGCACGATTGTATTTATTGACATGCAGGAAAATGAATGTAAACTACAAAAGTGTTTTATGCAACTGGTACAAGTTGTTGATAAACTGGTGCAATACATTAATTCAACTGGTACAAGTTTTTTATGCAACTGGTACAAGCTTTTTATGCAACTGGTACAAGTTTTTTATGCAACTGGTACAGGTTTTTTATGCAACTTGTACAAGTTTTTTATGCAACTGGTAAAAGTATTTTATGCAACTGGTCCAGGTTCTTTCATTCACTATGTCCAAATTGCTTTATGCCTATTATCCTTAACTGCTACAAGTTGTTTATGCAACTGTATCGATGCGTTTTATGCAACCTCGCCTGGCCGCTTAGAGGGTGGATGGATTAGCAGTATCCAACAGCTTCTCTTTGTAAACAAGAACAAGCTCCCTGAACTACTCTTTATGTTGCTACTTCCTGTATCAAGTGACCACTTGACCAGTGACCGGTGTGCACCCCAAGGCGGTCAGCTGACTAAATACATAGCATTTCTGGAATGATATGCTTTTTCCTGTGGATGACT
Source organism: Maea johnstoni (assembly GCA_963942565.1). Classification (NCBI taxonomy): domain Eukaryota; kingdom Metazoa; phylum Annelida; class Polychaeta; order Spionida; family Magelonidae; genus Maea; species Maea johnstoni. The sequence goes on from OZ012695.1 coordinate 32,269,478, forward strand.
CAGACTCTCTCATGCAGGACAGGCAGGGAAAAATGACCTTCCCCTATGAGATGACCAGTCCTGCAGGGGTCCAGATAACCACTGGCCCATATCCCATTGATACAGAAAATTGTGTTGAGCTATGATAGTATTTGCCATTGTAGCCCTGCTAGCTATAGGAAAAGTGACATATAAAGATCATTCATTTTAAATTGGAGCCCCTAAAGAACATATAAAGTTACTATATATCTTAAGAAACAGGGCCAATAATTTGCCTTTAAAAAGAAAATTGAATTTAAAAGTTACCCTATGTGTAACCCTATGTATGTTAGCAAAGGCTTATGAGACATTACAGCAGTTGATTTGGTCAAGTGGTTAGCATGCTTGCCTTCGGCGCAGATGACCCGGGTTCGATTCCCGGTGGGGGCGCAGTAAAAGGAAATTTATTTCCTTGCTGCTTTCCAGTGCGTCAGTCCAGTCGTCGGTCCAGTCGGCCAAGAGCCTTAGTAGCTCGTGTTTCTTGTAATTGATATACCGACTTAAAATAAAGATTACATTTACATTTTCTTTTTCTTTGATATTAGTCATTTAAACCATCATAATGGGGCATGACCAATTTCTCTTTTTAGTAGGTATCCCCAAGGTATGATACTGTGCCCTATATAAGCTCTCAAGCCACTTCTTGGCCTAACACTAGTGGTAGATGTGCTGCTAGTCATTTAAACTTGTAATGGGGTAGGGCCAATTTGTCACATGAGATCATAGTGCCCCCAGCACCCTAGTCGGCATCCCCAGGGTACAATTCCATGCCCCACATACCCTCTTAAGCCACCCCAGACGCCCTGTAGTAAAACACAGACCTACAGCAAAGGCGTACCAGATGTGGGCATGATGAGTGGGTTCTGGGTACGGGTATTGGGGTGTTGTGGGGTCAAGTCTGGCAATTATTGGCCTAATGTTTTTGAACTCGGGAACCCACTAGGCAGATGTGGGTATGATGGGTTAATTCCGGGTATGGGTGTTAGGGTGCTGTAGGGTCAGGCAATTGAGGGCCTGATGTTCTTGAACTCGGGAACCAGCCAAGCAGATGTAGATCTGGGTATTAAGGTGGTTAAGCCAGAGACACCAGGGCAATTTCAACTCCAGTTTCAAAGAGGAAATTGTCTGTGTTGTGTTGCGTTAATAGGTGGCATATGTTTTATACATGGGAATCTTGACATAGAAAGCCACCTCTGTAGGCCAGTGGTCAATTATAGCCTGTAGCGCACAAAACCGCCTGACTCCTTCAGAGATGTCCTTCTAATAAAAGCAATTTTCAGATAGTATTTGATGGAGAAATGTAAATAAAAAAATTAAAACTAACAACTCCCTTACACATATTTTTTCAATTTTATGCATTTTAACGATGCTTAATCCCAAAGATATTTCCCAAAGTTCATAACTCAAGAAGGCACTTGTGCAATTTGTTTAAGAATATCTTCACAGAGCAGCATACAGGTCAAGTGGTTAGGACGCTTGCCTGCAGCGCGGACGATTCCCGGTGAGGACGTGGAAAAAGGAAATTTAAATTTCCTTGCTGCTTTCCAGTGCTTCTTAAAATGAAGATTACTTACTTTACCTTACTTTTTTTCACATGCTTGAAAGGGTTTAACTTCCTGCTGAGTTCTCATTTGCAGGTGACCTTGATGCTTTGTAAATGTGCGGCATTGTGAAGGGCTTTCTATTGTGCCTTTGCAACTTAAGGACCTTGACAAAAGTATCTTTTTAAAATGACTATACATGATTAGTTGTCATATTCAGAAAATGTCATCAGAACAGCTCTTTAATTACTCTGGCCGTCCTCTTAATTCCTAATGCTGCTGTTCCCTTCCTGGGTATCTGTAGCCTGCCTCCCTGGCCATATTTAAATGTCTTCCATTGTGGATAGATGGCACTGCGGTATACTAGGAGCTCAGTTGGAAATATATTAACACCAATCTCCCTCTTGTGGCAATTGTGTGAACTAAATGGCTATAACAGTAGGCCACACGTCAATGCAGACTTCTATATATAATAAAGTAAAATCATAATATAGCCTTGTGGCTAGGCTAGGGTATCTGGTGAGTGAACCATGCGTGCTGCAGGTTTTGGGGGAAGTCCTACGGATGCTCTCTGCTTGAGGCACATGTTTGGCACATGGCGCCCTGCAGGAGAGCAGCCAGGTCTTAAAGCTACCAGCCAGCAGAGTTCTATAGCTGCTCTTAGCCTAGCCTAGCTACAAGGCTCTATTATGATTTTACTTTATTATATATATAAGCCTGCATCTATACTAGATAGGGACTTGTGGCCTACTGTTGGCCATTTACAATGGCCACACGAGGGAGAATACTGTTAACATATTTCCAACTGAGCTCCTAGTATACCGCAGTGCCATCTATCCACAATCGAAGACATTTAAATATGGCCAGGGAGGCAGGCTAAGAGCTACCATGCAGCAGAGTTCTTCATCTACTCATAGCCTAGCTATAAGGTGTTGATAATGTGTTTTACCAATATATGTTAAAAGTGTATGGCTCCATATATGGGTATGATAGCCATATTTGGATCATATGTAAAAGGTCTTTGGCTCCATATTTGGGTATGATAGCCATATTTGGATCATTCAACAATTTATTAACCATAGTCATCCTAACAATGCCATTGCTTTAGTATTGGCTTTATTGTACCCAGTACTCCCTGTAGCATTTTCTATTTCATTTCAATCTTTAATATTGAAAGTGGCAGAAAAAGGTTTCTGTAAAGCTCCTTCCCATACCTGAGAATCTTACACCCTATATCAGAAGATTTGTTTGTTATGGAACCTCTACGTTCTCCCACCATTCTTAATCCTTAACCCATGTATGCTCACTGCATCCAAAAGCAGCCTTACAATTTTGATGAAATCCTGCTGATAAAAGCAAAGTTAAGAAACTATTTGATGGAGAAATCTTGATCAGAACATCACCTACAACTCTCCTTCAAATATTTTGTACAATTATTCTCATTTTCAAAGTTATTGTCAAAAGTATCAAAGATCCAGACTACAATTTCAAGAGTGACTTTCTTCCTTCCTATATTAAGGCTATCTTTGATCGGATAGCTCTCAATGAGTACTCTCTGATGAGTACCCATGTGCAAGGGTTTCAGTCATTTTTCAGTTTTTTGCATCATTTTGCATTGGTAAAATTAGCCACCACCAGCATTAGGGTTAAGATCTCTGGGCCAGATCTGTCAGGATGCAAGCAGAAGCGGAAAGCTGTAGGATGGAACTATTTTAGAGTAGGGTTCAGAGGTCAGATGGCTTAAGTAATTAAAGAGTTGAAGGGTCAAGAGGTTGTGTCCAGTAGCAGCAGTGCGGCCTGCTGACCACCCCAGGTCTGCTGACCGCTACATGCAGCGCAGTAAATATAGGTCTCTTATACATGGTCATGTGTCACCATCCTCTTCCCTACTTCTTTAACCCATCGAATCCCAAAGTGCCCCGATGATGTTGAACAAATGTCAAATAAATGTATTCGGTTTATAGTCTTGTATCCAACGAAGTCCTCACACGACCTTCCTCCCCTAGCAGGCCTGTACACACGGAAACCATTTCAATCCCCCGGGGGATATTACAGAGCAACTTGACAGCATATAGCACACACGCTCTAAGCACTGCCTTATTTATGCTAGGTACCCATTTTGCAGCTGGGTAGACTGAAGCAATACAGAATAAACTGTCTTGCCCAACGACAGACCAAAGTGCCCCGGCAGGAAATTGAACCAGTGACCCTCTGAATACTAGTCTGACACCTAACCAACTGAGCTACTTTGTCTCTTATACATGGTCATGTGTCACCATCCTCTTCCCTGCTTCTTTAACCCTTCCAATGCTGAGGCTACTTTGGTCCAAACCACAGGGATGCAAATATTCTTGAAAAACACCCAAACCCTGTCATATTGGTATTCATTAGAAAGCTCTCGCTGAGCACTCTCAGATGAGTACCCATTTGCCAGGGTTTCGGTCATTTTTCTTTTTTTGCATGATTTTGTATTGGCCAAAGTAGCCGCCAGCAGCATAAGGGTTAACCCATTGAATCCTAAAGTGCCCCGATGATGATGAACAAATGTCAAATATTCTTTTTATTCTTAATTAAGAAAGTTTTCATAGATATTGTCAAGATGTATTGGAATGTCTTCTGTAAAAAGCAGAATCTTTGAAAATCAATTAAGAATTAATTGGTTTCATGTACATACTACTAGTTTTGTTTTGTTTTGTTTTGTTTTGTTTTGTTTCATTCATTCATTCAGTTTTTGTTTGTTTTATCTTTTTTTTATTGTATATTGTTTTATTTAATTTCATTTAACTTTATTCTATTTATTTTATTTTACTTTTATTTAATCTAATTTTGTTTTATCTAATTTATTTTATTTTATATTATATTATTCCATTTCATTTTATTCTGTTCATTTATTTTACTTTTATTTAATTTACTTGTATTTTATTTAATTTACTTGTATTTTATTCAATTTACTTGTATTTTATTAATTTTATTTAATTTATTTTATTTTATATTATTATATTTCATTTTATTTCATTTCATTTTATTTCATTTTATCTTATTTTTTTTATTCAGGTTTATATGTTGTATTGGCTTTCGTGTTAGGCCGACTGCCAAAATATTCTCAACGAAGCTAATAAAGCAATCACTACTGAACTAAAAAATGCTTAATTTGGTACGTTTTTTGTCATTTCAGACATTGGTCCTGTCACAGATACGACGGATCCGGTTCGCTTCCAGAGGGAGCTGCGAGAGCTCTATGTACAGGGCGGAGGCGACTGCCCCGAAATGAGCATCGGAGGTATAAAAAAGGCATTAGAAAAATCGTTATCGAACTCTTTTATCTACGTCTTTACTGACGCCACATCTAAGGATTATTATCTCACAGAGTCGGTGTTAACCCTCATCCAACAAAAACAGAGTCAGGTAAGACACATTAATCCTCTTTACTCTTTTTTCTACTATGAATTAACTAGGAACAGAGAGTTTGTCTAATATCTGTTTCTACCAAGCCTAGCTACTACACCTACTAGGCGCTACTGCGCTACTTTTACCATGCTATATAATATATAAATCTATGTCTACACTAAAATGAGGGCACAATAAGCATGCATAAATGATTAAGAAAAGAAGAAGGATTCCTAATTGTAAAAGATATATCACCAAAATAGTCAGGCGGCTGTGGGGACTTCTGGCATGAATAGGTAATATATAATTTACTTCCCATAATGAGCAAAGAGTAAAATGAAGGGTACGAAAAAAAGAAGAAGAAAAAGAAGGAGGAGGAGTTACCATAATAGTAAATCCCACTCATCTGTGGTGTAAATCTCTCTACGCAGCCGTCATCTTGGCTTTCTGAGAATGTCCGTCAAGGAAGATGTTTGTGGTATTTCTTCGCTGAACGACCATTGCAGTTTGCCACAGTCAAAACAACTGCTGCTGCTGGCTTTTGACTGATGAACGCCAGTTGCTCCTAGCTCATCCTCCTCGTCTTTGTCAGAGAAGATTTTAAGTCTGCGAAATTTCAGGAAAAGACCCCAAGGTTAAAAGGTCACTCAAAAGATAAAAGCGGTGGCAGGCAATGAACAAGCAACAAAAATGTTGGTTCTGTTTATCACCCAGCTGTGTGGTTCACTGCTCGTAGTTGTGAATGTGTGCTGATTTTGGATGAAACAGAGTTAGGGTTAAGAACTGACCTCACTGAGCTTTTTGCTAAGCTATGCTCCAAGATGTCCTCAATTGCAGGAACTAGGGTTGGGAATCGGTTGCAATTTCATGATCGATAATCAGTTACAGCCAACCGATCGATTATCAATCATATTCAGTTCATCGCACTTTTGCAGTAATTGGGAACTAGAGGTCTAGAGCCTAATAATAAGTCATAGTCTATGACAATTACTTGCTATTAGCACCTACCTTAACTTCGTTTTGAAGTGTTTTTAGAGCTTAGTTTCATAACAAGAAAGCTGACAACTTGTCTGTCATTTAGTTCTATATTTTGCCACTAGGTGTCACCTTTTCCGATTACTATCGATTGCCAGTTTCGTAATCGATTAATCAGAATCTGAGAGGTAAACGATTGATTATCGATTATAATCGATGATCGTCCCAACACTAGCAGGAACAGAGGGAATGAAAGGGTTTCAGCAATAACCCATGGCCTCTTATTCCCAGCAATGTCCAAGGCTGTCAATTTGACATCCATACTCAGTTTTTAACAGGCTAAAACAAAAATTTTAGCCATAGCCTAGCTCGCTGAGCCATTAGTCTGCACTGGACAAATCTAGATTTGGATTTGGAATTAAGATTATTGTCATTTTTTCTGACATGTATTATAAGCTAAATCGTGACTTGCCAACACTCTACAGAAAACAATAGGACATTCAGCATTTGCAGTGACAACATTTAATTCTTGCACTAAATGCGTGGGCTGCAAAGGCAAAGTACACAACCACACGCCCGATTGCCACTGAGGCATGGATGCATGGGTGACCTCACAACAGAATGTAGCTTTGATTCGCAAGCCTGAGTCATTGATGTGTTTGAAGTATTCTCTAGAAATATTATCCATGTGTGTTAATACAACCAGGCACTGGCAGACGTCCTGTCCACTGGTGCAGGAATTAAATGTCTGTACTGTTAGTAAATACAACTGCTTTCATAAGGAGTCAGCTTCTTCATATTTTTGAAAGTTAATTTCTTTTTCTAAACTATTTTGCCACTTTTAGCAAGGATAGGTTATATAAGATGAAATCTCTGTGAAAAGTGTCATCTGGAACAAATATATTTTTGAAATTAACCAAGGAATTAATTATGAATTCAAAAATATTAAAAGAGTCATTTACTCTTCTTGGTTGATCTCTGTACAAATTTCTCCTTCAAATATGTATGTTTTAAACGCTCTGTTCACCAAGATATTATTTAGGAAATCAGGTGTTTTTTGGAACTACAGGGTTAAATTTGCAATTAGGCCTAGGTTTCTTGCGAACCGTTACAGGAAACAAACAATTTCTTTTTTTATGCCTTATATTATTATATTCTGCCTTGGTAGGGTTTTGCGTTTTTTCATCGGCACTATTTCCATGGTAACCACATGCTGGGAATGTCAGTTGTGTATTTCAATGATGGATGGGTTTATGATTGGTCGTTACTGGGTGGTATTTATTTCACCCCAACTTTTCTTATGTCCCACGGGATGTCGCACTTGTATATATAGGGTCACATGCTTTTCTCTTTGGATTTCATCTACAAGTGAACTTGGATATGACGGACCACTGTACGACAGATTTTTGCATATGACGGACGATATGCTTGGTCCCAGTCCGATGCATATCAAGTATTTGTCATATGTATACGACAGATTTTGCATATGACGGACCAATTTTCCTGATCCCATTGAGTCTGTCGTATCCAAGTTCAGCTGTATTGTCATTTTCTGCCAATTGTAAGGCTAAATCTTGGCTCAGCCATTTGGTAAAAACCCACCTAACCCCAACCCTTACCAAATGTATCTTGGAATTCCAAAAAAAAAAGTCCTGGCCTTTTCCAAGCTTTATCTTTGAATTCCTTGTTATTCCTTGCTTCATTTGGTTAAGAAAGTCACTGGCAACTCTCTCAAATGCCCTGAGCTGGTTCAGTGTGTTATTTCGTTATCATGAATTTTGAGTTAAATTAATAGTCTGAAAAGCATTTTGGAACCTGCAAAGTATAAAATGACAAGAATGTTGACCTCTTATACCTATATTTTCAAACTGTAACTAAAGACATATTTTTTTCATCTTCTCACCCAAATTGACCTGTTTGTACCCAAAGAGTAAAGAAGAGGTTTGGCTAGATACCTCAGAATTATTGGCCATCCATGCCAGCTTACACACTAAGACAGCAAATAAACAGGTTTTCCTCTTCACCGGGCTAGTACCTTGACTTTTTAACCCACTGCACATATCAACTGGGATGTGTTTCCAACTGTGTGTTAATCCTCAAATGACTCCCACAATCATAGATGTACCGTATTCGCCCGATTAAGCGCACGGTCCAAAATAAGGGCACCCCCCCCCCCCCCTATTTTTCATGGAGGGGGAATGGCTAGCACAATTGTCATGAAATTTTTCCCCAGAAAAAGTAAGAAAAGCAAAATCACATACCTTTCTTCTTGCCAAGTGTGCAAACCAGCGCTGAATTCCGCCATTTCAGCAGTTCCTTCCCGCTCTCACTGTTCATATTCGCCGCATGATCGTACTTTTGACCAAGTACAGCTGCGAAGGTCTAAGCAAACTGAACAGCGAGAGCGCAAAGGTGCAATAACGGCTACTATGCTCCAACCGGCAATCATTGAGGGGTGCGGTAAAACAGAAGATCGCCAACACCCCTACTTCAGAAAATTTTCCCAACCTCTACCCGCACTGTGCGCTTAATTGGGCGAATACGGTACCAGATTTGGTTCCTGGGATTTGAAATTCAGGAGCAAATAAATCCCTGTGCATGCTTCACACCGGTAATAGTTCTTGGGGCATGCTCTCCCAGAAAATGTACAATAAGTAAAAAATGCTCCAGTTAATAAATGATATGCCCATTCATAATTTTGCTCAGGTCAAGAATGTGTTAAGGCCTAAAAAAATGTTTGGTTCCTATTACCCTACCCTACCTAGTTTTTGCCCCTTACCCTAAATTTTTTTTGCCAATTCTACTGAAAAATGAACTGTTCCTATACATAAACAGCCGCGCTGTCCTAAATATTAATTCTCCAACCATCATTATAAATTTCTGGATGAACAATTACTACATATACAGAAAATTACAACAAGGAAAGCTTTTATTGCAGATATCTAACTCTAGAGTCGTGTGAGCTAAAGAATAAAAAAATATATTTTTTTTAAATCCCTACCTACCCTACCTATATATTTTTAGGGGGGTAATATTTGGCCTAATGTAAACCCTGATACTTCTGCTGGCTAATACAAAAAGATGAAAAAAAACCTGAAAAATGACTGAACCCTGGCAAATGGGCTATCATCTGAGAATACTCAGTGACAGCTATCCAATGAATACCAACATGACAGGGTTTAGATGATTTTCAACAATCTGTGCGATCTTGTGCTTTGGTCAAAAGTAGCCTTAGCATTGGAAGGGTTAAGCCTACAACATACAGCCTCTTAGGGAGGGAAGTTGAAGTTGAAGGCCATCAGAATGAGGATGTTGAGTTGTCGAGTAGTGGGAGGAATAGTAGCTTCCGGATCCCTCACCCTGGCAGAGATGCCGATACAAAAACCTCTCAGTTCACTAACACCGCTGGAAGCGAGATGCGCTTTTTTTCCTCGGCGGTTTGTACAGCCGCAGTCTAGACAAGCGAACGGGGTAATAAGACTAGGTTTACATTGTGGGGAGTTGATGGTGTTGGCTCCTACAACGACAGGCAGATGTGCCGCCGAACCCGGGCCTAGTAGCGGGCAAGACATCTGTGTATGTGTGTGAGTCTGGGTTGCGTGTGTGGTAGAATGGCTTCCAGGCGTATAGCCGGCTCCTTCTGCGGTCAGAGAAAATGTTTTACTATATTCCCACGGAACAGAGGATATTACACAGAGAGGGCGGGGGATATGACCATAATGACCATTCAATTCATGTTCATGTTCAGACCACAATTAACCCTTCATGCTTGGAGATTTCCTTTTCATCTCAACCCTTCTTCTTCTTCCTGGGTACTTGTCAACCCCAATTTAATGGGAGCTCTGACAAGGTTGATATTTGTGCAATGCACGACTCGGATGCAATTTTAAGACTGAACTTAATAAAAATGGTTTACACCTTGGCTACCCATAGTAGGGACGCAACCCCCTACACTTGTACTTGTGATACTTTCAAAAAATAACTTTGGAATAAAGCATAGAGTGGAAAACCTTTGAAGGGGGGTTGTTAGTTTGTTTCTAGTATACAATTTTTCTTCAAATATTTTCTGATAATTGCTTCTGTTTTAGAGATATCACCAATCTTGTCAGGTGTTTTTTGACACCACAGGCATGAATGAGTTAAGGGTTGACATTCCTTGAGGCCACAAAGATATACAATAACTATTGTAGCCAGAAAAGTACTGGACATTTTTTATAATTTTGTTTATGTATTGTTATTAATTTTCATGTAGTAGTACCCATCACTGATTAGAGACAGTGAGAAGGAGGGAAGGGATGTTTTTTTTACTTACATCGCTTTCAACACCTTAGGTCATATCACAACGAGATAGGAACCCTTCACGAAAAATTTGCAACAGGTCTTTCAGTTGCAGAAGAACTATAGATAGCACTCCGCATTGCCTCACACTTATATAGTGACCAGGCAAACCTGCTTGGGATCCCAGCGTAGATATGAACCAGCTGTGAACTCAGGCTTGGGAGCCAGGTATTGCAACCACTAGGCCCTATGAGATTCCTAGAGACAGTTCACCACATCTATATAAAGTCCCTCAGGGAATGTGGTTAGCGCCCTGGCCCATGCAGAATGTGGTAGACCGAGGAGATGGGGATGGGTTGGAAAGGTTTATAGGGTCACAGGAGTTCACTAGTCTTGGTGGTAGGTGTGAATTGAAGGAATATCTTTTACAGTGAAAACCCGGCACACAACTGTATTCAGTTTCACTCCGAGGCTGTTACTTAACATATCAGGTTCAACCTGGTCAATAAAGGGGGGGGGGGGGGGGGGATTATCATCCCTATAGTTCATAGGGGGGGGGGGGATCTTGAACACCTGGAAACTATACTTGAAACCATTCATGTCTCTTCCAATTATGTTTTGCTTTGTATCTGGAGTGGGTAGATAGGTCCAGACACCTGTCAATGAGATCACCAGGCAGGAATGAAAGGGGAAAGGGTTAAGAAAATATCTGAAAAAGGTATGTCAATGAGCTGGCGTATTTAAAAACTCCCTTAGAATATTGTGCTTATTGAAGTTTAAATATCCAAGTTATTTTCAAATGTACCATGATAGCTTATTTGCAGACAACAATGTTATTAGAAGAACTCTAAAGGAAATTGGGTTAAGGCTTTTAGATATAGCAATCGCAATACCTTGAATGTGTCATTTCTGGGAACCAATTTTTGATTCATTGCTTTTTGATTCATTACTCGTATGTTTTGTTGTTGTTGTTGTTTTTTTTGTTTTTTTTTAATATTTGTGAGGATTCTCCTGAAGGCCTCAATTTCTTTAGAATTTAAAGAAGTTTCAAGTCTGGAGGAAATCAATTTGGAATGTTTGATAAAAGATTTGAGCTTATAAAGCAACTGAAATACTACATGCACAATTTCATTCAAATATGCCTCAACTTGAGCTGTAAGTATATTTTCAAGATATTTGGATTTGTATCTGATCATTTGGCATATGGTGATTGTTGCTTGTTATATTTGAGTAAATCATGCAATAATGCGCTTAACCATATACAAATTTAATATAAAGTATCAATATCTTATAAAAATAGTGACTAATTGTGACACTTAAAATTTATTTAGATTTAACCTCAGGCTTGTTGAATGAGCAGTTCCCGTGGTAACTGAAATAATGATATGGCCCATGTGAGTGGGAGGTAGGAGGGGGGGGGGGGGGTGTTGGAGTTTACTAGAGCACAGCATCACCATAGCAACTTGATCCAAGCCTAGTTAGTGCTAATAGGGGTTGCTTTAAGCAGGTGTTAAGAGCTCTGTTTCAGGTATATGGCCAATAGAAATGTCTAGGAACAGGAGGTAAATAAACTGTCAGGACCCACTAAAAGCCCTGCACATCTAATCACAACAAACAAGCCTTGCAAGACATTGCTGCCCCTCTGGAATGCAAGCTCCATGGCAACCAAGATGGCCGCCTAACAACCAAGATGGCTGCCGGAATGACCATGTGGTCTGCAGGTCTCTTGGGGACATTTTTCATCAGCTGTTAAGGAAGATGTTGATGTAAGCTCTCTGTTTGTTTGGAGGGCAACCAAGATGGCTGCCTAACAACCAAGATGGCTGCCGGAATGACCATGTGGACTGCAAGTCTCTTGGGGAGATTTTTCATCAGCTGTTAAGGAAGATGTTGATGTAAGCTCTCTGTTTGTTTGGAGCGCAACCAAGATGGCCGCCTAACAACCAAGATGGCTGCCGGAATGACCATGTGGACTGCAAGTCTCTTGGGGAGATTTTTCATCAGCTGTTAAGGAAGATGTTGATGTAAGCTCTCTGTTTGTTTGGAGCGCAACCAAGATGGCCGCCTAACAACCAAGATGGCTGCCGGAATGACCATGTGGTCTGCAGGTCTCTTGGGGAGATTTTTCATCAGTTGTTAAGGAAGATGTTGATGTAAGCTCTCTGTTTGTTTGGAGCGCAACCAAGATGGCCGCCTAACAACCAAGATGGCTGCCGGAATGACCATGTGGACTGCAAGTCTCTTGGGGAGATTTTTCATCAGCTGTTAAGGAAGATGTTGATGTAAGCTCTCTGTTTGTTTGGGGCGCAACCAAGATGGCCGCCTAACAACCAAGATGGCTGCCGGAATGACCATGTGGTCTGCAGGTCCCTTGGGGACATTTTTCATCAGCTGTTAAGGAAGATGTTGATGTAAGCTCTCTGTTTGTTTGGAGCGCAACCAAGATGGCCGCCTAACAACCAAGATGGCTGCCGGAATGACCATGTGGTCTGCAGGTCCCTTGGGGACATTTTTCATCAGCTGTTAAGGAAGATGTTGATGTAAGCTCTCTGTTTGTTTGGAGCGCAACCAAGATGGCCGCCTAACAACCAAGATGGCTGCCGGAATGACCATGTGGTCTGCAAGTCTCTTGGGGACATTTTTCATCAGCTGTTAAGGAAGATGTTGATGTAAGCTCTCTGTTTGTTTGGAGGCCATGCCGAGGAAATGTGAAATGTTAAAGGTCATTTCAGCACTCAGCTGATCCATGTGAAGCAGCCTTAATTCAAATAAAGTGAGACAAATGCCCCAATAGTTGATATAATTCTTAATTACATAGGACCACTTGCAAATTGAAGTGTCTCCACATTGCACAAATTACCTAAAGCACTATTTGACATTAAGCATTTTGTGTCTGCCTGTAGCAGACCAAACAGTGACCAAACATTATGGGGATTTAATGCCCGGTCACATGGTACAAATCCTGATTGCTGATTGGACAATCCAAAGCAAGCAATAATAAAGTTCTTTATAATACGACCAGTATAGTCAATAAATCTACAAAATAATACAATACAATACAATACACATAGATAAATCACACTCTCAAAGGCATTTAATAGATATGCTATATATTTTTGTATCAGTTATTTCCTCTAACTGTCCTCTGATCTATAGGATCTGTGAAATCGGTTTTAAGGGATTGGTTACACTTCTGCATGGTTTAACATTTGGGCAAGATAATAAATGCTGAAAATGTTTGACCAAAAATGTATATCCCCTTAAATTCAACTGTTCTCATATTTCTTAAAGTGAGTGACTTAACAGTTTTTCTAATGACATTTGTAATGTATTTTAAATTACTGTTCTGTCCTGCGAGTTAACAAATGGTCAACTCAATGTAAAACAAGGCATGGTTACAGCTCGTATGTTTCAACTATTATGCTGCTAGTGCCTAATTTGTCCAATACAAAATGGTGCACAAAACCTAAAGAAAATGCCTGAAACCCTGGCACATGGGTACTCATACGAGAGTACTCAGCAAGAGCTATCCAATGAATACCAACATGACAGGGTTTAGATGATTTTTTTTTTCAAAAATCTTTGTGTCCTTGTGTCTAGATGAAAGTAGCCTTGGCATTGGAAGGGTTAAGATTTTTTGCAGATAACAGATGGTCATCCCAATGTAAAACATTAGTTTACTGTAACTTGCACGAGGCATGGTTGCAGCGTGTATGTTTTTAAGATTTGGTTGAGATAATTAATGCCTATACTCTCCAGTCACTCATCAACCTCCTCGGTGCAGGGCTGAGGTTGGTTGGGGGGGGGGGGGGGGGGTGTTCTGGGGTATTTATGAACCACATGTCGTGACCTGGGGTAAAATCTATACGTTTGCACTTGTAAGGGGCGCTCTAGATACCCTCACAGCTGTTAGGGGGCAGCAGTGATAACAGCTGGGAAAACCCAAAAATCATCAACAGAGTTTAAGAATGTATAGGTCACAACACAAGTAGTGTCACTTGGTTTTAAGTGTTTGTAATGTTTCATTCTTTTATGGGTGTTTTTACATATCTATTGTGTTTTTTGTTGTTGATTGGTTTCAAGCGTTTTGATATTTCACTCTTTTATGTTTTTATCTATCAATTCAATTTTTTTATGATGTATTTGCTTGTTTTACATTGCTTTGTATTGTTTTAGGTTTTCAGTTTTTCCGATCTCTGTTATCATGTTCTGGAAAGGGCTGCCCCCATGGTTGAGTAACCTATACTCTAATTTAGAGTGAACCCTGTACATAGCACAGAACTTGAGTGACGATAAGCAAACTCTTACTCTGTCATCCAGATCCAATTAATCGGTGGCATTATCTGAGGTGTTACTCCCACCGTGCTCCCCTCACTGAGGCTCACACATCAAGACATTAACCCTTCAAATGCTGAGGCTACTTTCACTCAAAGCACAAGGATGCAAAGTGTTCTGAAAAAGATCTAAACCCTGTCATGTTGGTGTTCATTAGATAGCTCTCGCTGAGTGCTCTCAGATGAGTACCCATATGCCAGGGTTTCAATCATTTTCTCAGGTTTTTGCATCATTTTGTATTGGCCAAATTAGCCTCCAGCAGCATAAGGGTAAACCCTTCCAATGCTGAGGCTACTTCCGTCTAAAGGACAAAGACGCAAAGTTTATGAAAACCATTGAAACCCTGTCATGTTGGTATTCATTTGATAGCTCTCGCTGAGTACTCTCAGATGAGTACCCATGTGCAAGGGTTTCAATCATTTTCCCAGGTTTTTGCATCATTTTGTATTGGCCAAATGACCGATCAGCATATAGAATTCACTGTTCCCCTCCCATAGAGACCTGTGTCTCTGATCTCTAGTGGTATTGACAGGCATGCCACCTAGTGTCGAACCCCACATCCACCCCCTCAATATATAGCTGAAGCATAGACTGAAAACATATTACCCAAAAACAAGATTTAACCCTTTCAATGCTGAGATTACTTTTGTCTATTAGGCACAAGAAATTGGAAAAGCATCTAAATCCTGTCATGTTGGTATTCATTGGTAAGCTCTCTTAGTGTACTAGCATATGCGTACCCATTTGCCAGGGTTTCAGTTTCCAGCTTTTTTCACATTATTTTGTATTGACCAAATTAGCCACCATCAGCTAGAGGGTTAACCCACTCGATCCCAAATGCCAAAATGTCAAAAAGAACAAAAATATAATTTCTATTTTTAACCCAATTCACCCTTATCAATATATTGTGGAAACATGAGCTGAAAAGTGTTATATCAAAACAAGAGTAAACCTATTGAAACCAAGAATGCAAAAGGTAAAAAAAAATACATTCATTTTTTCTCAATACATCCTCTCAAAATATTGGTGAAAAGAGTAACTTCAAAACAAGAGTTAACCAATTCAAATCAATTCCAAAGGGTAGAGAGAACAAAGAACAAAACAAAAACACAAACAAAAAAACAAAAAAACAAAAAACAAATTATATTTTACACACTTCACGTTTTCTATATATTTGATCTAAATCAGAAAGGTACCCATCCCATCTTTAAAGCACCTTTTGTAACATGAAAGTTTACAGCAAATAAAGTACTATACTATACTATACTATACTGTAGGCATCAAAACGGTAGTCTATGAGAAGACATGTGTTTCCCATAGCTAGCTCGGCATTTCATTCTCCTTACAGTGCTAGAAAAACAACAGCAAAAAAGGAAAACATCAGAAGTCTTGACATTTTAATCATTAGAAACATTTGGTTATGATTCTGGCTAATATGAAGGAGTGGGTGGCCAGAAAAAAGGTTTGTATTAACCCTTATGCTGCTGGTGGCTAATTTGACCAATACAAAACAAGGCAAAAGCCCTTATATTTGGCTGAAACCCTGGCATATGGGTACTCATCTGAGAGTACTCCAATGAATACCAGTATGATAGGGTTTAGATGGTTTTCAAATATCTTTGCGTCCTTGAGCTTTAGAGGAAAGTAGCCTGAGCTTTGGAAGGGTTAATGCATGAATGAATTAGCCAGGAATGCAACCCATCTGGAGTTAGGCACTGTTTAATGGGAGGTAGGTTTGTGTGTTGCTTTTACTATTGCCACACACACACACACACACACACACACACACACACACACACACACACACACACACACACACACACACACAAGGACCAAACTGTAGCTAGCAACTTACCTTAAAACGTTTAAGTTGAAATTTATTTAGTGCTTTATTTTCATCTTGTAAGCTCTAGACAGCATCATTTGGTAGGGGAACCCAGAACATCAATGTTTTTATCCTAATATCTTTAAGTGAAAAACTCCTTAACCCGTTCACACTTGAAGTTTCTCTTGCAAGTATCGTTTGCTTTTCTCATACCTTTGAAAATGACTTGGGAATAAAAACAAAGGTTCACAAAATGTTTATTAAAAGGAGAGTTATTGTTTGACTCCTGGTTAAGATTTTTTCTTAAAATATTTTCCAAAACTTGCTTTTGTCTAATCATCAGGCCTCTTTTGGTTTATCTGAGTGTAAATGGGTTGAAACATGGTCTGCTAACTTGTTATTAAGTAACTGATACCATATTGATTCATAGAGGTAGGTTTCTTGCATCAGTTAAAGGTCTGTCTCAGCTGAATGGTCTAAGGCACTGCCACTGATTGTGTACCGTTTCTCACCACTGCTAGGTTTGTAATCCCACTCAAGGCTCATGAGAAACTAGCTTAAACCAGTAACAAATTTACTGATAAGTGTTGTTCAATTATGCATTTTTGCAATGCTTCATTAACATATGTTTCAGAGCCATGCAAACCTTGCTTTTTTAATCTGTAAATATGCATCAATTTTATTTATCTATGTTTTCGTATTCACCTATTTCCTATTTATTCATTCATTCATTCATTCATTCATTTATTCATTCATTCATTCATATATTCAAGCAATTATCTATTCATTCATTTGTATGTATCTCTATTACCCTATATAATGAATGGCAGGTTCAATCCTGAAGATGATATGCTGCCATCTGTTCCTAATTTGGGTTTAGATTAATCCTGGCATTGATACCCCCCTCTCCCTATTCTATCCCATATCAAACTAACTTCCCCATGTCCTCATTTATCTTTTCTTATAATTATAAACAAAATATTTGATTCAGTTTCTTCTTTGCATCTTTTCTGACCTTCATTATTTAAGGTCACACAAGCTGAGGTCACCAAGGTCATAACATTAACCCTTCCATACCCTAAATATGCAATTAACAATAATTTGTTTTTTTTTATAGTAATTTCATATTTTGTCACTTTTTTGCTGAATGGATTCTCAAGTCTTTCACCTCCTAAAGTAAAGCCAGGTATAATAATAATATGTAAATCTATGACCGCCAAAGGATATTCATTCAGGCAAAAAGTCAAGCTGTGGTTTGCGGGGTGACCTGATGTCTAAGAAAATGGATGTAAAGAAGCAAGGCTTGAAAAAAGTTGTTGGTTTCCTGTAACCCTACCCTAACAAGTTTTTATTCGAAAAAATCTTTACCCTTAAGTGTTTTCCACCCTCCCAACTCCCAATCAACACAAATACAGGGTTAGAACACAGCATTACAACTACAGCTACCATGAAACATGCATTGCCTGAAAAAAATAATCTTTTTTTACCTAACTACCTACCCTATTTTTTCAAAAGAAAATTCTCCTTTTTTGAGCGTTACAGGATTACAGAAAACAGTCAATTTCTGTAGGCCCTACTAACTGTTGTTAGAGGAATGAAAAATCTGAACTCTAATATCTTGAGTGGCCACATGTTCATTTCATGGGCGAATAAACCTTGAATGACAGTCGGCATCTGGCTCTGTGATATATGGCTGCTACGTTTATCTTGACCATCAGACCCATACTGTGCTGATTACCCTTTCTGACCTGAGACAGAAACAATTTAGCCCCTAATCGATCAGGTTTCATTATTTTTTTAATTCATTTAGATATCCTCTATATGAGATGAAAATTGAATGTGTGTAGGGCCTGGCCCTTTAATCAAATTCAAGTGACCAGGTGGATCTAAAACCATCATAAATTATAATAACAATAATAATAATAATATAATAATGATAATAATAATAATTATAATGATAATAATAATAATAATAATAGTAATAATAATAATAATGATAATGATAATAATAATAATAGCAATAATAATAATAATAATGATAATAATGATAATAATAATAATAACAATAATAATAATGATAATAATAATAATAATAATAATAATAATAATAATGATGATGATACTAATAATGGTAATAATAATAATCTTCATTTAAAGAGGGTAACTCAGTCAAATGGTAAGGCACTTCCCTGAGGCCCTCTAAGTTCTGGCTTTAATTGAGATAGCTATGGAAAATTGACACCCTATACAGCAGATTAACGGCATCCCACATACAGAAAATATTCCCAAAGTTCTCCTGCACTGTGTGCTTAATAGGACGAATACGGCAATCAGGTGTCTAGCTATAATTCAATTAAGTTAACTAGGGGAAGTCGCTGTTATCTTGAGCCTTTGTTTAACTTTTGGGCTTGAATTTGTGTATGACTATCTAAGTCCATAGATTATCCATTTAAAAGAACATTGTCAAAGAATCAAATTTCTGTCTCTAATTCAATTAAATCAGGGAAGGAAAGTTGTCCTTATCTTGCTGTTTGTTGAACTCCTGGGTGTGACTTACTGTTTCAAGAGACATGTGCTACATACCACGGGACAACGGCACCGGAGTAGTGTACCCTTAAACCCCTGATAACACCCTCCGTGGGCATGAGTTTCTGTTTGGGTATCCTCAAGAGACATGTGCTACATACCACGGTACAACAGCACTGGGGTAGTGTACCCTTAAACCCCTGATAACACCCTCCGTGGGGTATTGTACCAGGCTGCTCCCCCACACTATTAGAACCCCCAGAAGACATGCTGCATACCTCTAGACACTTGCCTGTATGTAATGCACCACCCCAGTGTCTGATAAAGAACATACAGTATGTTTCATGTTTCCTAGAGTCCCGCCTGGTCCTAGCGCAGAAACAGATTTCTGGCAGACAGCTTCGGTTCTTTGTCTCGACAGTAGTTGTCTGTGTGGTTTCAGTGTTTTTCGAAGTCTTCACCTTAATGTTGACGCCTTGTTCGCACCCACTAACACCCATCGTACCATCAAACCAATGACCCTTTAATCCTTCCAATGCTTAGGCTACGTTCACCCAAAGCACAAGGGTGCAAAGATTTTGATAACCAACTAAACCTTGTTATGTTGGTATTCATTAGATAGCTCTCACTGAGTACTCTCAGATAAGTACCCATATGCCAGGGTTTCAGTCATTTTTCAGCCTTTTTGCATCATTTTGTATTGGCAAAATTAGCCACCACCAGCATAATGGCTAAGTCAGTACCAGGAACAGCTATATAGCCAATTACCTTTGTCCACAGCAGTATATTGTGAACAAAACATACTGACTACAATTCCAATGAAATTAAGCAAGTATCTAAACTTACCAAGTTGAATAGTATCATTTTATTTTATTCTATACTTCAATTAATTGAAAAAAATATTTGCAAATATAAATTTTACAAATATCTCAAAGAAATATGATGATGTTTTTATTGTAGAGGAACAAGAAGGAAATGTTGGTTATCTCAGTCAATTAACAAGTTGGTTAATTTTGATTTTTGTTTTCAGCTTATTTTATGGGAAGTTTTCTAGCTCTCGGGTTTACCTTGATCTGGCTACTGCACTAGAGATATTTTTTCCGGATATAAACATGTTTTTTTTAACTTCAACTAAAATGATCATAATTATACATTTTTGCGTATATTCCAAACCCTCTGGGCATGAATGGGTTAATAATATAATCCCATTGCGTTCTTTTAGGAAATGCAACTGATACGACAAACACACTGTTTCGATTTTCCGGCAGGTTGTTGCCGGCCCGGGACGGCCCGCCTGGGATACTGGTATAGCTAGGGCCTCCTGCTAGCCCACCAGTATTATTAGCAGTGTCTATGAAAAGTTCCCCCTGTCTACCCCGGCTTTTAGCACAACATTCCTGACATTTTGCTGCGGTTTATTTCATGGAAGCGAAGAATGTGAAACGTACAAGCCACATGCAGTTTTGGTGTTTTTTCGTTTTCTTTTTTTTTTTTTTTTTTTTTGTGAGTTTTTTCTCTGTATAGGGTGAACGTGTGAAGGCGTGGGGCTGTATTTATAATTAGACAGATGTCAGTGCTACAACCAGAAAAAAAACATCCTGAACACATTAGAGGAACTTTGCAGGAGTCTGCCAAATTT
This sequence comes from Maea johnstoni, assembly GCA_963942565.1. NCBI lineage: Eukaryota > Metazoa > Annelida > Polychaeta > Spionida > Magelonidae > Maea > Maea johnstoni. The sequence goes on from OZ012695.1 coordinate 32,290,002, forward strand.
AGATGGTTTTTTTGTCTCACATTTTTTTGTCAATCTGACCCACAAAAGAATTCCAAAGATGCATTTTGGTACAGGGATTTGCACCTTTAAAATTTTCACAATATCTATATTTTCTTAACAGTTCTATACTTTAGGAATATTCTTAATGATGATGCCTGCTTCCCAGGGACCTGATTTTGTTAAATTTACCAGTGGCAGCTTCGGAGATTTTACTAGTAAATATAGCGAACTGTCTTTGTGCAGAGATGTCCAAGTACCAGTTTTAATCAATTTTATATGTATTTTAAACCTTAAATGATACAATACAGTACTCGACTTAGTACAAGGCCTAAAAAAAAGTTGTTTGTTTCCTGTAACCCTAGCCTAACAAGTTTTTATTCAAAAAAAATCCCTACCCCAGAGTTTTTTCCGCCCTCCCAACTCCCAATCAACGTAAAACATGCATAAAACATAAATTTTTGACCAAAAAAAAAATCAATATAATTTTATTTTTTTACCGACCTACCTACCCTATTTTTTTCCAGACCGTTACAGGAAACAAACAATTTCTTTTTTTAGGCCCAATGTGATTTCCTTTTCAATGTCAGTATTTGGTATCATATTGAGTACTGTTACCTTTCCCTACATTTCATCACGCTGTTGAATAGTCAGGTTGCTACATTGGCATCAAGGTAGATCATATTTTTCTGGCATATAATCACCTAAATATTATTACAGACAAAAAGTCAGAATGAAATACGCGCTTGAAATCTCCTTGACAAGTGTAGTCTGGATATATGATACTTCTGAAAATCACTCTGAAATTACATATTATATGTAGATTCACAAGATATTTGAGGAAGTGCCTCTCGTTCTGATCACCATTTCTCTTTGAAATAATTTTCAAAAAAGACAAAAATATTGACAAAATTTGCAGATTGTTTTTGGGCGAAACTCTGGATTTTTGGGAAGCTACAGACTTGTATGAGGCCTTAAAAAAGTTGTTTGTTTCCTGTAACCCTACCCTAACAAGTTTTTATACAAAAATATCCCTACCCTAAAGTTTTTTCCACCCTCCCAACTCCCAATCAATGTAAAACATGCATAAAACACACATTTTTGACCAAAAAAATAATGCAAAAAAAAAAAAAATTACCGACCTACCTACCCTATTTTTTTTCGGACCGTTACAGGAAACAAACAATTTCTTTTTTTAGGCCTGAATTAATTAGGCTTAGTAGAACATAAGGATAATATAACTGTTTATCTTCAAAACCCTGCTTAAAACATTTATGATGAATGATGTGTCTATATTTCATCTTGCCTTTTACATCGTTTTTTTCTACAGTTTGCATTTCTTTCTTTGTTTTCAAACAAAACATTGTGCTAATTTCTCGAGGTTCTATATCAAGTGGAAGTTCCCTCCTATTTATAACAATTGTCAAACATCTGTTTTTCTTAACCCATTATACTCACCGCAGCCAAAAGCAGTCTGACACTTTTGATGAAATCTTGCAGGCAAAAGGATAGTTAGGAAAACATTTGATTAAGAAATGTTCATTAGAACATTACCAACAACTCTCCTTCAAATATTTTGTAAAATCGTTCTCAATTCCAAAGTTATTGTTAAAAGTATCTTAGTTCCAGACGACAATGTATGCAAGAACTCTTAAGCATTAATGGGTTAACCTCGCAGTTGTGCAACCTATTTTTCTAATTATAAAACAAAGCGATTTCCAGCTGCCGAGTGAAGCGGTCATGAGGTTAGAAGGAATACGATGATCTCCTACAAAAACCTGACCCATTTCTGCAGTCGATCATTCTCAACAGTCGATCTTCCTAGGAAAAATGTCATCTGGAGCCACAACAACTTTGAAAATAACTTCACCAGAAAGCATAAATTCATTTATGTTTTGATTGATGATCTTCTCTCAAATATCATCAAAAATATACTTTTGTATTAAATTTTATATCACCAAAATGGTCAGGCTGTCTTTCACCATCTTTCGCAAGCATGGAGAATTTAATTGTAAGGGCTTTCGATTTCAAATTTCAGTTATAGTCACTTTTTCTGCCATTTTAAGGCTATATTATGATAGCCAGTTGTTATTGGTGGAGGAGACTGACTAACCCTGAGATACCACCAAGTAACCCAGGGTTCTACATTCCCAGGGGCCCAGGGGCATATGCCCCTAGATTTTGCTGTGGGCCCCTAGATCCTTTAGACTAGGGGCCCAAAATAGTATGTATATTAACCAGACATCCTGCTTTTTGACCACTATTTTTATCAAAAGGCTTTTCGGGCCCCAGGTAGCCTAAAATCTAAGTGTCAGACCCTGTAACCCTAAGTCACTGGCAACTTCCTCACATGACTCAGGTCAGATTTTAAGTCATTCAATAGTGAAAGACAATGAGAAGTCAATTACAATACCTTAGACCACTCAGCTATCAGGGCATTATTTCTATGGATGGAAACTTGGAAATATTACAGGATTGTGACATAATTAGAGAACAAATACTGCATTGTAAATTTATTTGAAACATATCATGTCTAAAGCACCCATTGTAGTCAGACAAATTTTTTTCTCTAAATATTTAGAAGGCAAATAGGAGTTTTTCCTCAATAAATGAGTTACTTTTGAAAATATTCTAAATACAAACTGTGCTGAAGGAGATCTCAAGTAATGAAAGGGTTAACGATCTGTCATAGATTCTCAGAAATTTCGGAGACTTTAATTATTACGATGATGTGTGTATATAAATATATGTATATACAGGCGAACTTGGATATGATGGACTCACAGGGACCAGGAAAATTGGTCCGTCATAGGCAAAATCCGTCATATACATATGACAAATACTTGATATGCATCGGACTTGGACCAAGCATATTGTCCGTCATATGCAAAAATTTGTCGTACAGTGGTCCGTCATATCCAAGTTCACCTGTATATATATATATATATATATATATATATATATATATATATATATATATATATATATATATATATATATATATATATATATATATATATATATATATATATATATGTATATAAATATATATATATATATATATATATATATATATATGTATATATTTATGTATATAAATATATATATATATATATATATATATATATATATATATGTATATAAATATATATATATATATATATATATATATATATATATATATATATATATATATATATATATATATATATATATATATATATATATATATATATATATATATATATATATTGGGACACTGGGTCATTGTTCCCAGTTCCTTAAGACCCCCAGACAACAAGGATTATTTGTGAAGAGGGGAGGAGTGACAACAGTCAGTGAGTTTGTGTACTAATCTCTCTCTAATCACCCATATCCTGCCTCCCCCCAGTTCTAAACAGTGAGGGCCCTTATCACTCCCTGATAAGTCTTAATGGTCATCTGGAGCAGTTGGTTATTTAAGGGTCAGCAGTTTTATACATTGTGACGGTTGTGACGTAGGTTGGGAGGCGTTTAATGGCGTTGATTATCTTAAAGCCTTTGACAATGGCCATGTGCTGGACCATTAGCATCCAAGGAAAATAAAGATCACTGATAAGGGACCTAGTGAGGACATGTGAAATGAACTGTCCAAGGGCAGCACCCATGCATCACAGCCTTCCCATACTCGTGATACTGATGTCAAGATCAGTATTTGTATAAATTTGATAAATCAATTCCATATTAAAAAACACACACCCAGAGAGAGAGAGAGAGAGAGAGAGAGAGAGAGAGAGAGAGAGAGAGAGAGAGAGAGAGAGAGAGAGAGAGAGAGAGAGAGAGAGAGAGAGAGAAAGGGAGAGAGAGAATGAGAGAGAGGATGGGAGAGAGAGAGAGCAAAACAGCAAGAGAGAGAGAGAGAGAGAGAGAGAGAGAGAGAGAGAGAGAGAGAGAGAGAGAGAGAGAGAGAGAGAGAGAGAATGATGATGGGTTCTTTAAACCATGGTGATCGAATCATATATCTCTGGCTTAGGCTAGGTATACACCTCTTGGTATAAAAACACTCTTTAAGTGCTGTAACATGATTACACTGACTGATGATCTCATAGAACTAATTGAAACTCATTCTACAACATTTCATCCAACATTTAACAAAACTTTTTTCCCATGTTATCTTCTTAAGTACCATATATATACAAGTGGCACAATGTCAACTCTACTCAGTGAAGGACTGGGTTGTATGTTGAAAAGAGAAACGTGCCAGATCTCACAGACAAT
>OZ012695.1:32294455-32321955 GCA_963942565.1 Maea johnstoni
GGTTCAAGTCCAAATGATACTTCTTTCACAAAATTCATCCACAATGACCATAGACCAGTCCAAATGATACTTCCCTCACAAAATTCATCCACAATGACCATAGACCAGTCCAAATAATACTTCTCTCACAAAATTCATCCACAATGACCATAGACCAGTCCAAATGATACTTCCCTCACAAAATTCATCCACAATGACCATAGACCAGTCCAAATAATACTTCTCTCACAAAATTCATCCACAATGACCATAGACCAGTCCAAATAATACTTCTCTCACAAAATTCATCCACAATGACCATAGACCAGTCCAAATAATACTTCTCTCACAAAATTCATCCACAATGACCATAGACCAGTCCAAATAATACTTCTCTCACAAAATTCATCCACAATGACCATAGACCAGAATAGTCAACTGACTTTGGGCTTCAGTGGGTATTCATCCATGCATGAAGTGGTTGCAACTTGAATTGGGATAGGAATAATGTATCCGTAATAGATAGGTACCTATAATTGGAATGGGAGGACAGTAGACTAGTTACTAGGTATTCTCTGGTATCATCCAATTATACATTTATCTCTTCTTGCCTCTTTTAATAAATGGCTGGTGTCCATGTTTATGGCTGAACATAGATGGCGCCAGGGGTGGTCCCCCCCCCCCCATCAGCCACATCCAAGTATCTAGTAGATCTTACTGCGGCTATCTGTCGATCAATAGCAGAACTAAATCAGGGTAGACTCAGTATTGAGTTGGTTAACATTTATAAAATGGTCTGGCCTGATTTAGTTCATAAATTGTTCACCAGGTGGCCCACAGTGAGATCTTTCCAGTTACGATTCTAAGTGCCCAGTGTGACCACCCCTATCGCCATCTATCACCATATACAGGAACTAAAACATTATTTAACGAAATTGTTGCCTAGCAACTAGGTCACGCAAGTGGTCCTGCCACCAGGAGAGCAGCTAGTGGCCAAGCCCCAGCTAGCAGGCATGACGCCCTGCCGACCAGAGCGCCATCTATCACCATCTACAGGAACTAAAACATTATTTGATGAAGTCATAGCCTAGAAGCTATGCTACACCAGTGGTCTTGCCAGCAGGATAGCAGTGGCCAAGCCACAGCAGGCATGACGCCCTGCCCGCCATTAGTATGACTACCCTTAATGCCATCTATCACCATCTACAGGAACTAAAACATTATTTGATGAAGTCATAGTCTGGCAGCTAGGCTACACCAGTGGTCTTGCCCAGGAGAGCAGTGGCCAAGCCACAGCAGGCATGACGCCCCACCGACCAGTAGTAAGACTACCCCTAGCGCCATCTATCACCATCTACAGGAACTAATACATTATTCAATGAAATGATAGTCTAGCAGCTAGGCTACACCAGTGGTCTTGCCAGCAGGAGAGCAGTGGCCAAGCCCCAGCAGGCATGACGCCCTGCCGACCAGAGCGCCATCTATCACCATCTACGGGAACTAATACATTATTCAATGAAATGATAGTCTAGCAGCTAGGCTACACCAGTGGTCTTACCACCAGGAGAGCAGTGGTCAAGCCCCAGCAGGCATGATGCCCCACCAACCATTAGTAAGACTACCCCTAGCGCCATCTATCACCATCTACAGGAACTAATACATTATTCAATGAAATGATAGTGTAGCAGCTAGGGTACAACCGTGGTCTTGCCAACAGGAGAGTAGCCTAGATTTCTAGACTGTCATATGTATTTTCTGTTATTATTTTTTTGCTACCTAGGACCAAATATTCTAGGTGGCCATAGTGGTTAATTTAGTTAACACTTATCTCACCAGGATTCAGTTTGAGTATTACTAAGTCCTCTAGAGATAGGAGGAGCAGGTGGTGCCATCTATCTACATATTTGGTACTACACCTCACGGCTTGGTCAGCACAGAAGGGAATTTCAACTTTTTAGGGACAAGGAACCTTGTCTAGCAGGAGAGCAGTGGCCAAGCCCCAGCAGGCATGACGCCCCACCGACCATTAGTAAGAGATTTATCGCCCAGTGGTGGTAGTACCCAGGCCTGGTAAACAAGAGGGTGCTGGGGTATCGGGGGCGACCAGACCACCAGAGATTTGGCCAGCCCGGACAAATTACCTACCCCATAAATTACTCCCACAGTTAAAGGCAGTGGTGGTGCCAGTGTTGTGAAGTGAACAACAGTCCAGTCCGGCCGCCGAGATTTATTTCTGCTAGGATTTCAATCTTTGCTCATATAATGCTGTAACCCTCTCATGTCTATAGCACACAAGCCAACACCCTATGGAACTGGTCCAATGTATTTATGTTATGGACAAAGTGTATTATGCATAGGGTTGGGAATCGGTTGCAATTTCATGATCGATAATCAGTTACAGCCAACCCATTGATTATCGATCATAATCAGTTTATCGCACTTTTGCAGTAATTGGGTACTAGAGGTCTAGAGCCTAATAATAAGTGATAGTCTATGACAATTACTTGCTATTAGCACCTACCTTAACTTTGTTTTGAAGTGTTTTTGGAGCTTAGTTTCATAGCTAGAAAGCTGACAACTTGTCTGTCATTTAGTTCTATATTTTGCCACTAGGTGTCACCTTTTCCGATTATTATCGATTGTCAGTTTAGTAATCAATTAATCAGAATCAGAGAGGTAAACGATTGATTATCGATTATAATCGATGATTGTCCCAGCACTAATTATGCAGCTGGCATAGTATGGTTTATGAATGCAATGACTCCTTGGTGTTTTATGTAATTGGTCAAAGGTAGATCATGCAACTTGTCCAAGTTGTTTATGCTACTGGATCATGGTGCTGAATGCGACTGTTCCAAGATTATTTATGCAAGTTTTTCATGCAAATAAATCTAACTTACTCATATTTTTATGCACCATTGTATTTATTGACATGCGGAAAAATAAATGTAAACTACAAATTTTTTTATGCAACTGGTACAAGTTGTTTATAAACTGGTTCAATACATTAATTCAACTGGTACACGTTTTTTATGCATCTGGTACGAGTATTTTATGCAACTGGTCCAGGTTCACTCTGTCCAAGTTGCTTTATGCCTATCATCCTTAACTGCTACAAGTTGTTTATGCAACTTTCTCAATGCGTTTTATGCAGCATAGCGCTGGTGCTTAGATGGATTAGCAGTATCCAACAGCTTCTCTTTGTAAACAAGAACAAGCCCCTGAACTACTATTTATGTTGCTACTTCCTGTATCAAGTGACCACTTGACCAGTGACCGGTGTGTACCCCTAGGCGGTCAGCTGACTAAATACAAAGCTTTTCTAGAATGATATGCCTTTTCCTGTGGGTGACTCAGACCCTCCCATGCAGGACAGACAAGAAAAAATGACCTTCCCCTATGAGATGACCAGTACTGCAGGGGTCCAGCTAACCACTGGCCCATATCCCATGGATACAGAAAATTGTGTCTGGATATAATAGTATTTGCCTTTATAACCCTACTGGCTATTAGAAAATTGAGATTTAAAGATCATTCACTTTAAATTGGAGCTCCAAAAGAACATCTAAAGTTACTATATCTTAACCCTTCTAATGCTGAAGCTACTTTCGTCCAAAGCACAAGGATGCAAAGATTTTTGATAACCCTCTGAACCCTATCATATTGGTACTCTTTGGAAAGCGCTCTCTGAGTACTCTCGTATGAGTACCCATTCGCCTGTGTTTCAGTCATTTTTAAGGTGTTTTTTTCGCATCATTTCGTAATGGCCAAATTAACCACCAGCAGCATAAGGGTTAAGAAACAGGGCCAATCATTTGCCTTTAAAAAGAAAATTGACTTTTTAAAGTTACCCTATGTGTAACCCTATGTATGTTAGCAAAGGCTTATGAGACATGTCTCATAAGTCTTTGATATTAGTCATTTAAACTATCATAATGGGGCATGACCAATTTCTCTTCTTGGTGGGTATCCCCAATGTATGATACTGTGCCCTAACAAGTTTTTATTCAAAACAATCCCTACCCTAAAGTTTTTTCCACCCTCCCAACTCCCAATCAATGTGAAACATGCATAAAACACCGATTTTTGACAAAAAAAATAATGCAAAAAGATTTTTTTTCACCGACCTACCTACCCTATTTTTTTTCAGACAGTTACAGGAAACAAACAATTTTTTTCTCTAGGCCTAAGCTCTCAAGCCGCTTCTTTGCCTAACACTAAGAAATGGACCGGTGGATGTGCTAGTCATATAAACTTGTAATGGGGTAGGGCCAATTTGTCACATGAGATCATAGTGCCCCCAGCACCCTAGTCGGCATCCCCAGGGTACAATTCCATGCCCCAAATACCCTCTTAAGCCACCCCAGACGCCCTGTAGTAAAACACAGACCTACAGCAAAGGCGTACCAGATGTGGGCATGATGAGTGGGTTCTGGGTACGGGTGTTGGGGTGTTGTGGGGTCAGTCAAGTCTGGCAATTATTGGCCTAATGTTTTTGAACTCGGGAACCCACCAGGCAGATGTGGGTATGATGGGTTAATTCCTGGTATGGGTGTTAGGGTGCTGTAGGGTCAAACCTGGCAATTGAGGGCCTGATGTTCTTGAACTCCGGAACCAGCCAAGCAGATGTAGATCTGGGTATTAAGGTGGTTAAGCCAGAGACACCAGGGCAATTTCAACTCCAGTTTCAAAGAGAAAATTGCCTGTGTTGTGTTGCGTTAATAGGTGGCATATGTTTTATACACATCTTGACATAGAAAGCCACCTCTGTAGGCCAGTGGTCAATTATAGCCTGTAGCGCACAAAACCGCCTCACTCTTTCAGAGATGTCCTTCTAATAAAAGCAATTTTCAGATAGTATTTGATGGAGAAATGTAAATAAAAAATTTAAAACTAACAACTCCCTTACACATATATTTTTTCAAATTTATGAATTTTGACGATGCTTAATCCTAAAGATATTTCTCAAAGTTCAAAACTCAAGAAGGCACTTGTGCAATTTGTTTAAGAATATCTTCACAGAGCAGCATATAGTGGTTAGGATGCTTAATTGCCTGCAGCGTGGACGACCCGGGTTTGATTCGCGGAAGGGGTGCTGGAAAAAGGAAATTTAAATTTCCTTTCTACTTTCCAGTGCTTCGGAGGGCACTTTACGCCGTTGGTCCAGTCAGCCAAGGGCCTTAATAGCTTGTGTTTCTTGTAATTGATATACCGACTAAAAATAAAGATTACTTTACTATACCTTACTTTTTTTCACATGCTTGAAAGGGTTTAACTTCCTGCTGAGTTCTCATTTGCAGGTGACCTTGTTGCTTTGTAAATGTGCGGCATTGTGAAGGGCTGTCTATGGTGCCTTTGCAACTTAAGGACCTTGACAAAAGTATCTTTTTAAAATGACTATACATGATTAGTTGTCATATTCAGAAAATGTCATCAGAACAGCTCTTTACTCTGACCGTCCTCTGCATTCCTAATGCTGCTGTTCCCTTCCAGGGTATCTGTAGCCTGCCTCCCAGGCCATATTTAAATGTCTTCCATTTTGGATAGATGGCACTGCGGTATACTAGGAGCTCAGTTGGAAATATATTAACACCAATCTCCCTCTTGTGGCAATTGTGTGAATTAAATGCCTGTAACAGTAGGCCACAAGCCAATCTCTAGTATAGGTGCAGACTTCTATATATAATAAAGTAAAATCATAATATAGCCTTGTGGCTAGGCTAGGGTATCTGGTGAGTGAACCATGCGTGCTGCAGGTTTTGGGGGAAGTCCTACGGATGCTCTCTGCTTGAGGCACATGTTTGGCACATGGAGCCCTGCAGGAGAGCAGCCAGGTCTTAAAGCTACCAGCCAGCAGAGTTCTATAGCTGCTCTTAGCCTAGCCTAGCTACAAGGCTCTATTATGATTTTACTTTATTATATATAGAAGCCTGCATCTATACTAGATAGGGACTTGTGGCCTACTGTTGGCCATTTACAATTGCCACACGAGGGAGATTACTGTTAATATATTTCCAACTGAGCTCTTAGTGTACCGCAGTGCCATCTATCCACAATCGAAGACATTTAAATATGGCCAGGGAGGTAGGCTAAGAGCTACCATGCAGCAGAGTTCTTCATCTACTCATAGCCTAGCTATAAGGTGTTGATAATGTGTTTTACCAATATATGTTAAAGGTCTATGGCTCCATATATGGGTATGATAGCCATATTTGGATCATATGTAAAAGGTCTTTGGCTCCATATATGGGTGTGATAGCCATATTTGGATCATTCAACAATTTATTAACCATAGTCATCCTCACAATGCCATTGCTTTCGTATTGGCTTTATTGTACTCAGTACTACCTGTAGCATTTTCTATTTCATTTCAATCTTTAATATTTAAAGTGGCAGAAAAAGGTTTCGCTAAAAGCTCCTTCCCATACCTGAAAATTTTAGGCCTAAAAAAAAGTTGTTTGTTTCCTGTAACCCTCCCCTAACAAGTTTTTATTCAAAAAAAATCCATACCCCTAAGTTTTTTCTGCCCTCCCAACTCCCAATCATCGTAAAACATGCATAAAACACACATTTTTGACCAAAAAAATAACCCCTCAAAAAATAAATTACCGACCTACCTACACTATTTTTTTTAGACCATTACAGGAAACAAACAATTTCTTTTTTTAGGCCTTACACCCTATATCAGAAAATTAGTTTGTTAGGGAACCTCTATGTTCTCCCACCATTCTTAATCCTTTTAACCCTTGAATGCTCACCGCATCAATAAGCAGCCTTACAATTGTGATAAAATCCTGCAGGTAAAAACAAAGTTAAAAAACCTTGATCAGAACATCACCTACAACTCTCCTTCAAATTTTTTGTAAAATTATTCTTATTTCCAAAGTTATTATCGAAGATCCAGACTACAATTTCAAGAGTGACTTTCACCCTTCCAATACTAAGGCTAATCTTTGTCTTAAAAGATATCTAAGCCCTGTTATATGCTGGTATTCATCAGATAGCTCTCACTGAGTACTCTCTGATGAGTACCCATGTGCAAGGGTTTCAGTCATTTTTCAGTTTTTTTGCATCATTTTGCATGGGTAAAATTAGCCACCAGCAGCATAAGGCCTAAAAAAAAAGTTGCTTGTTTCCTGTAACCCTACCCTAACAAGTTTTTATTCAGAAAAATCCCTACCCTTAATTTTTTTTTTGCCCTTCCAACTCTAAATCATCGAAAAACACGCATAAAACACACATTTTTGACCAAAAAAATAATGCAAAATTTTTTTTTTGCTGACCTACCTACCCTATTTTTTCGGGACCATTACAGGAAACAAACGATTTATTTTTCTAAGCCTAAGGGTTAACTCCTCTTGGCCAGATCTGTCAGGATGGACGCAGAAGCGGAAAGCTGTAGGATGGAACTATTTTAGAGTAGGGTTCAGAGGTCAGATGGCTTTAGTAATTAAAGAGTTGAAGGGTCAAGAGGTTGTGTCCAGTAGCAGCAGTGCGGCCTGCTGACCACCCCAGGTCTGCTGACCGCTACATGCAGGGCAGTAAATATAGGTCTCTTATACATGGTCATGTGTCACCATCCTCTTCCCTGCTTCTTTAACCCTTCCAATGCTGAGGCTACTTTGATCCGAACCACAGGGACGCAAAGATCTTGAAAAACACCCAAACCCAGCCATATTGGTATTCATTGGAAAGCTCTCGCTGAGCACTCTCAGATGAGTACCCATTTGCCAGGGTTTCGGTCATTTTTGTTTTTTTTGCATGATTTTGTATTGGCTAAAGTAGCCGCCAGGAGCATAAGGGTTAACCCATTGAATCCTAAAGTGCCTCGATGATGATGAACAAATGTCAAATATTCTTTTTATTCTTAAGAAAGTTTTCATAGATATTGTCAAGATGTATTGGAATATTTTCTGTAAAAAGCAGAATCGTTGAAAATCAATTGAGAATTAATTGATTTCATGTACATACTTCTAGTTTTGTTTTGTTTTGTTTTATTTCATTCATTCATTCATTCATTTATTTTTTGTTTGTTTTATCTTTTTTTATTGTATGGTGTTTAATTTAATTTAATTTCATTCTATTTATTTTATTTCACTTTTATTTAAACTTATTTTGCTTTATCCAATTTATTTTATTTTTTATAATATTATTCCATTTCATTTTATTCTATTCATATATTTTACTTTTATTCAATTTAATTTGATTTAATTTAGTTTGATTTATTTAATTTTATCTTATTTTATTTCATTTCATTTCATTAACCCATTGAATCCTAAAGTGCCCCGATGATGATGATCAAATGTCAAATATTCTTTTTATTCTTAAAAAAGTTTTTATATGTATTGTCAAGATGTATTGGAATATTTTTGGTAAAAAGCAGAATCTTTGAAAATCAATTGAGAATTAATTGATTTCATGTACATACTTCTAGTTTTGTTTTGTTTTGTTTTGTTTTATTTCATTCATTCATTTATCTTTTTTTATTGTATGTTTTATTTAATTTCATTTCACTTTATTCTAATTATTTTATTTTACTTTTATTTATTAAAATCTAATTTTGTTTTATCTAATTTACTTTATTTCATATTATATCATTTCATTTCATTTTATTTTATTTTATTTTACTTTTATTTACTTTACTTTTATTTTATTTTATTTTATTTATTTATTTTAAATTATTTTATTTCATTTCATTTTATTTAATTTTATTTCATTTTATTTCATTTTATCTTATTTTATCTTATTTTATTTATTCAGGTTTATATGTTGTATTGGCTTTGTGTTAGACTTACTGCCAAAATATTGATCTCAACCAAGCTAATAAACAATCACTACAAAATGCTTGATTTGGTACGTTTTTTTGTCGTTTCAGACATTGGTCCTGTAACGGATACAACGGATCCGGTTCGCTTCCAGAGGGAGCTGCGAGAGCTCTATGTACAGGGCGGAGGCGACTGCCCCGAAATGAGCATCGGAGGTATAAAAAAGGCGTTAGAAAAATCGTTATCGAACTCTTTTATCTACGTCTTTACTGACGCCACATCTAAGGATTATTATCTCACGGAGTCGGTGTTAACCCTCATCCAACAAAAACAGAGTCAGGTAAGAAAAATGAATCCTCTTTACTCTTTTTTCTACAATGAATTAGCTAGGAACAGAGAGTTTGTCTATTATCTGTTTCTACCAAGCCTAGCTACTACACCTACTAGGCGCTACTGTGTTTTACCATGCTATATAATATATAAATCTATGTCTACACTAACATGAGGGCACAATAAGCATGAATGATTAAGAAAAGAAGAAGAATTTCTAATTGTAAAAGATTATGATATATCACCAAAATAGTCAGGCGGCTGTGGGGACTTCTTGCATGAATAGGTAATAATTTACTTCCCATAATGAGCAAAGAGTAAAATGAAGGGTACGAAAAAAAAAGAAGAAGAAGAAGAAAAAGAAGGAGGAGTTCCCATAATAGTAAATCCCACTCATCTGTGGTGTAAATCTCTCCACGCGGCCGTCATCTTGGCTTTCTGAGAATGTCCGTCAAGGAAGATGTTTGTGGTATTTCTTCGCTGAACGACCATTGCAGTTTGCCACAGTCAAAACAACTGCTGCTGCTGGCTTTTGACTGATGAACGCCAGTTGCTCCTAGCTCATCCTCCTCCTCCTCGTTGTCAGAGAAGATTTTAAGTCTGCGAAATTTCAGGAAAAGACCCCAAGGTTAAAAGGTCACACAAAAGATAAAAGTGGTGGCAGGCAATGAACAAGCAACAAAAATGTTGGTTCTGTTTATCACCCAGCTGTGTGGTTCACTGGTAGTAGTTGAGTATGTGTGCTGATTTCGGGTGAAACAGAGTTATAGGGTTAAAAACTGATCTCACTGAGCTTTTTGCTTAAGCTATGCTCCAAGATGTCCTCAATTGCAGAAACACTGGGCATGAAAGGGTTTCAGCAATAACCCATGGCCTCTTATTCCCAGCAATGTCAAAGGTTGTCAATTTGACATCCAATGAATTACGATTTCATTATTGTCGTGTTTTTTTTGGCATGTATTATAAGCTAAATCGTGACTTGCAAACACTTAAATACAGAAACCAATAGGACATTCTGCATTTGCAGTGCCGACATTTAATTCCTGCGCTAAATGTGTGGGCTGCTAAGGCAAAATAGACAACCGCATTCCCGATTGCCACTCAGTTTCCTGTGCATGGATGCATATGTGACCTCACAACTGAATGTAGCTTTGATTTGCAAGCTACCTGGGTCATTGATGTGTTTGAAGTATTCTCTATAGATAGATAGATAGATAATCTTTATTTCAAGTCGGTAATAATTTTACATAGTAAACACGCGAGCTGCCAGGGCTCTTGGCCGACTACAAAATAACAATTCAAAGTATAACATACAGGGTTTAACAGCAATATAAATGATAAGTAGAGGGGAAGTAAGTTGGCACATATTAATTGACAATGAGTAATAACTTCAGTCTTTCAGGACATGTGTTTATGATTATTGAGTAAAATAGAATCTACTTCTGCTCATTTACTGGTATTACTTATAGCAGCAGAGAGAGCAGGTACAGTTAGTTCCAGACCAGGTTGAGATTAGGTTTTTGAACTCTTTTAGTGATGTTGTTTGTCTTAAGTTGTTAGGTAGGGAGTTCCATACCTTAGGTCCAGTATATCTAATTGATTGCTTTCCAAAGGAGATGGTGTTATATGGAGGTAATATTAGAGAGTGGTTCCTTCTAAGGCTGTATTCAGATTCTCTCTCTGTGAAAAGAGAGCTGACATAGGGAGGGGCCCCTCCATGGACAGCTTTGTGAATCTCTGTAGCTAGGGATCGCAGTCTACCTAGATGTAAGCTTTGTAGTTTAGCCTGGTCTAGTAGCTTCTCATAGCTGCTTTTGTAATCCCTGTAAACAAAGCGTAGGGCTCGTTCCTGTATCCTCTCTAGCTTGGAGAGATTTTTCTTGGAGCAGAAGTGCCATACAAGGGGGCAGTAGTTGAAATTTGACATTATGTAGGCGCGAAAAATTGTCAGTCTGCTGGATTGGTCTAAGAGGTGACCAGAAATAGAAATATCATCCATGTGTGTTTATACAACCAGGCACTGGCAGACGTCCTGTCCACTGGTGCAGGAATTAAATGTCTGTACTGTGAGTAAATACATGAACTTGAACTGCTTTCTTAAGGAGTCAGTTTCTTCATTTTTTTGAAAGTTAATTTCTTTTTCTAAACTATTTTGCCACTTTTAGCAAGGATAGGTTATATAAGATTAAATCTCTGTGAAAAGTGTCATCTGGAACAAATATATTTTTTGAAATTAACCAAGGAATTAATCATGAATTCAAAAATATTAAAAGAGTCATTTACTCTTCTTGGTTGATCTCTGTACAAATTAAATATGTATGTTTTAAATGCTCTGTTCATCAAGATATAATTTAGGAAATCAGGTGTTTCTGGGCACTACAGGGTTAAATTTGCAATTAGGCCTAGGTTTCTTGCGGACCGTTACAGGAAACAAACAATTTCTTTTTTTATGCCTTATATTATTATATTCTGCCTTGGTAGGGTTTTGCATTTTTTCTTCGGCACTATTTCCATGGTAACCACATGCAGGGAATGGCAGTTGTGTATTTCAGTGATGGATGGCTTTATGATTGGTCGTTACTGGGTGGTATTTATTTCACCCAAACTTTTCTTATATCCCACGCGATGTCACACTTGTATATATAGGGTCACATGCTTTTCTCTTTAGATTTCATCTATTGTCATTTTTTCTGTCATGTAAGGCTAAATCTTGGCTCAGCCTTTTGGTAAAAACCCACCTAACCCCAAACCTTACCAAATGTATCTTGGAATTCCAAGAAAAAATCTTGGCCTTTTTCAAGCTTTATCTTTGAATTCCTTGGAATTCCTTGCGTTATTTGGTTAGGCCACTCCAATTTATTTACTTGTCTTACGTGCTCAGGAGGTAGGAAATGAGCCATTTTGGAATAAAAAAAAAGATGAAAATTGTGACTTTTTTTATTTTTAAAATTTTTTTTAGAGTCTGACGACTAGGACTGGTAGCGATATGTTTCTACCAGCCTACTCTCAACTAACTAAAATCAATCAATCTATTAATCCCTGTAACCTGAAGGGTGGGAGGTATACCTCCTCAAGTCTGAGGCTCTACTACAGCAATGATAGCTTCCTGTAGTTGAATGAATCACACTTACAAAGAATATTCTTAAAACTTGCACTGACAGAAAATTTCATCACCACTTTCGTCCGTAAGACACCAAAGATGACTTTTTTTTCTTTTTTTTTGGAGTCTGACAGAATTTTTTTTCCAAAAAAAGCTCGAAAGACAAGTAATTAAATTGGAGTGGCCTTAGGAAAGTCACTTGCAACTCCCTCAAATGCCCTGAGCTGGTTCAGTGTGTTATTTCGTTATCATGAATTTTGAGTTAAATTGATAGTCTGAAAAGCATTTTGGAACCTGCAAAGTATAAAATGACAAGAATGTTGACCTCTTATACCTATATTTTCAAACTGTAACTAAAGATATATTTTTCTTTCTCTTCTCACCCACATTGACCTGTTTGTACCCCAAGACTAAAGAAGAGGTTTGGCTAGTGCAATGGAGATGTGGTTTTCAGATACCTCAGAATTATTGGCCATCCATGCCAGCAAATAAACAGGTTTTCCTCTTCACCGGGCTAGTTCTTTGGCTTTTTAACCCACTGCACATAACAACTAGGATTTGTTTCCAACTGTGCGATTCCTCAAATGACTCCCACAATCATAGATGTACCGTATTCGACTGATTAGGCGCACACTCCCGAATAAGCGCACCCCCCCTATTTTTCACGGTTAGAGGGGGAATGGCTAGCGCAATTGTCATGAAATACTCGTAAAACTTTCCCCCAGAAAAAGTAAGAAAAGCAAAATCACATACCTTTCTTCTTGCCGAGTGTGCAAACCAGCGCTGAATTCCGCCATTACAGCAGTTCCTTTGCGCTCTCACTGTTCATATTCGCCGCATGATTGTATGACTGATTAACGATCTCTTCACAAGCTGCGAACGTCTAAGCAAACTGAACAGCGAGAGCGCAAAGGTGCAATAACGGCTACTACGCTCCAACCGGCAATCATTGAGGGGTGCGGTAATACGGAAGATCGCCAACACCCATACTTCAGAAAATTTTCCCAACCTCTACCTGCACAGTGTGCTTAATCGTGCGAATAGGGTACCAGATTTGGTTCCTGGGATTTGAAATTCAGGAGCAAAAAAATCCCTGTGCATATACAGACAATTAAAACAAGGAAAACTTTTATTGCAGACATCTAACTCCAGGGAATCGTGTGAGCTAAAGAATATTTTTTTATTTTTTAAAAAATCCCTACCTACCCTGCCTATATACTTTTTAGGATGTGATATTTGGCCTCATGTAAACCCTGATACTTCTGCTGGCTAGTACAAAAAGATGCAAAAAAAACCTGAAAAATGATTGAAACCCTGGCAAATGGGTACTCATCTGAGAGTACTCAGTGACAGCTATCCAATGAATACCAACATGACAGGGTTTAGATGATTTTCAAAAGTCTTTGTTATCTTTTGCTATGGCCAAAAGTAGCCTCAGCATTGGAAGGGTTAAGCCTACAATGTACAACATCTCTGGGAGAGAAGTTGAAGGCCAGAAGGATGAGGATGTTGAGTTGTTGAGGAGTGGGAGGAATAGTAGCTTCCGGATACCTCCCTCTAGCAATGCCGATACAAAAACCTCTCAGTTCACTAACACCACTGCAAGCGAGATGCGCTTTTTTTCCTCAGCGGTTTGTACAGCCACAGTCTAGACAAGCGAACGGGGTAATAAGACTAGGTTTACATAGTGGAGAGTTGATGGTGTTGGCTCCTACAACGACAGGCAGATGTGCCGCCGAACTGGGCCTAGTATCGGGCATGTGTGGATGTGTGTGAGTCTCGGTTGCGTGTGTGGTAGAATGGCTTCCAGGCTCCTTCTGCGGTCAGAGAAAATGTTTTACTATTCCCACGGAACAGAGGAAATTACTAGTAGAGGGCGGGGGATATGACCATATATATGACCATTCAACTCATGTTCATGTTCAGACCACAATTAACCCTTCATGCTTGGAGATTTCCTTGTCGTCTCAACCCTTCTTCTTCTTCCTGGGTACTTGTCAACTCCAATTTAATAGGAGCTCTGACAAGGTTGAGATTTGTGCAATGTGCTACTCAGATGCAAGTCTAAAACTGAACTTAATAAAAATGGTTTACACCATGGCTACCCATAGTAGGGACTAGGGTTCGGATGCGAAGAGATTTTTTGTATCGATTGATCGAAAAGTATATCAGTAAATTAATTGATTTGGTTAGAGTTTTACGGCCACATTACAGTAATTTTGAGGCAAACGATTTTAAACATTATGATGAATCGGTGCACCAAATATGGCGCAATACATTTGTTTACGCTTGAGAGTGACACAGAGCCAGTATGTGTCACTTTACGAAAGTTCTAGTAAATTTATTTTATTGCTTTATTATGTATTGGCCGCCTAATTTTCACAAAATTTATTCATAAATTTCACATTAGAAATAATTGATTATTTCAAATGCCATTGGAACGGGTCAAGGCGGCTTCACTCCAACCAAATGCTCGAGTTTTCGCTTAATCGTCTGACCACTAGTAGGGACGCAACCCCCTACACTTGTACCCGTGATACTTTCAAAAATAACTTTGGAATAAAGCATGGAAAACCTTTGAAGGGGAGTTGTTAGTAAGTTTCTGATGTACATTTTCTTCTTCAAATATTTTCTGATAATTGCTTCTGTTTTAGAGATATCACCAATCTTGTCAGGTGGTTTTTGACACCACAGGCATGAATGAGTTTACTCTTTAACCCCCAGCACTGTGTTGCGTCATACTCCCAAGTGCTGTATTGGGGGTCCCTCCCCGCAACATTGTAATGCACTGCAGTATACTGCATTGCATTACAATGTTGCGCAAGTCGTTATACACGCAGTCAAAAGTCGTCCCGCGGGATGAAGGGGTGTTTCAGTGCCGACGCTAAAACACGCTCCACGGGATTAAGGGCTGTAAATATGGCGACGCCTTTTGGCGTCAACAAGCATTAAAGACTTAAAGGTTGACATACCTTGAGGTCACAAAGATATACAGTAACTTGCAGCCAGATAAGAACTGGACATTTTTAATCATTTTGTTTATGTATTGTTATCAATATTCATGTAGTAGTACCCATCGCTGATTAGAGACAGTGAGGAGGGAAGGGATGGGTTTTTACTTACATCGCTTTCAACACCTTAGGTCATATCACGACAAGATAGGAACCCTTCTCTTCACGAAAGATTTGCAATTGGTCTTTCAGTTGCAGAAGGGCCATAGACAGCCTTCCACGATTCTGCACATTTATATAGTAACCAGGCCACCTGCTTGGGATCTCAGCATAGATTTGAACCAGTGCGAACTCTCGCTTGGGAACCAGGTAATGCAGCCACTTGGATGAGATTCTCAGAGACAGTTCACCACATCCCAGTCCCTCAGGGAATGTGGTAAGCGCCCTGGCCCATGCAGAATGTGGTAGACCGAGGAGAGAGAGAGAGAGGAGGGGGGGGGGGGGGGGGGGGGATGGGTGAGAAAGGTTTATAGGGTCACAGGAGTTCACTCCTCTTGGTGGTAGGTGTGAATTGAAGGAATATCTCTTACAGTGAATACCCAGCACACAACTGTATTCACTTTCACTCCGAGGCCGTTACTTAACATATCAGGTTCAACCTGGTCAATAAGGGGGGGGGGGGTGATTCTCATCCCTATAGTTCATAGGGGTGGGGGGGGGGTCTTGAACACCTGGAAACTATACTTGAAACCATTCATGTCTCTTCCAATTATATTTTCCTGAGGAAGGCATCTCTAACCCTCTTGCATCTGGAGTGGGTACATAGGTCCAGACACCTGTCAATGAGATCACCAGGCAGGAATGAAAGGGGAAAGGGTTAAGAAAATATTTGAAAAAGGTATGTCAATGAGCTGGCGTATTTAAAAACTCCCTTAGAATATTTTGCTTATTGAAGTTTAAATATCCAAGTTATTTTCAAATGTGCCATAGCTTATTTGCAGACAACAATGTTATTAGAAGAACTCTAAAGGAAATTGGGTTAAGGCTTTTAGATATAGCAATCGCAATACCTTGATTGTGTCATTTCTGGGAACCAATTTTTGATTCATTGCTTTTAAGTCATTACTCGTATGTTTTGTTGTTGTTGTTGTTGTTGTTTTTTGTTTTTGTTTTTTTAAATATTTGTGAGGATTCTCCTGAAGGCCTTATAAATTTCTTTTATGAATTTAAAGAAGTTTCAAGTCTGGAGGAAATCAATTTGGAATATTTGATAGAAGATTGGAGCTTATAAAGCAACTGAAATACTACATGCACAATTTCATTCAAATATGCCTCAACTTGAGCTGTAAGTATATTTTCAAGACATTTGGATTTGTATCTGATCATTTGGCATATGGTGATCGTTGCTTGTTATATTGTGACACTTAAAATTTATTTAGATTTAACCTCAGGCTTGTTGAATGAGCAGTTCCCGTGGTAACTGAAATAATGATATGGCCCATGTGAGTGGGAGGTAGGAGGGGGGTGTTGGAGTTTACTAGAGCACAGCATCACCATAGCAACTTGATCCGAGCCTAGTTAGTGCTAATAGGGGTGCTTTAAGCAGGTGTTAAGAGCTCTGTTTCAGGTATATGGCCAATAGAAATGTCTAGGAACAGGAGGTAAATAAACTGTCAGGACCCACTAAAAGCCCTGCACATCTAATCACAACAAACAAGCCTTGCAAGACATTGCTGCCCCTCTGGAATGCAAGCTCCATGGCAACCAAGATGGCCGCCTAACAACCAAGATGGCCGCCGGAATGACAATGTGGACTGCAAGTCTCTTGGGGAGATTTTTCATCAGCTGTTAAGGAAGATGTTGATGTAAGCTCTCTGTTTGTTTGGAGCGCAACCAAGATGGCCGCCTAACAACCAAGATGGCTGCCGGAATGACCATGTGGTCTGCAGGTCTCTTGGGGACATTTTTCATCAGCTGTTAAGGAAGATGTTGATGTAAGCTCTCTGTTTGTTTGGAGGCCATGCCGAGTAAATGTGAAAAGTTAAAGGTCATTTCAGCACTCAGCTGATCCATGCGAAGCAGCCTTAATTCAAATAAAGTGAGACAAATGCCCCAATAGTTGATATAATTCTTAATTACATAGGACCACTTGCAAATTGAAGTGTCTCCACATTGCACAAATTAGTTTTAACCATTATGCTGCTAGTGGCCAATTTGTCCAATACAAAATGGTGCACAAAACCTAAAGAAAATGCCTGAAACCCTGGCACATGGGTACTCATATGAGAGTACTCAGCAAGAGCTATCCAATGAATACCAACATGACAGGGTTTAGATGATTTTTTTTTCAAAAATCTTTGTGTCCTTGTGCTTTGGATGAAAGTAGCCTTGGCATTGGAAGGGTTAAGATTTTTTGCAGATAACAAATGGTCATCCCAATGTAAAACATAAGTTTACTGTAACTTGCACGAGGCATGGTTGCAGCGTGTATGTTTTTAAGATTTGGTTGAGATAATTAATGCCTATTCCCTTTAGTCACTCATCAACCTCCTCGGTGCAGGGCTGAGGTTGGGGGGGGGGGGGGGGGGGGTGTTCTGGGGTATTTATGAACCACATGTCGTGACCTGGGGTTAAATCTATACGTTAGCACTTGTAAGGGGACCTCTAGATACCCTCACAGCTGCTAGGGGGCAGCAGTGATAACAGCTGGGAAAACCCAAAAATCATCAACAGAGCTTAAGAATGTATAGGTCACAACATAAGTAGTGTCACTTGGTTTTAAGTGTTTGTAATGTTTCATTCCTTTATGGGTGTTTTTACATATCTATTTGATTTTTTGATGTGTTTGGTGTTTTTTGTTGTTGATTGGTTTCAAGCGCTTTGATATTTCACTCTTTTATGTTTTTATCTATCGATTCAATTTTTTTATGTTGTTTTTGTTTGTTTTTCATTGCTTTGTATTGTTTTAGGTTTTCAGTTTTTCCGATCTCTGTTATCATGTTCTGGAAAGGGCTGCCCCCATGGTTGAGTAACCTATACTCTAATTTAGAGTGAACCCTGTACATATCACAGAACTTAAGTGACGATAAGCAAAATCTTACTCTGTCATCCAGATCCAATTAATCGGTGGCATTATCTGAGGTGTTACTCCCACCGTGCCACCCTCACTGAGGCTCACACATCATGACATTAACCCTTCAAATGCTGAGGCCACTTTCACTCAAAGCACAAGGATGCAAAGTGTTCTGAAAAAGATCTAAACCCTGTCATGTTGGTGTTCATTAGATAGCTCTCGCTGAGTGCTCTCTGATGGATACCCATGTGGCAGGGGTTCAGTCATTTTCCAGGTTTTTGCACCATTTTGTATTGGCCAAATTAGCCTCCAGCAGCATAAGGGTATTTAAACCCTTCCAATGATGAGGCTACTTCCGTCTAATGGACAAAGACGCAAAGTTTTCTGAAAACCATCGAAACCCTGTCATGCTGGTATTCATTTGATAGCTCTCGCTGAGTACTCTCAGATGAGTACCCATATGCCAAGGTTTCAGTCATTTTTCCAGGTTTTTGCATCATTTTGTATGGGCCAAATTACCAATCAGCAGCATATAGAGTTCACTGTTCCCCTCCCATAGAGACCTGTGTCTCTGATCTCTAGTGGTATTGACAGGCATGCCACCTAGTGTCTAACCCCACATCCACCCCCTCAATATATAGCTGCAGCATAGACTGAAAAAATATTACTCAAAAACAAGATTTAACCCTTTCAATGCTGAGATTACTTTTGTCTATTAGGCACAAGAAATTGGAAAAGCATCTAAATCCTGTCATATTGGTATTCATTAGAAAGCTCTCATTGAGTACTATTAAACATATGAGTACCCATTTGCCAGGGTTTCAGTCATTTTTCAGTTTTTTTCACATTATTATGTATTGACCAAATTAGCCACCAGCAGCTTAAGGGTTAACCCATTCTATCCCAAATGCCAAAGATGTTAAAAACAACGAAACACAATTTCTTTTTTTAAATGCAATTCACTTTTATCGATATATCATGGAAACATAAGCTGAAAAGTATCAAAACAAGAGTAAACCTATTGAAACCCAGAAAGCAAAAGGTTAAAAAATACATTCAATTTTTCTCAATACATCCTCTCAATATATTGGTGTAAAGAGTAACTTCTAAACAAGCATTAACCAATTCAATTCAATTCCAAAAGGTAGAATGTTTCTAAAAAAAACACAAACAAAAACAAAAACAAAAACAAAAACAAAAACACAAACAAAACACAAACAAAAAAAAACAAATTCTATTTTACACACTTCACGTTTTCTATATATTTGATCTATAATCAGAAAGGTACCCATCCCATCTTTAAAGCACCTTTTGTAACATGAAAGTTTACAGCAAATAAAGTACTATACTATACTATACTATACTGTAGGCATCAAAACGGTAGTCTATGAGAAGACATGTGTTTCCCATAGCTAGCTCGGCATTTCATTCTCCTTACAGTGCTAGAAAAACAACAGCAAAAAAGGAAAACATCAGAAGTCTTGACATTTTAATCATTAGAAACATTTGGTTATGATTCTGGCTAATCTTTAGGAGTGGGTGGCCAGAAAAAAGGGTTATTAACCCTTAGATTATGCTGCCGGTGGCTAATTTGACTCATACAAAATCAATGCAAAAACCTGGAAAAATGACTGAAACCCTGGCATATGGATACTCATCTGAGAGTACTCAGCGAGAGCTATCCAATGAATACCAGCATGACAGGGTTTCGATGGTTTTCAGTTTTCAGAAAACTTGGCGTCTTTGTCCTTTAGACGGAAGTAGCCTCTGCATTGGAAGGGTTTATCCTGATGCTGCTGGTGGCTAATTTGGCCAATACAAAATAATGCAAAAAAAACTTGGCATGTGGGTACTCATCAATGAATACTAAGACAACAGGGTTTAGATGGTTTTCAAATATCTTTGCATCCTTGTCCTTTGGATGAAAGTAGCCTCAGTATTTGAAGGGTTAATGCATGAATGAATTAGCCAGGAATGCAACCCATCTGGAGTTCAGCACTGTTTAATGGGAGGTAGGTTTGTGTGTTGCTTTTACTATTGCCACACACACACACACACACACAAGGACCAAACTAAAGCTAGCAACTCACCTTAAAACATTTAAGGTGAAATCTATTTAGTCCTATATTTTCATCTTGCTAGCTCTAGACAGCATCATTTGGTAGGGGAACTCAGAACATCAATGTTTTTATCCTAATATTTTTAAGTTAACAATTCCTTAATCCATTCACACTTAAATTTCCCTTCGCAAGTGTCATCTGCTTTCCTCATACCATTGAAAATAATTTGGGAATAAAGCAAAAATTCACGAAATATATGAAGCAGAGTTGCACGTTGTTTGACTCCTGGTTAAGATTTTTTCTAGAAATATTTTACAAAATTTGCTTTTGCAAATAGGATATTTCCAAAATCACCAGGCCTCTTTTGGTCGCTCTGAGTGTAAATGGGTTAAAACATGGTCTGCTAACTGGTTATTAAGTAACTGATACCATATTGATTCTTAGAGGTCATTCTTTGGCATTGGTTAGAGGGCAAATTGCACCACAAATGAAACATAGGCCCAAGTAGTTTCTTAGAGTATGCTCTACTTAAACCCAACTGCCAACCTTCATACAAGAAATATAGTGCCGTTTAAACACTTCCTTACACACAAGAAATGGGGGTACTGGCAGCAGCCAGTTTAGTCTCTTAATAGCTTATAAGTAGAGACTACTCTAAGAAACTCTTTACTCATGATGTAATTTTCCTTTAAGGGCCTGCCTCAGCTGAATGGTCTAAGGCACTGTCACTGATTGTGTACCGTTTCTCACCACTACTAGGTTTGTAATCTGACTCAAAACTCATGAGAAAGTGGGAACCAGTAACAAATTTACTGATGAGTGTTGTTCAATTATACATTTTTGCAATGCTCCAATACCATGTTTCAGAGCCATGCAAACATTACTTTTTTAATTTGTAAAAATGCATAAATTTTATCTATTCATATTTTCATATTTATATGTTTGTTCAGTCATTCATTCATTTACTCAATCATTTATTCATTAATATATTCAAGCAATTATTTATTCATTCATTTGTATGTATCTCTATTACCCTACATAATGAATGGCAGGTTCAATTCTGAAGATGATATGCTGCCATCTGTTTCTAATTTGGGTTTAGATTAATCCTGGCATTGATCCCCCCCCCCCATCCCCCTGTTCTATCCCATATCAAACTAACTTCCCCATGTCCTCATTAATCTTTTATAATTATAAACAAAAGAAATTGATTCATTTTCTTCTTTGTGTCTTTGCTGACCTTCATTATTTAGGGTCACACAAGCTGAGGTCACCAAGGTCATAACATTAACCCTTTCATATCCTAAAATATTGTTTGTTTTTATAGTAATTTCATATTTTGTCACTTTTTTGCCATATGGTTATTCAAGTCTCTCACTTCTTTAAGTAAAGTCAAGAATTATACAAATATGTAAATCTACTTTAAGACAGCCCAAGGATATACATTCAGGCATAAAGTCAAGCTGTGGTTTGCGATGTGACCAGATGTCTAGAAAATGGGTGTAAAGGAGCAAGGCTTGAAAAAAGTTGTTGGTTTCCTGTAACCAGACCCTTTTTACTCTAAGAAATCTTGACCATAAAGATTTTTCCACCCTCCCAACTCCCAATCAACATAAATACAGGATTATAACTACAGCTACCATGAAACATGCATTGCCCGAAAAAAAATCAAAAATCTTTTTTTACCTATCTTAACCTACCCTATTTTTCAAAAGAAAATTCTCCTTTTTTGACCGTTACAGGATTACAGAAAACAGACAATTTCTTTAGGGCCAACTAACTGTTGTTAGAGGAATGAAAAATCTGAACTCTAATATCTTGAGTGGCCACATGTTCATTTCATGGGCGAATAAACCTTGAATGACAGTCGGCATCTGGCTCTGTGATATATGCCTGCTGGGTTTATCTTGACCATCAGACCCATACTGTGCTGATTACCCTTTCTGACCTGAGACAGAAACGATTTAGCCCCAATCGATCAGGTTTCATTATTTTTTTAATTCATTTAGATATCCTCTATATGAGATGAAAATTGAATGTGTGTAGGGCCTGGCCCTTTAATCAAATTCAAGTGACCAGGTGGATCTAAAACCATCATAAATTATAATGATAATAATAATAATTATAATGATAATGATAATGATAATAATAATAATTATAATGATAATGATAATAATAATAATAATAATAATAGTAATAATAATAATGATAATGATAATAATAACAATAATAATAATGATAATAATGATAATAATAATAACAATAATAATAATAATAATAATAATAATAATAATAATAATAATAATAATAATAATGATAATAATAATGATACTAATAATGGTAATAATAATAATCTTCATTTAAAGAGGGTAACTCAGTCAAATGGTAAGGCACTTCCCTGAGGCCCTCTAAGTTCTGGCTTTAATTGAGATAGCTGTGGAAAATTGACACCCTTGGGTTGTGTGATTCTACAGCAGATTAACGGCATCCCACATACAGAAAATATTCCCGAAGTTCTCCTGCACTGTGTGCTTAATAGGACGAATACGGCAATCAGGTGTCTAGCTCTAATTCAATTAAGTTAACTAGGGAAAGTTGCTGTTATATTGAGCCTTTGTTTAACTTTTGGGCTTGAATTTGTGTATGACTATCCAAGTCCATAGATTATCCATTTAAAAGAACATTGTCAAAGAATCAAATTTCTGTCTCTAATTCAATTAAATCAAGGAAGGAAAGTTGTCCTTATCTTGCTGTTTTGTTGAACTCTTGGGGGTGAGTTACTGTTTGGGTATCCTCAAGAGACGTGTGCTACATACCACGGTACAACAGCACTGGGGTATAGTGTACCCTTAAACCCCTGATAACACCCTCCGTGGGCATGAGTTTCTGTTTGTGTATCCTAAAGAGACATGTGCTACATACCACGGTACAACAGCACCCGGGTAGTGTATACCCTTAAACCCCTGATAACACCCTCCGTGGGGTGTTGTACCAGGCGGCTACCCCACACTACATGTATTAGAACCCCCAGAAGACATGCTGCATACCTCTAGACACTTGCCTGTATGTAATGCACCACCCCGTGTCTGATAAAGAACATACAGTATGTTTCATGTTTCCTCGAGTCCCGCCTGATCCTAACGCAGAAACAGATTTCTGGCAGACAGCTTTGGTTCTTTGTCTCGACAGTAGTTCTCTGTGTGGTTTCAGTGTTTTTGAAGTTTTCACCTTAATGTTGACGCCTTGTTCGCACCCACTAACACCCATCGTACCATCAAACCCATGACCCTTTAATCCTTCCAATGCTGAGGCTACGTTCACCCAAAGCACAAGGACGCAAAGATTTTGATAACAAACTAAACCTTGTTATGTTGGAATTCATTAGATAGCTCTAACTGAGTACTCTCAGATTAGTACCCATATGCCAGGGTTTCAGTCATTTTTCAGCCTTTTTGCATCATTTCGTATTGGCCAAATTATCCAACAGCAGCATAATGGCTAAGTCAGTACCAGGAACAGCTAATTACATTTGTATACAGCATTATATTGGGAATGACACATACTGACTACAATTCCAATGAAATTAAGCAAGTATCTAAAGTTACCAAGTTGAATAATATCATTTTATTTTATTCTTAATTTCAATTAATTGAAAAAAATATTTGCAAATATAAATTTTACAAATATCTCAAGGAAATATGATGATGTTTTTATTGTAGAGGAACAAGAAGGATATGTTGGTTATCTCAGTCAAATAACAAGTTAACTTTGATCTTTTTTTTAAGATTAGTAAATAGGAGATATTTTCTTTTGGATATAAACATATTTTTCTTAACTTTAACTAAAAATGATCAATATTATACATTTTTGCGTATATTCCAAAACCTCTGGGCATGAATGGGTTATTATAATTCCATTGCGTTCTTTTAGGAAATGCAACTGATACGACAAACACACTGTTTGGATTTTCCGGCAGGTTGTTGTCGGCGCGGGACGGCCCGCCTGGGATACTGGGATAGCTGGAGCCTCCTGCTAGCCCAACAGTATTATTAGCAGTGTCTATGAAAAGTTCCCCCTGTCTACCCCGGCTTTTAGCACAACATTCCTGACATTTTGCTGCGGTTTATTTCATGGAAGCGAAGAATGTGAAACGTACAAGCCACATGCAGTTTTGGTGTTTTTTCTTTTTCTTTTTTTTTTTTTTTTTTTTTTTGAGTTTTTTCTCTGTATAGGGTGAACGTGTGAAGGCGTGGGGCTGTATTTATAATTAGACAGATGTCAGTGCTACAACCAGAAAAAAAACATCCTGAACACATTAGAGGAACTTTGCAGGAGTCTGCCAAATTTAGATGTTTTTTTGTCTCACATTTTTTTGTCAATCTGACCCACAAAAGAATTCCAAAGATGCATTTTGGTACAGGGATTAGCACCTTTAAAATTTTCACAATATCTATATTTTCTTAACAATTCTATACTTTAGGAATATTCTTAATGATAATGCCTGCTTCCCAGGGACCTGATTATGTTAAATTTAGCAGTTGCAGCTTCGGAAATTTTACTAGTAAATAGCGAACTGTCTTTGTGCAGAGATGTCCAAGTTAGTGATGGCATTGATATGAAATTTTATCGATTCGATTAATTGATATATTTTTCAATCCGATTCGATTCGATTCGATACGCTGTAACGTGGTCATAGGGCACAATTATTTATAGGGATGTCATTGATATTCCTTTTTTTCGATTTGATTAATTGCTCTACTCTTTCTGATATATATTGATTCGGTTCGATACCCTGTGTCTTGGCCATATGTCTGAGTAAAGAATTCCATTCCTTCCAATTTCTTATACAAAAGCCATAGAAAATACTTTAATATTTAGTCAGAGTTTCACTTTGCGTTAGTTTAACAAGAAAATGTCTGGGAAAAGTGTATTTTTTATTAATAATCATATGCCATTATTGGGGTTCAGAATATCGATTATTTCGATTCGATACCCAACCATTCGATTCGATTTAATTGATAAAGTGAAAATGTCAATTTATCGATTTGTAGATTATCGATGACATCCCTAGTCCAAGTACCAGTTTTAATCAATTTTATATGTATTTTAAATCTTAAATGATACAATACAGTACTCGACTTTGTACAAGGCTTAAAAAAAGTTGTTTGTTTCCTGTAACCCTACCCTAACAAGTTTTCATTCAAAAAAATCCCTACCCCAAAGTTTTTTCCGCCCGCCAACTCCTAATTAACGTAAAACATGCATAAAACATACATTTTTGACCAAAAAAAAACATTTTTTTTTTACTGACCTACTTACCCTTTTTTCCAGACCGTTACAGGAAACAAACAATTTTTTTTTTAGGCCCAATATGATTTCCTATTCAATATCAGTATTTGGTATCATATTGAGTACTGTTACCTTTCCCTACATTTCATCACGCTGTTGAATAGTCAGGTTGCTACATTGGCATCAAGGTAGATCATACTTTTGTTGGCATATTATTACCCAAATATTATTACAGACAAAAAGTCAGAATGAAATCACATGCTTGAAAGCTCCTTGACAAGTGTAGTCTGGATATATGATGCTTCTGAAAATCACTCCGAAATTACATATTATATGTAGATTCATAAGATATTTGAGGAAGTGCCTCTCGTTTTGATCACCATTTCTCTTTGAAATAATTTTCAAAAAAGACAAAAATATTGACGAAATTTGCAGAATGTTTTTGGGCGAAACTTATATTTCCATGATGGTCTGGATTTTGGGGAAGCTACAGATTAGTATGTATTAATTAGGCTTAATAAAACATAAGGATATTAAAACTGTTTATCTTCAAAACCCTGCTTAAAACATTTATGATGAATGATGTGTCTATATTTCATCTTGCCTTTTACATCGTTTTTTTCTGCAGTTTGCATTTCTTTCTTTGTTTTCAAACAAAACATTGTGCTAATTTCTCGAGGTTCTATGTCAAGTGGAAGTTCCCTCCTATTTATAACAATTGTCAAACATCTGTTTTTCTTAACCCAATATACTCACTGCAGCCAAAAGCAATCTGACACTTTTGATGAAATCTTGCAGGCGAAAGGATAGTTAGGAAAACATTTGATTAAGAAATGTTCATTAGAACATTACCAACAACTCTCCTTCAAATATTTTGTAAAATCGTTCTCAATTCCAAAGTTATTGTTAAAAGTATCTTAGTTCCAGACGACAATGTATGCAAGAACTCTTAAGCTTTAATGGGTTAACCTCGCAGTTGTGCAACCTATTTTTCTAATTATAAAACAAAGCGATTTCCAGCTGCCGAGTGGAACGGTCATGAGGTTAGAAGGAATACGATGATCTCCTACAAAAACCTGACCCATTTCTGCAGTCGATCATTCTCAACAGTCGATCTTCCTAGAAAAATGTCATCTGGAGCCACAACAACTTTGAAAATAACTTCACCAGAAAGCATAGATTCTTTTAAATATTCAGAGGACAGATGGTTATGTTTTGATTGATAATCTCCTCTCAAATATCATCAAAAATATACTTTTGTATTAAATTTTATATCAGCAAAATGGTCAGGCTGTCTTTCACCATCTTTCGCAAGCATGGAGAATTTAATTGTAAGGGCTTTAGATTTGAAATTTCAGTTATAGTCACTTTTTCTGCCATTTTAAGGCTATATTATGATAGCCAGTTGTTATTGGTGGAGGAGACTGACTAACCCTGGGATACCACCAACTAACCCAGGGTTCTACATTCCCAGGGGCCCAGGGGCAT
The DNA here is from genome assembly GCA_963942565.1 of Maea johnstoni. Taxonomy (NCBI): domain Eukaryota; kingdom Metazoa; phylum Annelida; class Polychaeta; order Spionida; family Magelonidae; genus Maea; species Maea johnstoni. The sequence continues at coordinate 32,321,491 of OZ012695.1, forward strand.
ATGCCCCTAGATTTTGCTGTGGGCCCCTAGATCTTTTAGACTAGGGGCCCAAAATAGTATGTATATTAACCAGACATCCTGCTTTTTGACCACTATTTTTATCAAAAGGCTTTTCGGGCCCCTAGCCTAAAATCTAAGTGTCAGGCCCTGTAACCCTAAGTCACTGGCAACTTCCTCACATGCCTCACGTCAGATTTTAAGTCATTCAATAGTGAAAGACAATGAGAAGTCAATTACAATACCTTAGACCACTCAGCTATCAGGGCATTATTTCTATGGATGGAAACTTGGAAATATTACAGGATTGTGACATAATTAGAGAACAAATACTGCATTTATTTATTTGAAACATATCATGCCTAAAGCACCCATTGTAGTCAGAAAAAAAATTTCTCTAAATATTTAGAAGGCAAATAGGAGTTTTTGCTCAATAAATGAGTTACTTTTGAAAATATTGTAAATACA
>OZ012695.1:32326955-32381955 GCA_963942565.1 Maea johnstoni
AGATTTAAGTGAAAAGTATTATTAAAAATTCAGCTTATCCAAATGCAGTTTGAAATTTTCACATGCTAAACCTGTCTGATTTTGTCATAATGTTAGTCATGCATTAGATCGCTTTTTTACTTAACATTTCAGGACATAGACTAAATAAAGGAAATGGTCTTCGTGAACTTTTAAATATTAAAAATGCTTTAATAGCAAATATAAAGAAGCCCAAGCCAGGATTATGGAAATTACGAGTCTCTAGCGATGGACCCCATACGCTAAGGATCACAGGCCTTAGTTCCCTGGACTTCAAATACGGCTTTTCTCGGAGACCAGAATACAATCTCAGCAACACTGACGTCAGACCTGTCAAAGGTAAGCATAGAGAATAGACTAAGCTCCTAGTCCCTAAAGAGTTGACATTCCCTTCTTAGTTGACCAAGTAGTGTGGTGTTGTACTGGGTATGGTAGAAAGATGGCACCACCTGCTCCTCCTATCTCTAAAGAGTTGACATTCCCTTCTGTGCTGACCAGGCAGTGTTGTGTAGTACCAGCTATGGTAGATAGATGGCGCCACCTGGTCCTCCTATCTTTAGAAATTTTAGGACATACTCAAACTCAGTTCCCCATTCCCCTGGTGAGATAATTACAAACTGAACTGAACACTATGGCCACTAGCTTATTTGGTGCATGCTAACAGAAAAACATGACAGAAAAATACATATTTCCGCCGAGAAATCTAGGCTACTTAGAGGACATGTAGCTTCATGTTCATCACTGCTGAATATATCACAAAATTAAGGGCAAAGGCTTAAATCTTCAAAAAGCATACCGAAAATACCAAGCCATGACGTAAAACAGTTGCCAGCAATGTGTATTGCGGTCTAGAATTCGGTCACCACCCGGCGGCTGGACAGATGGACAGAGACTTTTCCAGCTGACCCAGTGAACTGGTCAGTTGTATCTTTAGTCAAAAACTGACCACTGATGGACAGGACCGAGAGTGGGGGTAAACGCTGAGTGGGTGGTGATGGTTATTGTATTGGTCAGCTGTGCTCCATTAGTGCACGGACACATCACTGACCGGCAGACTGACCGCTTAAGACCACTGGACATGTCACACATGGCAGCTTCTGAGAAAGAGATAGTTGGCTATTTAAAAATATGCGGGTTACAAAAAGAACTCCCAAGTTGCTGATGCTATTTAGAAATATGTGGTTTACAAAAAAACAACTTCCAAGTTGCTTATGCTATCTAGAAATATGCGGGTTACAACAAAAAATTCCAAGTTGCTTATGCTATTTAGAAAATGGCCTTGTTACAAAAAAAATCCAAGTTGCTTTCGCTAATTTAGAAAACATTTTTGCTATAGCTTTTTAGAAAATGGATTGTTACATAAAGAAACTTCAAATAATGTTGGTAAGGCTATTTAAAAAAAAAGCTTGTTACAAAAAAATCCTCCAACAATGGACATGAGGTTATTATGAATTTAGTCAGCATTTTTCTTTTGAATTTTTTTCCTGCTTGCCGAGCACCATGGCCATGCAGTACATAAAGTTATATATCAGTAAAGATATTATCCCTTCCAATGCTGAAGCTAATTTCGTCCAAAGCACAAGAATGCAATTTTTTTTTAAACCATCTAAACCTTGTCATGTTGGTATTCATTGGATAGCTCTCACTGAGTACTCTCAGATGAGTACCCATTTGCCAGGGTTTCGGTCATTTTTCATAACTTTTACATCATTTTGTATTGGCAAAACTAGCCAGCAGCAGCATAAGGGTTATATTGTTTTTTCCTCAGATAAAATTGTGTCATTCTTACTTCATTTGTGTCAACAATTCTTTTTGAGGACAATAAGCGAATATGTTCTTTTGAATTCCTTGCAAATGTCGTCAGAGTAAATTCTTCTACCTCAAAGTGACTGATATCAATACTTTTGAGGATAACACAATTTGAATAGGAGAATGAAGCTGAATGTATTTTTGCTGCTTTGTATTCGGAATGGTGTTGTTGTCTTTGACATCCATTTTTTTTTCGATTACATTTTTGACATTACTTCTTTCGATTCCAAAAATTTCAATTCCATTTATATGGAGAACTGCAAGAAGCATGAAATATGTATCACTTTCACATGTATCACACCATATTTTTTCTTGCTATGATCCTAAGATTCCTGAAATATAAAGATAATTTAAGCTTTCTCATCATTTTTGAGCGAAAACTTGATGATGACAAAATGATGACAAAATGATGACAAAGCCAAAAGATTGTGGTGATTTATGATTCTTTCAATATCGATAAATTGACATATTGATCTACATAAATTTTTTTTATTAATTTGAAAAAATATTTTGATTGATTCTTCTTATCATATCAGTTGCAAGTTCACTGCTCAGCCATTATTACCAGAGTGGTTAGGTGTGGTCACTGGCTAAAACAAGTCAGGTTAAGTGACCAGGGAGCATGCATTATCTGAGATAGAGTAGGGGAGCAGTAACGGTTCTCAGGTGTCACTGTTTAAGTCAATATGCTACAAGTAAGCAGCTAAATCCTATCATTTCAGGTGTGCCTACCTACACATTACTGAACGCCACAGACCTCTCATTCCCCGGGCGACTTCAGCAACTAGAACTACTCAATCTCCAAGGCAAGAGCTTGCTGAAAGTACCTACCTCTAAAGAGGCCATCAGAGACTCCCTCTACAACGTCAGCGCCTTCATGCCCCCTAATGAATTCTTCTACCTCAAAGTGAGTACATCATGGACATGTTTAACTAATATACACACACACATATATATATATATATATATATATATATATATATATATATATATATATATATATATATATATATATATATATATATATATATATATATGTATATATATATATATATATATATATATTTATATATATATATATATATATATATATATATATATATATGTTGCAGCCCAACTTCCGATCCAGCCCATCTTAAGATGGGCCAAGCCCAACTTCCGATCGGAAGTTGGGCTGGATTTTGCTGGCCCATCTTAAGATGGGCTACCCAACTTCCGATGACCCAGATAATACAGCAGCCCAGCCCAACTTCCGATGGCAATGATTTTTTTTATTAAGTGTTCATCTAGAAGTTTATAGCTTTGATGGAATATTTGTTTATTGAATAAGATGTGAATTTCATGAGACAAATTACATTTTATTGTTAAATCTTTACTTAAACACTACTGAATACTTCTGATTATGCTGAAATTTGAATATAAGTTGATTACAGATTCTCTCCTCTCCTTTTGTAAAAAAGACTAGAAAAACAAAACAAAGAAATAATTATTCAAACACAACAGATTAATTTACACGTGTAATGTTTCTTATTGTGCTGGATTCCAGCACCTGTTAATTGCAATCCTTGATTGATTACATTCTTTTCTGGCTTTTAGAATGAGTTAAAAAAAGTTGTATATGCCCTACAATTTTTTTACCTGTCTAACAAAATATAACTATCTGTTACATTATTTATAATAGATGTCTGTAAAAGTATAAACATTTCATAATAATTAGCCAATTAAGGTAACATGGTACATCTATATTACTTTTCTTTATCTACATTCAGGATGAAGGGCTTCTTTCTGACACATCTTAATTAACCCTTAACACGCTGAATTGCCTGACGGGGGCTTGTCCCTCAAACTGAGTTGTTTTTTTGCAACAAATTATGTTGCATTGCTGTTGCGCTGTCAGGGGGTTGTAAGTGTTTCCAGCCATAAAAGGCAAAATACCATCCAAAAAATCTGAAATAAAAAATACTGACTGAAACTACTGTTCTTGTTCTCTTAAATTATGTTTGTTTTGTAGAAATTACTTTTAGAATATATTATGTCTGATCAGTGTAAACCTAAGGTTTTGTAGAGAGCATGCTGATTTTGATTTAGAATAAATGAAAAATCAGGTATTTGGAATGCATTAGCCCAACTTCAGCCTGAAATTTCTCAAGTTGTACATAAATATTTCTTTTCAAAAAGGGTATATGTAGAATGCTTATTAAAAACTGATATACATAATGAAAAATAGTGTTTGTTTCTTTGTTTTAATTAGTCATGAGCAACCCTAAAGCAAAGGGGATGCAAATAAGTCTTAGCAAGAAATGAATTCTGAGAGCGCTTCTAAAGGAATTCTAAAGGATCAACTTCCTCAATGTTAGAGCGCTATAAACAAATGAAAATAGAAAATATCAAATGTAAAATATAAATATCTAACATAATTTCTACCTCCTCAATCGATACATGTAATTTTTATTCAGAAACGATCATGTTTTGCGCCACAAATCAACGATTGAACACAAAAAGCAATGTTGATTTGTGGCCGCCATTTTGTCACTCCCAAGTTCGCCAACTTTCTGGCGCAACAACACAGAGATAAAATTCCCAGTGCAGTAAAAATATACAATAGAAAAAGAAATAAAAACATACATCGATTGCCTACCTTGTTATCCTCCTTATGATGTCTTTATTTTGTGTTGTGCCATCAGTTATAGCCTTTTTCGAAGGCTTCAACCATGACGGCGTACACGCTGTCAGCCTCTGTTTACGGCAAATTCGATTTCGAAATCCGTTGGCCGTAAGGAATGCACCTATTTCGAATCATGTCTCCATTATATTAATTGCGCAATAAACAAATACAAAATTGACATTGTTAGACAGATATGTGTCTTGGCTTTCGGGAAATATAATATTTATTAAAATCCAACCACGGGAAGTATTTTTTTGGATTGTGTAAAGTGTGGCGAGATGACCGCAAAATCTGCCGTTTTCAAAATGGCGGATCTAAACATGTGCGAAGTTATTTCCTTCGCACTTGTTTTAAAACGATCGATTCAGCAACATAACAAATTTATTTCGAAAAATAAAGTTGATATTCTTGTTCCCTGACATCCATTTAGTCTAAATATTATCTTTATTGAATTTAGGATGTCAGGAATAACGGAATATCAATCGTACAAAAAACCGGAAGTACTCTCTTCAGCGGCGGCGGGCACGCTGCGAGCCGGTATCAACATCGCAAAACATCGATTTTCGGCCGCGATTTACCTCTCACTTCATATTTAATGTATACTATTGATGTTTTTCTTTGTCAATCTGACAAAGAAAAACATATGAGAATAGGTGAGATACTTATATCACCTATTCTCAAGTTACTAAGCCGAATTCGATGGATAACTTCCTGATTAATGGAAGTTACCCAAGATGGCGGCGGCCAGCAGTTGCGGTGAATTTCTTTGCGGACCTGTTCGTCCGTCGCTTCAGCGCAAGGTATGAGAATTGCGGACTGGTCCGTCAGCCGCGCGTTAAGGGTTAAGGTCTCAATTTTAAAAGTTCAACGACCAGTTTTCTGATATACTCATTGCTCTTCAATATTTTTAAAAAAGGTTTAAAAAGTAATTCAAACTAAAACATAAATATTTCTCTCTTCCATCTTTTACTATTGACTACCAAAAAGATAACTTTCTCAACTGCTTCATCCAAAGTATAAAGTTGGCCAATCCAAGATCATAATGTCTAAATCTTACTAAATTTGGATCTGCCAAAATTTAATATATGTGTCGTTTAGGTACAAGTACCAATTCAATCTGCATACACCTCATCTCATATCAATTACAACTTGAACCATGTATGTTCATTTCTTACTTCCTCACCTCATCTAGATACTATAAGTGCCCTGCTCTGATGAATCTTGATAAAGGACACAATGTTTTTTGTCTATTTCTACTGTCCTGCCAGTCACATGAACCTCCTCAATTAATGCATTTACACTTATTTTGGCACACACATGATTATATAATTATGTCAAGAATTTGCAAGGGGTTAAAGAATACCTAAAAATACTAATAAAAAAGCTTAAAAGACAAGAAAAAAAAATTCACTTTTCCCTTTTTGAGTCATTAGAAAAATAACATAGCTATTCCTTCATTCAAATTGTAAATGATTGATCATCTAGCTTATGTAATGTAAGAGCACACAACCTATAAATAACAAAGGTAGTATTGTGCAAATTATCTAATTGAATTAACTTTGAATTACATTAAATCTGAAAAAGCTTAAAATTCCATGTATATGACTCTTTAATTTGTTGTAAAAACATGATTCTTTTATTTCGTTTTTCTGCTTACAATCAGCAATAATGTTTTGAGTAATCAGGTTATTCTAGCTACCCATTTCAATTCATTTCTTGGACTAATATTATCTTGTAATTTAAAGTGGATGCCCTATGAAATAGTTGAAAATTCCATATTTATAAGAGTGCAAAAATTCATATGAATATTCATGAAGGGTTACATCCTGGTATCTATAATGATTGGAAGTTGGGCCAAGCCCATCTTAAGATGGGCCAGCCCAACTTCAAATGGCCTACATCCTGGTATCTAGAGATCTGAAGTTGGGCCAGCCCATCTTAAGATGGGCCAGCCCAACTTCAAATGACCTACATCCTGGTATCTAAAGATCGGAAGTTGGGCCAAGCCCATCTTAAGATGGGCTAGAGGTCATCGTAAGTTGGGCCAAGCCCATCTTAAGATGGGCTACCCAACTTCCGATCGTAAGTTGGGCCAAGCCCATCTTAAGATGGGCCAGGATCGGAAGTTGGGCTGCAACATATATGTATATATATATATATATATATATATATATATATATATATATATATATATATATATATATATATATATATATATATATATATATATATATATATATATAGGTGCCTGACAGTTGTTTGTTACTTTGTTATATAATTTTTTTTGTCAACTTTGAACAGGTTTTACTGTTGCATGGAAAATGATTCGGAAACTATAGTTCCTTCGTAGGCAATGTCAGTGCCATTTACGCCATTAATGCTCACAGTGGCAAAAGGCAGCCTGGCAATTTTGATGAAATCTTATAAGTGAAAATATTACTGGAAAAATATTGAAGAAGAAATATTGATTAGAACACTACCAACAACTCTCCTTCAAATTTATCAAAAAAGCAACTTATTGTCAAAAGTACCAAAGATCCGGACGACAATTTCTAGAGGCATGTTTTAGACTGAATGGGTTCATGCAACCCAGATTATTCAACTACGTCAAATAAATTTATCATGTCCATATTGTTTTGACATCTTAGACAGTTTTACCACTGCATGGGTTTTTATTCTGATCGGAGACCCCATATTTAAATAACAGCGCTTTCATGCCTCTAAATGAGTCCTACCTGTATGTGAGTTTTTAATGAAGATGTTTTGAAATGCAACTGTTGTCTTTTTACTAAATTGGGAGCATTTAGGACCTTTGGTAATGATTCTGATTGGAAACTCCCTCCTCAACATTAGCACAATTATTCCTCAGACTGAAGTCTTATACCTCAAATTGAGTTTGTAATGTAGTTATTTTGAAATACATCTGTTGAATTGTTGTTTTTTTGGACATTATGATAGCAATTCTTATCAAAAACACCGCATTATTCATGCCTTCCACTGATTTCCTTTACCTCAAAGTCCCTAACTTCATGCAATAAGCTTGTATATAGTCTTGGTGACAATGCAAACTATATTGGTTTCAAGCAATGATTATAATTTAAACTCTAAAACCTCAAACTTTAAAAAGATATTGTATATTTCCTTGTAGGTTTCTGGCTTGGATGAGAAAGGCTTTGATTTTCAGCGTGTCACACCGACGGCCCTTAGCCCCGAGATTCCGGCTCGGCCCGTGGCGTACATGCCCCGGAGCTCCGTTGGTTATTACGACAGGACTGCTATTCTAACATGCTCTGTGCAGAGCGTTGTGCCTTTCTCCGTGGAATGGTTCAGAGATGGAGAACCAATTGGAACTAAGTTATTTTATAGGTAATGAAAATAAGGGTCATTCAGCAGTTATGTGTTTTTTTAGAAAAAGTAGTGTTCGGTCACCAATTGATTTTATAGGTAATGAATACAAGGGTCATTTGGCAGTTATGTATTATCTTTTTCTAGAAAAAACTTTATTGTTTGGTTCCTATTGGTCAAAATATTGATTACTTTTTTCTATCAAGGTATTTGAACCAATTGGTACTAAGTTATTTTACAGGTAATAAAAATAAGGGTCATTCAGCAGTTATGTTTTTTTTTTTAGAAAAAGTACTGTTTGTTTCCCTATTGGACAAGATAAGATTATTTTTTCATTATTTCTATCAGGATGTGTGAAATATTTAAACAAATGTAAAATATCTAGTGAAATGAGAATTATCTAGAGATGTGTGAAATATGGAGAGGTGCGAAATTTTGATTGATACGTGAAATACCCAAAAATATGTGAAATGTTTATAAGTATGTGATGTGTATAAAGATATGTGAGACATCTAAACATTAATACAATATCTTAAGAATATATGAATTACCTAAAATGCATGAAATACTTAAAGATATTTGAAATATATGATAATATGCGAAATATACAAATGTATGTAAGTTTATTATCTCAAGATTTGTGTATGATATTTTCCAGTGAGTCTGCCAATGTGACGTATGAGGTACTTAAAGCCAGCAGTTTCTCCGAGGGCCTCTACAGGTGCAACGCCTCCAACTCTGAGGGCTGGGGAACTGCAGAGACATTACTCGACGTCAAAGGTAAGAGAAAAACAGCAAAATGTAAAAAAAACTTTAAAATCATTGTTGTCAAGTCGAGAAGCACAGCATTTTCAGTTGCCATCATGCAATATTTGATATAAAAATTGTCATTTTTACTCTCTATATTAAAAACACATTTTCAGGAGAAGTCACTGGTTCCTGCTGACTCTTCTCCAGTCATTTTAGTTATGCTTGAAGTTATGCTTGAAATGAGATGAAGAACCAGCTCTTAACATTTCCCAACAAAAGTATTACATTACAACAGTTATCAACCCTTTAATAGATAGATAAAAATAGTATACCACTAACTAACTTCAAATGTGTTTTTATATCGTGACATACGCAAAGTAAATAATTTTCGAAAATGTGACCCAATCACGATCGACGAATGACAAATGCGGGACTGTGCTCTATTAATAGCCATGAGCGGCGATTAAACAAGATGCAAATACACCCACAGAGGTGTAAAAGGTACCTAATTCGGTAATGTGACAAAATTATGAATATTTCTTTCAATAGAAATATTCTAAACTATTTACAATTTCGATAAAGTTAAAGTTGAACAGTTTTATTCAATCAAATAACTTGCAAAAGTTAATTAGGTCAACTACTCTAAGCACATTACTGTACTCCAATCTACCTATATAAGTAGCATCATTGGCAATATTAGGGCAAGCACAACCGATGGTTGTTGCGCTTCCCTGGTCTCCCTTCCGATACGTCATCAGATCGGGAGAGCGAGGGGATTGCTAATTTTGAGTGAGGGTGTGTCGGTGGTTCGTCCCGATACCCTCCACTGACCATCACCGTGGCCTGCCGTCTGCACCACGGCGTTGCCAATGACTGCTAGCCGTCTCTCGTCCCTGTCCGAATTTTGAGTCCCTGCTGGGGCATATAAGATTGATGCCTTTGACATAAGACCAAGCCGGGGATTGGTTTCCCTATATATCATCCATACCTAATTACATGCGCCCTAGCAGCAACTTGGCAGAAAAACTGACCAAAAATGAAAATTCCAAATTTAGGTTTTAGCGTGTTCCTGCGCGGCAGCGTAAGCAGGGTCTACCAACTGCAAGATCGCAGTTCGTGTAGAATGCGATCCCTTCACTATTCTACCCTCGAGTATACTCGTAGTTTCATTAAAATAATTGCCAAACGAAAAAAAAAAAGATTTTTCTAATTCCTCCACCTGTTACAACTGCCGAAATACGCCCTAGCCGCAATTTGGCTGAAAAAAACTGACAAAAAATGAAAATTCCAAATTCTGGTCTCAACGTGTTCCTGAGCGGCAGCACAGGCAGGGTCTACCAACTGCAAGTTCGCAGTTCGTGTAGAATGCGATACCTTCACTATTCTACCCTCGAGAATACTCGTAGTTTCATTAAAAGAATTGCCAAACGAATAAAAAAAAAAAGATTTCTCTAATTCCTCCACCTGTTACAACTGCCGAAATACGCCCCAGCGGCAATTTGGCAGAAAAAACTGACAAAAAATGAAAATTCCAAATTCTGGTCTCAGCGTGTTCACGAGCGGCAGCACAGGCAGGGTCTACCAACTGCAAGATCGCAGTTCGTGTAGAATGCGGTACCTTCACTACCCTACCCTCGAGACTACTCGTAGTTTCATTAAAATAATTGCCAAACGAAAAAAAAGGATTTCTCTAATTCCTCCACCTGTTACAACTGCCGAAATACGCCCTAGCCGCAATTTGGCAGAAAAAAACTGACAAAAAATAAAATTTCCAAATTCTGGTCTCAACGTGCACAGGCAGGGTCTACCAACTGCAAGATCGTAGTTCGTGTAGAATGCGATACATTCACTACCCTACCCTCGAGAATACTCGTAGCGTTATGAAATTACGAACAAATATGTACATATTACTGAATGACCAGAGTTTGTGGAAAATAACAGAGCGGGTACTTTCCAGTTAATTACAAATTTATAAATCAATAGTTGTTGTTTTGTTTTTATTTTTGCATTTCCACCATTTGAAAGTAGCCCAAAGTATGCCTTTATTAGGCAGATATTACATGCACCTGGATGGTAGGGCCTTTTTGTGACTACTGTGAAAGCTTTGACATGTCCAGGGCATCATGTTTGATTGTTAACCCACATTAACCAACTGCATTAAACAATGATTAAGATAATTGGTTTCGCCTCATTTTTCTAGGGTTGTCCTGCCACTGAAGAATCAGTAATATTAATATTTCATATTTTCCTTTGAATATAACTCCATTCTCCGAGTGCAATTTAACTGCCAGCAGACTCCCCGCAGGGCTTGTATGAAATGTAAAAAGTATTTGAAATCAGGGTTTGTCCAAGTCTAGAGGTTCTGAAGCAAAGACAACAAGCCCTGGAGCATGCAACATTTGGTCAGAAAACTGTCACCAGGTTGTGTGGTACCATATGAACCTTCATATCGAGAGAAATACTGTATACCATGTTTATATTGTGGCAGTTTAAATACTTTGTACTTTGTTACTACTGCTGGAGTCTGCATGCATTTATTATACTGCACACCATTACTTGGACATAAGATCTCTTGATTCGCGAGCAAGACTAAATGAATTTGTTTATTTTGCAAGCACATATGTGTGCATGCAATGTTCTCTATACTAGGTTAGGCCACTCCAATTTAATTACTCGTCTTACAAGCTTTTTTTGGAAAAAAAATCCTGCCAGACTCCAAAAAAAAGAGAAAAAAAAGTCACCTTTGGTGTCTTACGGACAAAAGTGGTTTTGAAATTTACTGTCAGACTCCAAAAAAGAAAAAAAAAGTGCAAGTTTTAAGAATATTCTTTGTAAGGGTGATTCAATCAACTACAGGAAGCTATCATTGCTGTAGTAGAGCCTCAGACTTGAGGAGGTATACCTCCCACCCTTCAGGTTACAGGGATTAATTGATTGATGGATTTTATTTAGTTGAGAATAGGCTGGTAGAAACATATCGCTACCAGTCCTAGTCGGCAGACTCTAAAAATAAATAAATAAATTTAAAAAGTCACATTTTTCAACTTTTTTTATTCCAAAATGGCTCATTTCCTACCTCCTGAGCTCTTAAGACAAGTAAATAAATAGGAGTGGCCTTATATGTCACCACAAACTAATATATGGGTATGTGGTATTGGAAGGATTAATGTGTTTTTCACTATAAGACTGATATGTTGCTTTCAGACCCTCCTCCTAATATCGTGGAGCCCCCGCCTGTGTCGGTGGTCCCCGGCAATAACGCTATGTTGACCTGCCTGGCCTACAGTACGGTGGAGTTTAACCTGACCTGGTACCGCGCCAGCGACGGCCTTGACCTTCACAGGGTCAGGAACGCGCGAGTTCACTCCAACGGCTCTGTGGAACTCATGTGAGTACAACTTCAACTCTTCTCCTTAACTCGTACCTAGAGATCTCCTTGAAAAAACTAAGTCAGAAAAAAAAATTGAAGGCAAGTTGATGGTTAATTCCTGCTTAACTTATTTACCTTCAAATATTTTCTTTGTTCTTTTTTTTCTTTTCTATCAGCAATGTTCAAAAAGTGAATGATGAATCATCAACAGTTGGCCTATTGCTTTTTTTCCTGATTATTTATTCATATTATCTCATTGTTTTCTGTGAGGTTTTTACCATCACCTATCTGAAAGGGACTATTTTTCCAATTATTATCATTTGGCCTATTGGTTTCATTCCTCATTATTTATTTATATCATATTATTGTGTTTTTTGTGCTTTTTACCATCAATGATCAGAAAGTGAATTATTTTTCCAAATATTTTCATTTAGCCTATTGGTTTCATTTCTAATTATTTATTTCTATTATCTTTTTGTTTTCTCTTTTTACCAGCAATGTTCAGAAAATGAATGATTAGATCTTTCCAATTATTATCATTTGGCCTAGTGATTCCATTCCTATTTTTTAATTTCTATTATCACAATGTTTTCTCTTTGCACTAAAAAGTGAACTATTAGATTTTAAAAATTAGCATTTGTCGCATTGTTTAACATTCTTAATTGTTTATTTCTATTACTGTATTGTTTTTTCTTTCACCAGCAATGTTCAGAAGCCGAGTGAGGGGGACTATGTCTGCCGTGCAACCAACGAGGGAGGATTCTCAGAAGCCACAGTCAGGTTAATTGTTCAAGGTGGGTTGCTGACTAGCCACTAGGCTTCATTGTGTTTACCCTATAATATTATATAATAAACAATGCATGCATAAACCTAAGGGCCTGTGGCACTAGTTTGTTTTCTTTTCTTATTTAAAGATATTAAATGAGTAATTGAATACTTAATGTTTATATTTCTTATTCATTTTGATTACTCTTTTATCTATGAATGATGGAACAATCTGCTTTGTTTTTTTTTATCAATTCAGTATTTTTGTCTTTAATTTAATGTACTTTATATGTGTTCACTATAAAGATTCACAATAAAAAAATTGTCATCTTGGGTACATGTCCAAGAGTTTATAAATGTTGAGAATCAACTATTACACTTTTATTTTCAGTGATCATTGTTAAGACTCACCTAAGGTCTGAATCACTGTTACATAACAACATCTTATAATGTCCAAGAATTTATGAAAGTAGAGAATTATTTATTGTATGATATTATTTCAAAAACTGAATCAGTAATTCACAACAAAAAGTAATGAAGACTAAATCCAGGATGACTTTCTGGAATCAGTTTGCAGTCTGGCGGTTATCATAACACAAGCAAAGTTACTGCCCCCTGAACTAGCCCCGCTTTTCAGTTAAAAGTAGATAATCAACTATTTAATTATTATATTTTCAAGACTCGCCTAAAGTCCGCGTTAATCCAGCGCGCCAGAACTTCATCACCGGTCAGACGGTGAACATATCGTGTACGGCAGAGGGGTACCCTCCGCCCAGGTTTGTGTGGAAGGTGGACGGCCTGGTTCTGGCCACTTCTGACCGCGTCCAGTACAAGGGTGGCCTGCTGACCATCAAGGATGTCAGACGCCAGGACTCCAAACAGTATGAGTGTGTGGCCACCAACCCCGCAGGCACAGCCAGTGCTATCGCTATACTCAAGTATATTGGTAAGTACTAGAAGGGCTGTCATTCACATCCATTTTGTTTGTATTCAGTTATTGCCATTTGAAAGTATGAATTTGGATATTCAACAAAATTATGAATTTTTGTGATATAATGTATGCTACTAGCCTTACTTTACTTTATTGTCAAACTTTGCTGATTTCATTTCATGGAAGAATTTCTTTGGCAATCACCATTCTGAGTAGCGCAAACCTAGTACTCTTACTCTGCAGTTGTCTTTGGGTATGAAAGCATCCACTTACTATGGTTGTGAATATATCTAATAGATGGCAGCACTATATGATATAAGGCACCTGGAGGTTATTTCTGAAACTAACCAACCCTATGAGTGCAAGCTCTCATGGTGTATTTTGTGAAACCTAAAGAGAAGAAATCTGTACTTGTACAGAGTCAAACCTGTCAATACTTAAAGTTGTCCATTGAAAATTAGTGTCAGCACTCATGAAAATAACTTTAAAAAAAAAATGAGGAAATATTGTTGATAAGCCTTTGAGAAACAGGTTTCTTCTGATAAAGATGAAGCACCCATTCACGTCTGGAGATCACCATGACTAGTGTTGTCAGGATCTTTAATTCTTTTTGAAATATTGGAAAATCATTTGATTGAGAATTGTTTGTTAATTTCTAATTAACATTTCTCCTTCAAATATTTTCTGAAAATAGTTATTTTCAGAGAGATATCACCAAAATGTTCAAGCAATTTTGGCTGCCATAGGCAAAGGGTTGAATATGAGTGTAACATTTGTATGCACTTTTCCTTTCCCCTCCAGAGGCTCCGCTTATTACTGTGCCCCAGGAAAGGATGCTGGTTGCTAATGGCGACACGGCAACCCTGAGCTGCGAGGCGGAGGGTATCCCCAAACCAACCATTACCTGGTACAAGGAGGGTGCAGAGGTAAGCGCAATTCTGGGAAATGTAAAAATGCTCAGTATTTCATTAATATTGTTATTTGTACAATTGGTTATTTATTCATTTTATACTTGGTTTATTTATGAATGTGTCTATCTATCTATCTATCTATCTATCTATCTATATTTCTATCTATGTACTTACGTACATACATACATACATACATACATACATACATACATACATACATATACACACATACATACATTCATACATACATACATGCATGCATGCATACATACATGCATACATACATACATACATACATGCATGCATACATACATACATACATACATACATACATACATATGTACATAAATATAAATATATATATTTATCTTCAGTAATGAACTTTGAGTATTTGTTTTTTATTGATTTATTTATCTATTTTGTGTATTAATTATTCACATATTTATATACTTTGTTCCAGGGATGCTTTTTTCCTGGCCTGATTATGTACCTTTGTTGATTGGTGTGATGGATAATTGTGTATGAAGTGCTTGCCATATGATTGACATTTCTCATGATTGTGCAGCACAGAATAGTTGTTTAAGGACAGTATTATGGGGTCATATTTGTAGGTATAAGGATTTTATAAAAAAAATAGACATATTGGTATATTGAAAAATTTTCCCATGTAAATGCTTTTTCATTCCCATTTTTATGGATGTGTGAGAAATTGCCGAATTATGTTTTCTTTACAATTCAAGTGTTTTTAATATTACTGAGACAAAACTAAAGCATATATTGGAACACAATATGTTTTTCTTATTCCTGGTGGTGTTTTTCAACTCATGCTACTCTATTGAGACTGATTTATTTTAAGAGATTCCATTCGCGGGAAAGTTATCCTCAGCTGGGTATCATTCGTCTCTTTTATATAAACATATATATATATATATATATATATATATATATATATATATATGTATATATATATATATATATATATATATACATATATATATATACATATATATATTTATGCATATACATATATATATATATATACATACATACCCACCTACAAACACACAATGGAACCTGCCCAATTGAAAGCACTGTATTGTCTAATGTTGATTTCGTTTGCAGATTGTTAGACAGGACCGCAGGAGGCTCAGGCCGGTATGTCAGACCCACCACCCTCTAACTCCAACAAAGCATTCTCCCCAATAAGTGCACCCCCCACATGTTCAGAGGAACGTCTCCCTCTTCAAATGTTCTAGACCCCCAACAAAGTATCGCCTTTATGCATGGACGTTAGCAGAATTTAGATACTAAAACTGATTCTCATACATATCTACAGTAATACTGGTTATGTCAATATTAGTATAATACAGAATATGCATATATGTAAATATATATATATATATATATATATATATATATATATATATATATATATATATATATATATATATATACATATATATATATATATATATATATATATATATATATATATATATATATATATATATATATATATATATATATATAATATTTATCACAAACATTGATGGAAATTATACTTTAGGGTCAAATGTTGTTAAGCTGTTTGCATGTTTTCTAAAACTGTATTTCATTTTTTAGAGATATTTTTTAACCTCCCACTTATGAACTTGAAAGTTAATCAAAATGTTAATCTAATCATTAACATTATTGACCTGTTACCTCATAATGAAGTGCAAAAGGCATCCTGATTCAATAAGCGTCAGGTCATTGGGAAAATGAAGAAATATATGTTTGTTATAATTGGAATAAATATGATTGTAACTTTTTACACTGCAAAATATATCCCACTGTAACAACTCAACTGATTTTTACATGAAGGAGATTTTGTTTTATCATGTATTTCATCTACTAAATCATAAATAAACAGGTTTAGGATGATGTCAAAGTGTTACAAATAAGACATGCTTCTGTATTCTTTTTCCTGGCATGTTGCTAGAGAACTTTCCAATTTCTGTTTCGATACGCAATACTTCCACACTTTTTTCCTGTATGTCTTCATATTTTTGTATAAATTTTGTCATTTTTCACATGAATTTTTATTACATTCCATATTCTGCACGAGACACCTTATTTTAACCATAGACCTTATTGAATTAAACCTACTAGCCCTATCCAGATACTTTTTTCAGCCCTGTTTTAGGGTATTGCACACTTTCTTAGCCTTTATTTATGTTAGCTTTATACTGTACAAAACTTTCAATAAATGAAAATTTCCATCTCTCAAAGCACTCTAAGAATGACCCCTTTTTCGTGTGCATCATGCATATTTTAAGATATGGATATTTCCCCAACTATTTTGTGTCTGTCCCATTTTTCTGAATCCATCTTTGCTGTGGTTCAAGTCTTTTGAGCGAAGGAGCCAAGCTTTTGATGTCGCCGACTGTTTTCCAATGCAATATCCCTGATATGATGTTTTAAGCTTTTTATAGTGATTAGCCAATCAGAAGCCAGTTATATTCCGCCAGAAGTAAATGAGTTAACCCTTTCATGCCTGGAGTTTCTTAAACAAGTGTTGTCGATATCTTTGATACTTTTAAAAATACCATTGGAATTGATGTTAAAAAACTGGAGAAATATTTGAGAGAGGGTTGTTTTTAGTTTTTGATTAACATTTTGTCCTTCATATATTTTCTGAAAATTTCATTCTTTACAAAGATATTATCAAAATAGTCAGGTGGTTTTGGCTACTACAGACATGAATTGGTTAAAAAGGAAATGTGTTATATGGTTTACCATGATGGGTGTTGTAACCAAACTGCTTTCCTGACAAAAGTAAAAGTATGGACTTTATTTCTTAGATTATGGTGCGACAATACTGCGCAATATGACAATTTGTGCGTCGGAATATTCTCTAAACCAAGAAATGGAAATAGATTTTATGGTCTGACACGATCATAAACTTGAGCAATTATTTTTCTAGACATGGGTAAAGTTATGGACTTTATTTCATGTTTTATGTTATCAGTTATTATAAGACATGCTATCAGGTTTGTGGCCTCAATATGGAACAATCATCTCTCTGTACCTAGAAAAAAGAGAGAACATTTTGTTCCAGAATTGAAAGCGGGAAAAAATGAATGCTAGGGTCTGATAATACTGCACAAGACTTGGACAAAAAATCATGACCAAAAGAAATTTACCAAAAGCACAAAGAAATTTGCCAAAATAATAATTATCATTTTGATGTTTCAAAAATAACACGATTCCCTTAGTTTGCCAATCAAAGATTTTATATCTTATAACATGATCGAGGGCTAGAATATTTTTGGGATATTGTCAGACCCTGATTCAGGTAGTTTATTCTAGAATAGTATATACTTCTATCACTGCGGTATGATATAATAATGTAATATTTATTTCTTTTACGAGGATTATTACAAATATTCTTAGGCATAGTCTTAGCCAGCAGGGCGTCTGGGTGCCTTTTGGACACCCTAACCATCAAAAATCACCCTTCAAGACAGCCCCCCCCCCCCCAAAAAAAAAAGATTGTGCTTTATTTCATTAAGTAAATACATGTTTATGGTTACAATCTTAGTATATTGTGGTCTCTCTTGAATATTAGTATGCCCAAAAGTAGTTTTATTGCCAATTATGGCCACCCAGTTTCTAAATCCTGGCTAAGACCCTGGTCACTCATAGGGCTAATCAGGGTATCACTCTACAGGAAATTATACACATGGGTATTTTGTACCCTGGTGGGGCTAGTAGATGCCAGAGTTATTACTAACCCTACTGAGCCACGTAAACCTTTCCAATGCTGAGGCTTCTTTCACCCAAAGCACAAGGATGCAAAGATTTTTCGAAAACCATCTTAGCCCTGTCATGTTGGTATTCATTGGATAGCTCTCGCTGAGTTCTCTCAGATGAGTACCAATATGCCAAGGTTTCAGTCATTTTGCAGGTTTTTTGCATCATTTTGTATTGGTCAAATTAGCCACCAGCAGCATAAGGGTTGATTACTACAGGATCCCACAGTGCCTAAGGAATGTGTGTTGTAACAATGTCCGCACAGAGATAGTAGATCATGCTGTGTACAGTAGCAGAATAAGCCACACCTCCCACCAGGCACCGACCAAACCAAGGCCTTCTTGACCAGCCAACACATCAACGTGAAGGTTCCCTAGAGATCTAGCCAGTCAAAGGACAAAAATTGCTGAAGTGAGGTGTATCATTTTTTGGCCTGGGGTGATACACTGAATGTCAGGAAGTTCAATCCACAACCTGGCATTTCTCACATGTCTCCGACGTGATTCGAACCTGGGCACTGGTAATAGAAAGTGGGCAGGCAATCGCAATTCCCTAGACCACTCAGCTATCAGGGCAGCCTGATATATTACCTTTGACTGGTCAGGAGGGTCTTGGATGACATGGTGTGTATCGGGTGAAGGCATCATAGACTGCAGGGGAGGAACCAGCGAAGAGGTGCACTTATTAGGGAGAACACGGTATAACCCCTCGTTTGTTACAGTTGAGCCTTTCAGATAACAACTGCCTTGCTTTTGTTGTTTATATTTTATTTCTTAATCAACATCAACAATGGAAGCTTACATTCAATGTAATAACTTTATGTCAGAAAAATCTGTTATTTAAACAAAGTTTTTAGTTCAATACTGATCTCATTTTTCCACTTCAGACAACCACTGAAGCTAATTTTGTCAGTGCACAAAGCGATCAGGTTATTGTTGTGTAACCTGTCCCAGAAACTCTATGAAATGAGAGATTTTTTTTTCTCATATGGTGTAACAATTGTTCCAACTCCGTGGAGTGTTGAAAAAAGATATCTTTCTAGTTCTACTTTCTTAATTGAAAAAGTTAACATGTGGTTGCTTACCATGCACATTTTTTAATTTTAAGATTTGGATTTTTTTTTTTAGTTTGGGAACTTTTCATTTTTTTTTTTTTGTTTTGTTTTTTTCAATTTTAAAATTATTAACTTCTGGAATTTTTTTTCAGTTTTGGAACTTGTCATTTTTTTTTATTTTTTTTTTTTTCTTTTTCAATTTTAGAATTTTTAACTTTTAGAATATTATATAATCTTACTAATTACTTTTCCTGATATTTTCAAATTTTCTGACCTATCAATGATTGAATGTAAGATTCCATCCCACCACCCCTCTGCTCTGTATTATAAACCCGCCTCTGACTGGCACTATTTTCTGGTTTGTTGTTTTTCAGTTGGCCGATCTGTCATTCATCCAGATCTTGCCTAACGGGGAGCTGATGATCCTGGGCGCGCAGGAGATGGACGCCGGGGGGTACACGTGTGTCGCCAGTAACGTGGCTGGTCGCGACGAGGCCGTCGTCACACTCGTCATCGGATGTAAGTTTGAAAACCATCTAAACCCTGCCATGTTGGTATTCGTTAGATAACTCTCACTGGGTACTCTAAGATGAGTACCTATTTCCCAGGGTTTCAACCATTTTTCGTAACGCTCGTCATTGGATGTAAGTTACATTCTCGACATTTAAATCCAGAACTACATATGTGAGCAGCCCGGGGATAAAACACAACCACACGCCCTATTTCCACAAAGGTTTTCTGGGTACGGATGCATGGATGACCTCACAACTGCCTGTATGGCCAAGAAAGGACCTGACCATACATTCTATGGAAAAAAGCTTATTCTTTTCAATTTTTTTAGTTTTGAAATCTTAATTCCTGCACTATATGCGTGGGCAGCCCGAGCATAATACACAACCACACACCCGATTGCCATCAAGTTTCTTGGGCACGGATGCATGGATGACTTCACAACTGAATGTATCTTCAATTTGCAAGCTTAGAAGGTCATTGGTGTGATTGGCATATTTATTTGACATGTCATCCATGGGTGTTTGTACAACCAGGCACTAGCAGATGTCCGGTTGACTGGTGCAGGAATTAAATATCTGTACTGTATATGTTTCTCATTCATGCCTGTATGGCCAAGGAAGGACCTGACCATTCATTCTCTGATAAAAGCTTATTTTTACAATTTTTCTTTGAAATCTTAAATTGTTTTAATTTTTTTTTCTTTTTTCAAGTTCCTTTTGTAATTAAGTTATTACCTGAATTCATTCACGCCTAGATATCTCATTAATAAAAATGACTGAAAAAGTTAAAATAAACAAAATTTCATTCCATTCCACAATCTCTGTTGACTTCATACTCACAACTTGTTACTTAGTCA
Organism: Maea johnstoni; assembly: GCA_963942565.1. Lineage (NCBI taxonomy): Eukaryota > Metazoa > Annelida > Polychaeta > Spionida > Magelonidae > Maea > Maea johnstoni. The sequence continues at coordinate 32,347,738 of OZ012695.1, forward strand.
GCCAAAAGCCCTGGCAGCTCGTGTTTACTATGTAAAACTATTACCGACCTGAAATAAAGATTATCTGTCTATTTATACTTTGTAGCTGCACCCACCATCACTCAGGCACCCACCAGTGTGGGTATCAACATAGAGAACAATGCCACCCTACCGTGTGCCGCCGTGGGGCTGCCCCCACCCAAGATACTGTGGAAGGGTGGCGACGGGAACCCGCTCGACATCCAGGGCCCAAGATTCAGACTCCTCGGATCAGGAAGCCTGCTCATTACTAGTAAGTACATTATGCTGAAACTTTGTTGCCTATCAGCTGGCGCCTAGTAGGCCTGTCATCAGTATCTGATTTATTTCTATTTGATAATCAACAAGATATTTTTTGATTCGGAGTGATGATGCGATCAAATCAGTTAGGATAGATAAACACCGAAATATAACCTATATATAGCATTGTAGCACTTATAGGTAAAGCACAACAACACCCAAAGCGGCGAAGGGACTGTCAAGAGTCTGGGGAAACTTCAAAAAATACATCAAGCATACTTGCGACGTTTTTCTTGAGCGATTGCGTGCATAGGACTGATAGCACAAAGTGTTCAAACTCTAAGATATGATCAATATATGGCCTAATATAGCAGTGAAAACTTAATCAATATACAGTTTGTGAAGGTCCCACTTGAAAAGGTAAGGAAACATTTATGTTTGCAGGGGAGATTGGTTAGTCCTATATATGGCCATTCCCAACCTAACCACATAAAATAAATAAATCTATCATTATTATTTGTTTATTTGTTTGTTTACAGATATCCAGCTTGGGGATTAGTGTATGTACACATGTAGTGTACAGAACCAGTTTGGTTTCCAGTGATATTTTTTTGATTATTTGTTTGTTTATTTGTTTGTTTGTTTGTTTACAGATATCCAGCTTCAAGATGAGGGTATGTACACGTGTAGTGTACAGAACCAGTTTGGTTTCCAGGAAGCCTCAGCCTTTATCTCTGTCACAGGCATAGGTAGGTCTGAAAAAAAAATGTATTTCAAATTGCATTATACTAGAAATCTAACTGCCAGTTTCATTTTGGAGAAGGATTTAAGTGATATTGAATTGGATACCATTCAAAAGGTATCCTTAATGTTATGGTTAAAGACAAAAAGGTTTCCTTGCATTAACATAAACTTTCTTTAGCCTTTATATTATTCATTATCATGAGCTTTTTGCAAGGTTTAACAGTAGTTTGAATATGAAATTATTTTGGTTTTCAGGTCAATATCAATACCATATATTTTGAATTTGTTCTTCATGCAAGAATGGCAAAACTCCCATTGTCATACCATCTATAGTTGCATGTTCTCCATTGTTTGAAAGAAGCTATACCTTGAAGGACAATTTGTCGACTGTATTTGACTGTGTTACCTCGTGAAATAAAGATTATTAGTATTACTATTATTATTATTATTATTATTATTATTATTATTATTATTATTATTATTATTATTACTATTATCAACATTATTATTATTATTATTATTATCATTATTATCATTATCATTATCATTATTATTATTATTATTATTTGATGCAAGATTCTCATCAATCTTTTTTCTGTTTTAAAGTGCGCCCTCTTATTGCCTACACCAACCCACACGTTGAAACCATCAAGGGCCGCGACGTCAAGCTGACATGTTTGGTGTTGCTAGGCAACCCGCGACCCAAAATCATGTGGCTTAAAAATGGCGAACTGGTCTCCACATCCGCGCGAATTACCATGGATGAAAGCGGGAATCTTGAGCTGAAAAACGTGGTATCCCGAGACGAGGCGGAATATACATGCGTCGCGAGCAACGTTGGTGGTAACGCCACCTATATGACAAAATTGGACGTGCAAGGTGAGAAAATGTTAGATACACAGGGCATCCAACTGGCGCATTGTCGCAGGAGGATGCGACAAATGTCTCAAAACATGTGACAAGACAAAACCTTTTATATATCTTTAAACTCAGGAAATTTTTCGGAAGCATGAGCAAATGAGTGTATTAGATTTTCACTTGCATGTTCAAATACAGATTTTAGTCAGAAAACGCATAAACTTCAATATTGCTACGGAGGCTGATAGGGTATTTTCCCCCTGGTGATAATATTAAAACTGAATTTGTCGCACAGCGGCCACCAAAAATTGCTGTTCTCCAGGACCAGTTCTGTGCTTCAGGACTTTAAAGTTTCGACCCCCCTGATCCACCAGTTGCAGGAATGTACCGTATTCACCCGATTATGCGCACTGTCTTAAATAAGCGTCTCATGTTAAATTTCTACTGTTTTAGTAGAACGAGAAGGTATATAGATGGTGACCATAACTGCCATCTATCGGCCATTTCTTGTTGCGGTACGTAACACCGCGATTGGCACTCATTGGGGGTGCGGTTATACGAATGTTTGACAAAACCCCTGCTACGCACGGTGCGCTTAATCGGGTGAATACGGTATTTTGAATGATGAATCCTGCATCTTCTTCTTTACCTAATTATAACAAAAGGTCCTCACTATTTTAGTGATACCTTTCTGACATGAGATATGAATGGAGTAAAAATTAGAAAAAAATGTGTTACCTACCCCTCTTTATTGATATTTCCTCCACATTTGTGAATTGTTTTTTTGTTGGATTTTATTCCATTTTAACCAATTCAACCAAAAATTTCCTTACCATTTTGGTAATACCTTAAGTGCATGACCAGTGCATTTTTTGAAAAATATTTGAAGGAGAAGTGTTCATCAGAACCTAAACCGCAACTCTCTTTTAAATATTTTGTCATTTTTTTAATTATTCTGAAGTTACTTTCAAAAGTTTTATAGGTACAGTCGACCTTTTTTAAGAAAATCTTGATGCATGAATGGGATAAATAAACCATGTCTTAAGATTTATTTTACCAGTCTCATCTGTACCTGTCATACTTTTGAAAAAATATTTGGAATGAAGCATAGATTCATAAAATATTGGAAAGCGATTTGTAGATGGAGTTCTGATGAACTGTTATCCTTCAAATATTTTCTAAATATTAGGAGTGTCATTGATACCCCCCCAGAGATTCGTATCGCTAAAACGAAGCAGCCAATTATCGTATCGGTAAAAGGTGGTGTATCGTATTGTGTATCGCAAAATGGCAAACTACTCCAACTGGAAGTCATATGTGAGGCAAAATTCCCGTATTCTGCCACAGTATTGCATTTCCTGGCAGTTTGCCACTTGTCTAAACAATGAATAATATAGTTAACAACCATGACTGATAAAATACTTTGTGGGGAGACGAAGTCGGCTGAGTCTAAAAGGGGAATATGCCCTCAAAAGTGTAACATTTTCACCTCTAAAATAGGAAAAAAGATTTGAAAATAATTAAATTTAACAAAAATCCAATTGAAAAATTGTATCGGAAAAAATCGGAATCGGTAGAAAATTTTCCAATAATTGTATCGGAAAATTTTCCTTATCAATGACACTTTGCTGGATAGATGCCACCCAAATTGTCAGGCCGTTTTGGCTACTACATGCTTATAAATCTCTTATCCTTTTAGTTCCACCGACCATCAAGGATGCTGATGGCCAGAAAGATTTCACGGTTATCCAGGGCAACTCTATCAAGCTGCCGTGTGAGGTATCGGGCGATCCCCGGCCAATCGTGACGTGGACGAAGAACAGCAATCGTCTCTCGATAACGGACCCGCACTACTTCATCAATGAAGAGGGGAGCCTTGAGATCTTCAGCGCCGACCCCCAGGACACCGCCACCTATACCTGCACCGCCATCAACGTGGCGGCCATTGTGGAAAAGACAATGACACTCTTTGTGGAGGGTAATTATGTTTTCTTACATATGTTATGCCACCTATACCTGCACCGCCATCAACGTGGCGGCCATTGTGGAAAAGACAATGACGCTCTTCGTGGAGGGTAATTATGTTTTCTTACTTATGTTATGCCACCTATACCTGCACCGCCATCAACGTGGCGGCCATCGTGGAAAAGACAATGACACTCTTCGTGGAGGGTAATTATGTTTTCTTACTTATGTTATGCCACCTATACCTGCACCGCCATCAACGTGGCAGCCATTGTGGAAAAGACAATAACGCTCTTCGTGGAGGGTAATTATGTTTTCTTACGTATGTTACGCCATCCATACCTGTACCGCCATCAACATGGCGGCCATTTTGGAAAAGACAATGACGCTCTTTGTGGAGGGTAATTATGTTTTCTTACGTATGTTATGCCACCTATACCTGCACTGCCATAAACGTGGCGGCCATTGTAGAAAAGACAATGACACTCTTCGTGGAGGGTAATTATACCTATTCTTTGTATTTTCTGACGTATGTAACCTTTGAAATAGTTTTCTGTACTTTTTGTAGAGGATAATCTTTTGTTTTATGGTATTTATGACCTTTTAGACAAGAATAGATATGTGTTTGTAAAATATATATGTTGCTAGAATTTTTCATACTTGCATGTTCTATATTTGATTTATTTGCAAGTTCCTCCTATGATAAGTGATGCAGCCAAGCCATGACCATTTTACAAAATGAGATATATTTGTATAATATTTGTTGTTAGAATATTTTAAGAGTATATAACAATTAAATGATCTATTCCAATTTATTTTCCAGTTCCCAGCCAGGCCATGTTCATTTTATGTTGTTTATTACGTTTCTAATGAAAATAACAACTTTTCTAGTAATATTAAAAATGAATTTGTAAAGTATATGTTGTTTGAGTATATTTGAATATTCTATCTTTGATTTATTTCCCAGTTCCTCCGATGATAACTCACGCGGCCAGCGACTACATTGTGATCTTTGACAACCCGCTGACCTTGCCCTGCGAGGCGACGGGGATACCCCACCCTACCATTCACTGGCTGCACAATGGCACTGTCTTCGATGCTGGCACCGACCCCCAGGTGGACTTCGAGCCCAACGGCGATCTCGTCTTCCGTAAGGCCAAGATCAGGCATAGAGGGCGCTACACGTGCGTCGCGTCAAACAGCGCGGGAAACGCCACGCAGGACATGAGAGTCACTGTACACAGTAAGGTTTTGCCCTGAAATTAGGGGTTTTGACATAATTAATATTGTACTTTTATTGCCATGAGCATGTTCATATTTTGAAACTCAGGATTTTGAAATTTGAAGCCCAAAATAGACAATTATATAATTTTGAGTGTGATGCCATATTTAATTCATACAGACTCATCAATAGATTTGGCTGTTCTCACATTATTCGAACTCGCCAATATAATTGATATATTTTCTAACTCGGCAGTATAATTGATTGTACTCAATTTACGCTAACTCAGCAATATTTTGATATAAATTAATGCTGACTCAAAAATATATTTGTTATATCTTCTAACTTGGCAATATATTTGAATTTGTTCAATTTATGCTGACTCAGCAATAATTTTGAAGTATATTCTAACTTTGAATTTGACATTTGTATTTATTAGGGTTCAATTTATGTTGTATGCTGACTGTAATACATTTTGATTGTTTTCTCTTCCAACTTAAATTTATCTGACTGTACTCACTTTATGCCGACTCAGCAATTTATCTCATTGTACTCACTTTATGCTGACTCAGCAAGTTATTTAGTCATTCACATTTAATGCTGTCTCTACATCATATTTGATTACTCTCACTTTACGCTGACTCAGCAAGTTATTTAGTCATTCACATTCAATGCTGTCTCTACATCATATTTGATTGCTCTCACTTAATGCTGACTCAGCTGTATATTTGATTGTTTCTGCGCAGTTCCGCCTAAGATCACGAGCAAGGGTAAAACAGACCACACCATCATCGCTGGGAACCCCGTCCTTCTGGAGTGCGAAAACAACGGAGATCCGGGACCCAAGGTCTACTGGAAGAAAAACCTTGTTGGCATTCCTGAAGGCGATCGTCACTACGTCGTGCGGCCTGGTGGCTCCCTCTTTATTGAAGAGACAGAAGTAGATGATTCTGCTAACTATGTGTGTGTGGTGGAGAATCCGGCAGGGTACGTCACACGGGACTTCAAGGTCACCATTCATAGTAAGTGTTCACATTATACCTATACTATCGCTATACCAGGAATTAGAGAAAGTCTATTTTCTTTTATGGTTCTGTATTGCAGGGGGGTCAGCTCAAATTTTCCTCTGGTCTGAAGAAGATCCATGTCAATTATATGTGTAATGATATTTCAATTTTTTTCTTTTCATGTATCATTTTTTCAAAAATTTCTTTCAAAACTTAGTAAAGTGGGGGTGAATTAAGCTGCTAATTTGCAGAAGAACATATCCAAAAACATGCAAATTTACAAAAGATTTGTCAAAACGTAACTATGTTATGTGGGAAATTTGATTTCTATCATTATAATATCACTCTGCCTGTCTGAAAGTTACTATTCTGTTGTTAAAATATCTCTCTTCTTCAACCCTAACATATATAAATCTCATGATATTTGTGGTCAGAATGTCACTTTCCTCTAATATTGATGAAAAATTATGGCAAGTCCTGAAGACACATTTCCAGTAGATCTCCAGGCATCAATAACTTGATAAACTGCTTCCTCTTGCTTCCCACACCTATCAATTTTCAACTCTGTGGCCTGAAGCATGAAAGGTAAAATCCTTAAATCTGAGGGCCACAGCAAAAATCAAATCTTGTATTTGACTGTGTTACCCTCATGAAATAAAGATCATTATTATAATTGTTACTATCAAAATATTCATTATTATTATTATTATTATTATTATTATTATTATTATTATTATTATTATTATTATTATTATTATTATTATTATTTTCATTATTATCATTTTTATAATTATTATTGTTATTATTATTATTATTATTATTATTATTATTATCATTACCATTATCATTATTATTATTTTATTATTATCATTATTATTATTATTATTATTATTATTATTATTATTATTATTATTATTATCATTAATATTATTATTATCATTAATATTATTATTATCATTATTATTATTATTATTATCATCATTATTATTATTATTATTATTATTTTCATTATTATCATTTTTATAATTATTATTGTTATTATTATTATTATTATTATTATTATCATTACCATTATCATTATTATTATTTTATTATTATCATTATTATTATTATTATTATTATTATTATTATTATTATTATTATTATTATTATCATTAATATTATTATTATCATTAATATTATTATTATCATTATTATTATTATTATTATCATCATTATTATTATTATTATTATTATTATTATTACAGTGCCGGCTGATATTGATGAAGAGAACGCGAGTCCCGGCAACACGAGTATCGTAGAGAACAACCCCATCACCTTGCAGTGCCCGGCCAGCGGCACCCCTCCCCCGCTCATCACCTGGTACAAAGACGGCGTCGAGCTCACCGGCAACGAGATAGGTGCCAAACTGCTCCCCAGGGGGCGCCTTGAGCTCAGCCAGGTCCAGGCCACCGACGCAGGGCGCTACAAGTGCGTCGCCACCAACGTAGCCGGAAACAGCACCTACCTCGTGGACCTCAAAGTATTAAGTGAGTTACAGTTGAAATTATAGTGTAAAAAGATAATTTCATGGCATGCATTGAGTGAGATACAGTTTAGAATTATAGCATAAAAAGATAATTTCATGACATGTATTGAGTGAGATACAGTTTAGAATTATAGCATAAAAAGATAATTTCATGACATGTATTGAGTGAATTATAATTTAAAAATTTACAATTGAAAATTGTAGCATGAAAAGATAATTTCATGACATGTATAGAATGAATTACACTTAAAAAATTTACAATTGGAAATAATAGCGGTAAAAGATAATTTCATGACGTGCATTGAGTGATTTACACTTGGAATTATAGCATGAAAAGATAATTTCATGACGTGTATGAAGTGAGTTACAGTTGAAAATTATAGCATGAAAAGATGATTTCATGACATTTATTGAGTGAATTATAGCGTAAAAAGATTATTTCATGAATTTAGTATGAAGGGCTCTTAACAATCATTATTAAAATATTGAAGGCCAAGGCAAATTATCTTAATTAGCCTTATCATCGAACAGTGTTGATTGATTTCAAACATTTTCTTGGATTTTTATCCTCAGTTCCTCCCAGATTTGTGGATGGCATAGGTGGTCGGCAATCGGAAAACCCCAACGTTATCGTCAACAATAGCATCACGATGGACTGCACGGCCAGCGCTATTCCGGTACCTATGATGCGCTGGTACAAGGACGGGCTTCCGCTCGACGATAGCGCAGACGAGAGGGTCAAGGTCATCAACAATGGCTTCTCCCTGGAGATTACGAACGCGCAGGTCGGGGATACAGGTCGCTACTCATGTATCGCCAGTAACGAGGCTGGAGAAACGGATAAGAATTTCGATCTCGATGTATTTGGTGAGTTTGGAATTTCGATTTTTTGTCACTTTTTCCGCCATATTGCGGTTGAGTCATGACTAGTCTGTTGCAAGCGGTGGAGGAAACTTTGATCTTTATGTATTTGGAGAGATTGGAATTTAGATATCTGTCATTTTTTCTGCCATATTATGGCCATATCATGACTATAGTCGGTTGCAAATGGTGGAGGAAACTGGAGTACCAGGCAAAAACCACCGCCTTACCCCCCTGACTTTCTCACATGCCATTTGTTCGATAAAATTAATTAATATGTTAAGTATTGTACCTTAACCAACTGTTTCTTAATGAAATCAGATTTCCTTTCAGGTATGATTAATACTATATCACCTTTTTACATTAATATTTTGATAACAACTATTTTTAACTTTTACCAATAATTTCTTCATGAAATCATAGAATTGGACTTAATTTTGAGCAATTGATAATTTTATAAATCTAAATTGAAACCCATTGAGCAATTCCTATTTTTGGCTGTTATAAGAGTATAATTGTATTTACAATTTTAAGTATACATTATTTTGAACTTTATATTCAAATTATATTTAATTTGCTACCTATATTTTTGGATTCAAAATTTAACACATATTCTGGTCTTCCCATCTTGTCTTAATTAAAGAGCCACCTGAAATCGTCGGCAATGAAGTGTCTGAGAAGAATCTGTCGGTGGTTGTTGGTCGCCCGATCGCCATCAACTGTCCAGTAAACGGTATTCCTACGCCCAAGATTGTGTGGTACAAGGACGGTGCGGTTCTGGACGTGAGTGAGAGGAACTACAGGCTGCTGGCTGCGGGACGACGGCTTGAGATCACCATGGCGGAAGTCTCCGATACGGGGAGGTACAAATGCGAGGCAACGAACGTGGCAGGGAAAACTGACAGAGAGTTCCAGCTTAATGTACAGGGTAGGTTTTTTTTTATGAGTGCATTAAAATATGTATAAAATTGCATATTCACATAAGGCCACTCCAATCTAATTACATGTCTTACAAGCTTTTTTTCGAAAAAAAATTCTGTCTGACTCAAAAAAAAAAGTCTACTTTGGTGTCTTACGGCAAAAGTGGTTTAGAAATTTTCTGTCAGACCCCCCCGAAAAAAAAGTGCAAGTTTTAAGAGTATTCATTGTAAGGGTGATTCAATCAACTACAGGAATTTATCAATGCTGTAGTACAGCCTCAGATTTGAGGATGTATATCTCCCACCCTTTAGGTTACAGGGATTAATTGATTGACTGATTTTATCTTAGATAAGCAACCACAAGGTCCAAGATTTTATCTAGTTGAGAATAGGCTGTTAGAAACATCTCGCTACCAGTCCTAGTCGGCAGACTCTAAAAAACTTTTTTAAAAAACAAAACATTTTTCAACTTTTTTTATTCCAAAATGGCTCATTTCCTGCCTCCGGAGCTCGTAAGACAAGTTATTAAATAGGAAAAGAATCTGACAAAATCTGGATCTGGAAATATCTTATTATCAAAGCAGTATATTGGGAAATAATTGACTTAGAGTTCTTCTTTCAGTTGTGTTTAATATTTTCTCTTTCAATAGTTTCCAAAATATGAATAGATTGATCAAGGGAGACCCTGCTCAAATGAAAAGGATTTAGGAATTGGAATTTCTAAACTGCATCTTAACCCATTCACACTCAAGAGTTCCTCTAGCATATGTATTGTCTGCTACTTTCGTACATTTGAAAATAACTTAGGAATAAACCAAACGGTCAGAAAATATTTGAAGGAGAGTTGTTGTTTGACTTCTGGTCAACATTCCTCCTTCAGATATTTTCCAAAAAATGCTTTTGTTAGAAAAATATTTCCAAAATTATCAGGCCTGTTTTGGCCGGTCTGAGTGTGAATGAATAACTTAGGAATAAAGCAAACGTTCAGAAAATATTTGAAGGAGAGTTGTTGTTTGACTTCTGGTCCACATTCCTCCTTCAAATATTTTCCAAAAAATGCTTTTGTTAGAAAAATATTTCCAAAATTATCAGGTCTGTTTTGGCCGGTCTGAGTGTGAATGAATAACTTAGGAATAAAGCAAACGTTCAGAAAATATTTGAAGGAGAGTTGTTGTTTGACTTCTGGTCAACATTCCTCCTTCAAATATTTTCCAAAAAATGCTTTTGTTAGAAAAATATTTCCAAAATTATCAGGCCTGTTTTGGCCAGTCTGAGTGTGAATGGGTTAACATCTTAATCTATGACTATTTCAGTGCCACCCAAAATCAAGAACTCTGAGGAGGTCTCCATGGAGGAGGTAGTGGTCAATAAAACAATCACGCTACTCTGCGAAGCATCGGGAATTCCAGAACCCGTCATCACGTGGTACCGGGACGATGCAGAGCTGAACGTGAAAGCTTACAAGAGGTTTTCCATCAAGGAGAAGGGCTGGAAGCTTGAGATACGCAGCGCCAAGGTGGACGATACGGCGCGCTACTCCTGTAAAGCCAAAAACATCGCCGGCGAGGCAGAGAAATACTTCGATCTCCTAGTATTAGGTAAGGGCTGAGTGTTGGATATATATATATATATATATATATATATATATGTATGTATGTATGTATGTATGTATGTATGTATGTATGTATGTATATATATATATATATATATATGTTTATATATATATATATATATATATATATATATGTGTTTATATATATATATATATATATATATATATATATATATATATATATATATATATATATATATATATATATATATACATATACATATACATATACATATATATACAAATATATATATATATATGTTAAAAATCTTGTTTGTGAAATTTTCTGCCATTGCATGTAGGCATAATCATGACCATGCCAAGTCATTAGTTAAACCTCAAACTGGTACAACGCCCCCTTGATGTTTGATACTGTACCTCATACACTTCAATCTCAATATGGCTAATTCATTGTATATTTGATTTTCAGTTCCGCCCAAGATCTTCACCATCAACCTGAACCTGAACCCGAAGGTGGTTGTGAATAACAGTATTGACATCAACTGCCCGTCCAGCGGCATTCCGCAGCCCGAGATCATCTGGCTACAGGGAGACGAACTGCTCGACCTCGAGGCGCACAGAAACATGCAGCTACTCTCTAGTAAGTAAGGCCAGAAACAGGCAGCTAACTACTCTCTAGTTAGTGAGGGCAGAATATGCAAATTCAAAATCATGCGAGTAATTTCATAATTCTAAAAGAATTATTTATCTGCACTTTAAGCTACACTTTTTAAACTGTTTTGTTTATGATTTTTAGCCATTTCGTTTCTACTACTTTTTGTTTAGGTTTTGATACTAGTTGTTTACTCTCTTTTGTATATTTTCAGTTACCTTTTTACGTGTATTTGATTTTATATACTTTTTATATTTTCACCTACATTTTAAGGTCTGACTTTGACACAAACTCTCACTAAATTGTACTTATCCTCTTTGATTTATGGTTTTAAGTGATCCATTGGTGTTTGATTTTATTTCTATTGAGATTGTACATATTTCTTTGATGCCGATTTTCAACTCAAACTGTTCCATAATTTATTTATCCACATTGAGTTATGGTTTTTAAATTTCAAAATTTTCAATTTTATTTTTGGTTTAGTTTTTACATACTTTTACACACTTTTTGGTTCTGATTTTGCCGCTGACAGGTATTCCAGATCGCTATGTTGCGGTAGATGGTAGGTATAGGTCATGCCCTGACCTTGAAATGTACACTGCATGACACCGCCCCCCCCCCCCCCCCCCCCCCCCTTCATATTTAAGATTTATCCATCCATGCCCCCTAGGTCCACTATCCATGAAACACAATAAGTTGACCTCATTATCACTTATTTCTCTTTTTACCTAGATTATAACATGCATCTCATCCATCACCATTTTTGCATATGTATTTTCACCCCCTAGTGGCAGAAATAGGAACTATTTGTTGATGTCTCCAATAATCAACCTTTCCTCTACATTAGATAGCTCACCTTTATAATAGTAGCCTAATGGTCTGTGGTCCACACCAAACATCCACGATGGGGCATGTAGAGAATAGTACCATTTTCCCCCAAAAGGTGGCTGTGTGTTCCATCCAGCCTAGCAGTCAAAACAGCCATTAAAGCGACTTCTGGTGACATAAACTAGCACTATTTACTGACCCCTTCATAGACACCCTTGTATCCATGCACCTTACTCTTAATCTTGAAAAGGGTTTTTGTGGGTGTTCTTGCAACTGGCACATTTTTGTAACAGTGAAAAGGAGTACAGAAAACATGGGATATTAACAAATCCATTAAGCTCATTAAGGCTTTTAGGAGCCCCACAAATTGCTTTTGTTATCAGTTGTTATTGTTTATTGATGAATTCAGATCTTTTACATTGTTATGAAGGTGTATATGGTAGTGCCCCCTGGTAACAACATTTTGAACTATTTTTGTCTCACACTGTACATAAAAAATTGCTGTACTCCTGGACTAATGTTTTTGCTCCAGTACTTAGACATTAGACACCTGTTTCTCAATCTCTGCCACAAACTTACCAGTTACTTATTTCTATACCAGACAGTTTTTCTAAGATGCAGAATTATGCCATTGTTGTATACCATCCACCTTTAGAAGTGTGTTATGTAAATGACCATAATATCCCAATGAAATATTTCTAGATTTGCACTAAAATATTACCAAAATAACCCAATGTCATTCCAGTTGCTTAGAAATCAGGTCATAATAAATCATTCTAAAAATGATGTTAAGATGTAGTTATGATAAATCTATAAATTATAATCTATAACAAATTTGTTAAAGTAAGTTATAATCTTAACTAAATATAAATGATTTATATATTGTATATGACTCTTTCAACTTTACCCTCAAAGTGGAGCATATATTTTTTCTTGAGAACAGTTTTCATATCTAGAAAGTCTTATTTCTTCTTTAGTAACATTTTCCATTCATTGATTGATTTGAAACAGGGTTCATTTATCATTAGTGTTTATATCTGTATCAGGCAGATCCTACATCTTTAGCCAAAAACGTAGACATGTATAAACTTATTTATTAACCAAATTACAAAATAAAATGCACAATTACATAATTGATAAGGAAAAAATCCCAATGGATCTTTGGTTCTTTCAAGTCTATTATGTGCAAAGGCCAAAGGGACACTTTAGTAAAAGAAAACATTTAAATTAAATTTGGACACTTTATTAAAAAAAACCTTTTTAAATTAAATTTGTGTGGACTCACTCCTCTATATATCTGCACTTATAGGCATAGCATTAGAATCACACATAGATATAGTGACTAGTTTCAACCTTAAGCTATTACCTGATATAAATTCTTATTAAGACAAACCTGTTTTTCTCTCAGGGTGTCACTTAATTGGAATTTATGTTGCAGTTGTTGTTTTTTAGAATTTTTGAAATAAAAATTCAATTAAACCACCTGCGCTATTCATTTCATCATTTTAGATAAGCAAATAAAACAGCTAGAGCTAAACTGTAGTACCTTCAGTTCAAATGTTCAAATGTAAATCATCGGCTAGGATTTTTATATAAAAATAATACACACAAATCCAATTGCAAATTATGTCAGAATCAAGGAATATACCCCCATGACCATTCCCATCTTTCTTACCATTGTTTTTTTGTAATGTACTCTCGTACAATTTATTAGTGAAAAAGCACTCATCAAACATCATTATCATCAGATTAAGGAGTTAAAATTGAAGTAAAATTATTTGGGAGCAATGCCTCTGCAGCTTTCAAGCAATGATTTGAGATTCATTCATCCATTACATTTACTCATCCATTACATTTAGGCTCTATCACTCAAAAATCTTAGTGTAATTTTCAAATTCATGCCTATAGCGGCCATAAAATGCTTTAATATCATAGCTGGATTCATTTTGACATTTCTCCTTCAAATGTTTTCTGAAATTGGCTTTTGCTGGAGAGATATCAAAAGAATAGTCTGGCTTTTATGGCCACCTTGTCATTGGTAACGTTCAGATTAACATTTTCTCTTGAAATATTTCTTCAATTATGCTACAGCCTAAAAGATTTCACCAAAATTTTACCAGGTTGTTTTTGGCCATTGTGAGCATTAACCGATTAGCACTCAGACTTTCTCTAGAAAGTATCGTCTGCTTCTCTCATATTTTTGAAAATAACTTTTGAATAAAGGAAAAGTTCAAAAATAACTTGAGGGAGAGTTGTTGTCTGGCTTCTGATAAACATTTCTCCTTCAAATGTTTTCAAGAAAATGCTTTTGTAAGTAAAATATATTCAAAATCATCAGGCCTCTTTTGGCCGCTCTGAGCATTAATGGGTTAATGGAAATAGGAGTTGTAAAGGGGAACTCCTGAAACTCCCGTCGTCGTATCTGCAGCTTATCTCCCACTGATATTGATTGCGTGTTGTTTGCTGTTGTTTCAGGTGGGCGCACGCTGCGTATCCTGAACGCCCAGGTGAGAGACACAGGCAGCTTCAGGTGCATGGTGACCAACAAGGCGGGTGAAGACCACGTCGACTACCAGCTAGAGGTCTTGGGTAAGACTACCCTCTTACCTGTTATATGTAACAAAAAACGTAAAAAATGACTGAAACCCTGGCACATGGGTACTTATCTGAGAGAGCAGAGCCAAGCATATTTTCACCTCTTTTAACATCTAATTTGAAAATTATATCAATTTAAACTGGGCCTCCCCTGATTTAGTTCTAGAATTACTCATCTGGTGGCCACATTGACAACCATTGGCGCCATCTATGATCAGTCACAGAAACTAACACCAAGACATTAAGCAAAAGATAGGAACCAGAACAGAGAAAAACAAACTTCATATAACTCTGATTCTTCAATATTCCTTATTCATGTTGTTTGAATATAGTTAAACATGTGATATGTTTGTTTATCATTTTTCAATACAGTTGCTAGAAATTTTAAGTTGAGGATGAATACCGTTCAGTACATAATTTGTCAAATATTTATTTCAGTTGATGTTGAATTCAGTAATATACAATTTGTCAAATATATATTTCAGTTGATGTTGAACACAGTAATATATAATTTGTCAATTATTTATTTCAGTTCCGTCTACGATTGATGTGAAGGATCTGAACCGTGAGCCGGAAGTTGTGGTCAACAGGAGTATCACGATATACTGTCCCGCGCGTGGTATCCCTCCTCCGACAGTCACATGGCTCAAGGACGGGCAGGAGATAGACATAGCGGCTGCCAAGCATCTGACGACCTCCGACTCTGGTCGCCAGCTGGATATCGTCACGGCGCGAGTGTCGGACACCGGCCGCTACACTTGCAGGGTTGAGAACGAGGCTGGCGAGTCTACACTCGACTTCTCATTATCGGTTTATGGTAAGTCGCTTATTATCTTTAGGAATTTTCTTAGTTAAGTTAACTCATTCTTCTCTTGAGATCTCACTGACACGGATCTACAACCCTCCGTCAAATATCTTTTGAATTTATGCTTCGTTCCAAAGTTATTTTCAAAAGGAGGACAGGTCAAGACGAAACGGGTAATGTTAATCTCCAGGCATGAATGGGTTAAAGATAATGAGCTGAACCAGTTACCGTATTCACCTGATTAAGCGCACCGTGCGGGTGCAAGTTGGGAAATTTTTCTGTAGCAGGGGTTTTGTCAAACATTCGTATAACCGCATCCCCCAATGGCTGACTTCAAGTTTGGTGTTAACACAGATGTTAACATCGGTGTTAGTGTTACCAGGGGTGGTAACACGCTATTTGAAGTGATGGGCATATGTTAGGTGGTAACACACATCTATCCCATAATGCCCCATAATATGTGTGTTAACACAAAATGTAACAGAAAATGTTAGTGTTGATCTGTGAAAGGTGTTGAAAAGAGCATGGTCCCCATATACTTTCTGAAGGCCTTAACAGTAACGGCTTAGGTGTTAACACCGTTTTGACTTCAAGTCCTATGTTAGTGTTGGGTACCATCTTCAGCTACTGACGACCC
Source organism: Maea johnstoni (assembly GCA_963942565.1). NCBI lineage: Eukaryota > Metazoa > Annelida > Polychaeta > Spionida > Magelonidae > Maea > Maea johnstoni. The sequence continues at coordinate 32,364,191 of OZ012695.1, forward strand.
ATTGCACCTAGTTAAAAAGGTTGTCTGAGTATAATTCACTTCATTTCAACAGTTCATTTATAATGATAATAATAATAATGATAATAATAATAATGATAACAATAATAAAAATTATGAGAATAATTATAAGCTATTAATGAAAATGATCTTAACAATAAAAATGAAATTAATGATAATTTTTTTTAAAGTTTGTATTATCCTAATAAAATATATGATATGAATGATATGTGTCTGTATTAAACTGAAAGAGACTAATAGTTAAGTATTACATTCCCAGCATGTTGCTGTTCTTTACTATGACAAACATTATTTGCTTGAGCAGGACACACATCTTCAAAAATGTAACATCATTGCTAACATCTCTGTTGGCCTAGATGTTAACATCTTGCACTATGTTGAGTGGCTGGGATTAACAGATCTGTTAGTGTTACCATGTGTGTTAAATGTAACACCGTACTTGAAGTCAGCCATTGAGTGCCGATTGCGGTGTTACAAGGCAAGAGGAAAGATATGTGAATTGGTTTGGGTTACTTCTGGGGGGAAATTTAACATGAGGAGACGATCTTTGGCGCTTGCTGGTCCCCCAAAATCGGGACAGTGCGCTTAATCGGGCGAATACAGTATGAGCTCAACTGCATTGTTTTTTAAATATTTTGCCCTTGTAGGCCACTGCAGGCGTCTTAACCCCTTTGTGTCTGAATTGTACCTTTAGTCTGATAACTTGGATCATAACTCATAAAATAGTGTGATATTTGAAAAATGTTTGAAGGCGATCTTTTAAACTCAATATGAACAGCACTTTTCAGTCAAATAATTCTGAAAAATTCTGCTTTTTCACAAAAATATTTTCTATATGTATCAGAACATGTGTTTGCTTCAGATGTGAACGGGTTAAAAGTGAAAAATATTTTTTTCCTTTGAGTTGTTTTTGGGCCATTCTACAGTCTAATATTTTTAAAACTTTTTAATGAAATTTTATTATTCACTTCCGCCCATACCAACCCCAAAACAAGTACATCTCAAAAACACACAGTTCCAACTTGTCATTTCTTAAACTACTATTTTTTATGAAATTTCAGTTCCTCCCCATATCAACCCGAATGCTAGTACATCTCTGCACCCCACGGTCATTGTGAACAGGACCATCGTGCTCAACTGCGTCGTCACGGGGATCCCGGAGCCTGATATCACCTGGCAACAGAACGGCCTGGACGTCACACTGCGGGAGGGCAAGATGACCATCCTCTCTGGGGGTGCACGATTAGAAATCAAGGACTCCAAGGTCTCGGACAGCGCTAGATACACCTGCTTAGCAACCAACCAGGCTGGACGCGATTTCCGCAACTTTGATTTGAGCGTACTTGGTAATTATATATTTTTCTTATTTAAATTCATTTCCTCTCAATGCCCTGTATTGAAATTGTATATTCATCAAAGATGATGTTTCAAATATGAACTAAGTATAGAAATAATGAAATCTTCATTTAAAGGATTGAAACTGATGGGATGAATACCAATAGAAAAAAAAACAATGTGCGCAGTTGTATGAACGTTATTCGCTACAAATATCATAGATACAATTTTATCTTAATCAATAATTCATTGGACTTATTTTGAAGATTTTCATTATTGTCTTAGGTTGTTTGAGATTCTCTGTGAACAAATTGCTTAGGGCATCATATCAAGGATACTTAATTGATTTACTTCCTTCCACTTTTATCTTAATCAATAATTTATTGGACTTATTTCTAAGAATTTTCATTATTGTCTAGGTTGTTTGAGATTCTCTGTGAACAAATTGCTGAAGGCATCATATCAAGAATACTTAATTGATTTACTTCTTTCCGCATTTCAGTTCCACCTTATATTGATGGCACTGGCCTTGACCTTGCTCCTAAGGTCATCAAAGGTCGTAGGGTACTCTTGAGCTGTCCCGCGCAAGGAATGCCCTACCCCAATATCACATGGTTGAAAGAGAGGGAACCCGTAGTTTTTGGTGCCAAGATTCGTCAGTTATCTGAGGGTCGCCAGCTTGAGATTATAGACGCCAAGGAGTCAGACACGGCCAGGTACACATGTGTGGCAACCAACACCGCTGGACAGACAAAGAAAGACTTCGATCTCAATGTTCTAGGTGAGTGGCTCAATTGTGAGAAAAACTAAAGGATTGGAATTTGAATTCTTGGCTTAATCATGACAAGCCAGTTGTAAAAACTACCAAGATTCCTCGCATGCAACAGTAAGAATATTTGGCATACCGTATTCGCCCGATTAAGCGCACGGTCCTGAATAAGCGCACCTCCCCATCTTTAGCAAACTGAACAGCGAGAGCACAAAGGTGCAATAACGGCCAATACGCGTTGACCTGCAATCATTGAGGGATGCGGTAAAACGGAAGATTGCCAACATCCCTTCTACAGAAAATTTTCCCAACCTCTACCCTCACCATGCGCTTAATTGGGCGAATACAGTATGACCACTTGCCTATCTAGTCCCAAGAAATGGATCATGATAACTAACACTACCAGGAAATGATGGATGCAAGAATTTCTCAGGAATTGCTTGGATTTTAATCCAACTGGTTATACCTCATGTATTCCTCTCATTTGGAAATACTGCTTTATATGTCTTGCTGTGGCTGTCTCTATATCTCTTCCCAATACCTTGTTGCCGAAGCTGGTTACCTTTCTATGATTACTGATGGGTCTCGAAAGTCATACTGTAGAACACACAATGTACGCATCTGTTTATATATAGTGTACATAGCGTGTGGTTCCCCTTCACTAAGTATAAAAAACGCTGTACTTTTTTTCTGTTCTTCGGCACTATCAGCGGCGGCTACCGTCGCTAACATAAAGATATGCTATGATGCGAACACTCCCCAATTCGCTATATTTGGGACACGCGTCATATGTGTGTTCTACAGTACATATTTTATTATTTTTATTTAAGATCACCTTTCTTTGAAGAAACACTTAACCCATCATAATGCTCGCAGTGGCCAAAAGCATCATCTATTACATTATGAAAAGACTTCTGAGATGTAAACAACCCCTAATGTGAATGCTTTTGCCTTGTTCCTAAGGAGTTTATGTCTCCAATGTTTTACTGTATTGTTACATTACCTCTTATTACCGTATTCGCCTGATTAAGCGCACGGTCCCGAATAAGCGCACGCCCCCCCCCCCTATTTTTCGCAAGCGCCAAAGATCATCTCCTTAAGTTAGATCTCCCCCCAGAAGTGACCAAAACCAAATCACATAACTTTCCTCTTGTCGTGTCTGCAAACCAGCGCTGAATTTTGCAATTTCAGCAATTCCTTCACGCTCTCACTGTTCATATTCGCCGCATGATCATATAGTTGACCAATTAACAATCTTTTCTCATGCGGCAAACGTCTAAGCAAACTGAACAGCGAGAGTGCAAAGGTGCAATGACGGCCAATACACTCCGATCGGCAGTCATTGAGGTGTGTGGTAAAACGGAAAATTGCCAACATCCCTTCCACAGAAAATTTTCCCAACCTCTACCCGCACAGTGCGCTTAATCGGGCGAATACGGTATTTTAGTACCACAGCCTGCTGACAACCTTCACAGCTTTCATTGTATTGTGATAGACTTTCCACCAAAGACTTTGTATATCATTAACTTCTCTCTCATCATTTCAGTACCACCCAGTATTGATGTAGCCAACATTATTTAGCCTGCTGACAACCGTCACAGCTTCCTCTGTATTGTGATATAATACTCCACCAACAACTTTTTATATTGTTAAACATATCATTTCAGTACCACCCAGTATTGATGAAGCCAACATTGTTCGCAACCCTAAAGTGGTTGTGAACCGCACGGTCCTCCTGGAGTGCCCGGTCTCGGGAATCCCCAAACCGACGGTGGCGTGGCTGCGTAACGACCAGCCCGTGGTCCAGACGGACATGCTGAGGATCTTATCGGACGGGCGTCAGCTGAAGATCATGCGGGCGCAGGTGCAGGACTCAGCACGCTACACCTGTGTGGCGACTAACGAGGCGGGCGAACTTCAAAGGACGTTTGAACTTGAAGTGCAAGGTCAGTTATTGCCATTAACCTGTTAATGCTAAATTGTTTCTCTAAAAGTTGTCATTAACTGCAAAGGACATTAGAACTTGAAGTGCAAGGTCAGTTATTGTCATTAACCTGTTAATACTTAATTGTTTCTCTAAAAGTTGTCATTAACCCTCCCAATGCTAAGGCTATTTTCGTCCAAAGCATAAGGATGCACAGATTTTTGATAACCATCTAAACCCTGGCATGTTGGTATTCATTGCAATGCTCTTACTGAGTACTCTTAGATGAGTATCCATGTGCCAGGGTTTCAGTCATTTTTCAGCTTTTTGCTTCATTTTGTATTGGCAAAATTAGCCACCAGCAGCATAAGGGTTAACTGAACTTATTAAACTCGAAACTAAAAAAGCCTGGTGTTTTGGGACATTATGAGCAAAATGTTTTCACCCATGGACAGAGTAAGTGCCAGGGTCTTATCCAAGACTTAAAAACTGGGTGTCCAAAATTAGTAATTGTCAAATTTTGGGGGCATCCGGATTTTCAAGGGAGATGTACCACAATTTACTTAGATTATAACAATGAACAGGTATTATCTTATATTTATTATTGAAATAAGGCAATATATCAAGGCATTATATCAAGGTGAAAAATTCAATTTTATCCATGAAATTGGCATTTTAAGAAATTCCTCACATAAAATAGGGTGTCTTGAAGGATGATTTTATTTTTGATGATCTAGCTGTGTGACCAAATGACCCCCAGAGGGCCTGCGGACTAAGACTATGGTAAGTATTCTTGTCTGGAATTGGACCTCAAGTCATTGGGCAATTCTCAATTTTATCACTATTTCTTATTCTTTGGAATTTCATTATCTTCAGTGCCACCTTATATGGATAACGAAGGTTACAAGAGTGAGTACCAGGTGATTGAGAACAGGACTGTTCTTATCGATTGCCCTGTCGCAGGCACACCGGCGCCATCTATAATGTGGATCCAGAACGGAGAGGTTCTTCTTGACTGGCCGTACGAGGGTCTGCGAGAACTCTCCAACGGCCGGCAACTGGAGGTGAGAAGTGTCAAGGTCAAGGACGGAGGGCGATACACTTGCCTAGCAACCAATACTGCGGGCCAGCTGGAAAAGACCTTTGAGCTGGATGTTCTTGGTGAGTTATAGAAAATGGTCAACATCTGTGCAAATGAGTGATGTCATTGATATGAAATTTTATCGATTCGATTAATTGATATATTTATCGATTCGATTCGATATGCCGTAACGTGCTCGTAGGGCACAATCATTTATAGGGATGTCATTGATATCCCTTTATTTTGGTTGGATACCCTGTGTCTTGGCCATATGCCTGAGTCAAGCACACCATTCCTTCCAATTTCTCTTACAAAGACCATAGAAAATACTTTAATAGTTAGTCAGAGTTTCACTTTGCATTAGTTTAACAGGAAATTGTCTGCGAAAAGTGTATTTTTTATTGATAATCATACGCCATTATTGGGGTACAGAATATTGATTATTTCGATTCGATACCCAACCATTCGATTCGATTTAATTGACAAAGAGAAAATGTCGATTTAGCGATTTGTCGACTATCGATGACATCCCTAGTTCAAATGAGTGATAATGTTATCAATATGAGGTTATGTTTACGGTGCAGACATTTAGTTCCTACAACAGTTAATCGGATATCTTCTAGTGCCTGTTTGTACAAAAATCCATGGATGACATGTCACAAAATAAGCCAAGCACCTAAATGAACCATGCAGCTTCCAAATCAAAACTACATTCAGTTGTGAGGTCATCCATCCATCCATGCCTAGGAAACTGGTTGGCAATCGGTGTGTATTATGCCCCGGCTGCCCATGCATTTAGTGCAGGAATAAAATGTCAGCACTGTATCAAATATACTTTTGTATGAGTAAATTGCCACTTGTCTTATTTTGTCACATTGAGTCTTTTTTGAGAATTAAAGTCAGAAAGAATCATTTTAGTTGAATTTTCTATTAATTTTTTTCTAAAGATAATGGTGTAGAGTGCTTTGATAAGTGCTTTGCCATTGAACTTTTTTGTTTTTGGCTTATATTGAGTGATAATTATTTCCTTTTGAAATCAACTGACTTTACCCAAGTGAAAATGATAACCATTACCTGTTCTCCCGATCGAGTGTCCTTTTGTAATTATAAAATTTGACAAGGTTGAATATTGTCACTTTGGTAAATTTTCAACACTTCAAACTCAGAAAAAAAAATTGAACATATTTAAAAAAAATTTGAATCAAATTTTAAGAATATCAAAATATATTCCCACAGTGCCACCCAGGATTAATGGCAGTTCCACCATAACCAAGATCACCGTCATAAGGAGACAATCAGTACGCCTTCAGTGCAGCGTGACAGGAAGCCCATCCCCCGCGATCAAATGGTTCCGCGACGGAGATGCTGTAGATGACCTTGAACTTCGACATGTGCGGATTCTCCAGTCGGGTCGTATCCTGGAGATCGGGGGAGCTCGCGTCGAGGATACGGCGTCTTACTCCTGCCGGGCTGAGAACACAGCCGGCAGGGACGAGAGACACTTCGACCTAAACGTTCATGGTCAGTGAAGTCTGCTTACAGAATCATATTGATAGAAAAGAATTGAATATTATATATACATGATAGATTGATAGATAGATAATACTGTAATTGGTATTTTTTACAGGCATTTAATTTTAGCAATATTAGTGCTCCCCATGATTGTGCAAAAATAACATCCTTCAAATAAATATGTGCAAATTTAAAGTAGCACAAATTACCTACAGCAGGGCTGTAAAGCGAAATTTTTAGCACTTACGTATTTACATTACAGCAATGACATTGTTGAATTTTGAATTCATATTTGGTCACATGCCTTCATACACTAGTGTTGTAATGTGACACTTACACAACACTCTTTGTCATTTCTAGGACATTATTCTGTAATTGGATATTTAGAATTTTGAATTTTCCTTGAAAGTTAATAAAATGACACCTAATGCCTACACAATATATAAATCATATTGGGTGGTCTCTCTCATGAATTTTGTCCTTTATTTTCAGTGAGCCCAAAAATTAATGACACCCAGCGCCTACAAGATGTATCGGTGATAATTGGTAGATCCCTGACCATGAACTGTCCTGCTACTGGCACCCCACCCCCGGCCATCACATGGTACAGAGAGGGTTCACCGCTATCACTGGTCACCAACCCTAATCTCAGGGTGCTCAATGACGGCAGACAGCTACAGGTAAAAGACCCCTTTATCCATAGATACTAGATTCGGTGAGATTAGGTGTGTCCAGGGCTTCATAATGGGTCATATGGTAATTGGTCGATGGCGACCAATCTATGCTTTATTCATCTAAGGTACTCCCTAGTACTTCACAGCTCCCACTTAAGGATGCCCGCACCAGTTTTATTTTTGTCCTCAGAATTTTCTAGTTTTTGGATATGTTATACCTTGTGGGATAAAACTAAAGGAAATATAAAAAGAAATTTGTGGTTTGGCCGATATTTTGTGCTAGAGACAAAATTGTGATTTTTGAATAGTGGCCATTTTTGAGAAAAGAGGCCACCACGTCGCACATTTTTTATTTTTAGCTCATTGGGGGTTGTTTGCCCAAGGAAAAAGAAATTGGGGATCTTCATGAGTGTATCTTTGCATGCAGTTAATGGAGTAGGTCCTCTTTCTGCTTGCGCAAACTGCATTTCAATACCAACTTTATCTTTTGCATAGCCTAAGATTAAATTGGACGGGTTGAGTCAAAAAATATCACTTTTTTCAAAAATGGACGGAAATATAGGGTTATTTATCGCACATAATGAATTGTAAAAAAAATTTTAGTCCAGAGAATTTTTTCATATTTTGATATGTTCTTGCCCCGTAAATTTGCATTCTATATGCGAAATAAGATTGGGGGTGTTTCGAGTTACTTTTTCTGCTACAGAGCTACGAGTGAAAGGGTACGTTTTTTGCTATTTTATGACATGAAAAGACAATGCTGCTGCCTTTGTTTCCCTATTGTTGTGGCAACACAAGAGGGAAACTCCCTTTGTTGGAGTCGTACCCGCTTGCCTGGACGCATTATGTCACACATAATAAATTGTAAAAAAAAAATTAGTCCAGAGATTTTTTTTATTTTTTGATATATTCTTGCTCTGTAAATTTGCTTTCAGTATACCAAAAAATAATGGGGGCGTTCCGAGTTACTTTTCTTGCTACAGAGCTACGAGTGATAGGGCACGCTCTTTGCTCTTTCGCAAATAACATTGGCAATGTCCCGTGGCAACAATAGGGTAATTCCCTTTGTTGGAGTAGCCCGTGTTGCGACAGGGGCTTCAACACACACAACAAGCCAAATATAAAAGCACTGTTCAACCCGGCAAATATTTCGCTAAACATAACCAATAGAACCTAATAAATATTTCACTTTTTGGTACAAATTGTATTTAAACATCTAGTGAACTCAATTTAGTAAAAATATCAATTGAATGTTCTGGGTCTTAACTTTTGCAATAAGGGCTAATAGTGCAACCAGGTTAAAATGTTCACATGCCTGACACTATTGCCAATTTTGAAAAGTTGATACAAAACAGACTTTTATCAATATATAACATTATGACTATACCTGCCTATTCTAAACCATATCCTTAAAGAGATGTTTTAACACTGAATGTTTTGGATAGAGTAATTTTCATATTCTTTGTAATTGATGATTTGAAACATTTTCAGAAAATATTTTTGATCAATCATCTATGCTAAACAATATCTTATATAAGAATGAGCAAATGCGTTACCAATTGGGTAATTCTTCTGTACCATTTTTATGAAAATCTGCCCAAAAAATTATATTTCACAAACTTTTACCATCTGTGTAGTTCGATAATATTGAACCTTACTCTATGCAACGATATCTTATTGTGGATGTTCTGTGTTGCACATGTAAGGTTCAATACCATCCTCTAATTTTATGTTAGCAGACGAGGTTTATAGCATAAAACCCATAAACGGAACCAATGCTAGGCTTTTTGGTCCTGAAAGTGTCATTAACTACCATATTATATGCCTTCTTCCAGCAAATATTCTGGACATTTCGTAATAGAAACAATACATACAATTTTGGTTAAAAATATACTTGTTGCATTTGTGCTATTCAAATTTCAAATTAAATCCGTTCTGTAAATGATTCGGGCCTTTACAAAACCAATATGGCGGACACTTACAGCTTGTCGAACTCGATTGCCGGCCGGAGCAGAAAAGAGTCTGATATAGTCCAATTAGACGGCGCTGACCTTTATTAGTGACGGCATTACACAGAACTAGCCGCTGGTGATTGAAAAGAGGAAAAATACGTTTCGCAGCTGCTTGTATGTGCCCAGACTATAGCAAAATGCTTCCGCTCAAAATCTCGGCGGAAAACTGCTAACATAGTTTTTAAGAGATGGGACTAAACTCTACCGTCTATATGATATCAGAAATGGGAAAATAGGTAGAGTTTATGTCTGAACTACCATCTGTGGTGCAAAAACTAACCCAAAGACCTGTCATTTTCTTTTTGTCTTCTTGTTAAAAGCACTCAATGGGCAGTTTAGATAGATATCAGTTAGGGAGGATGAGACGGTCATGACATAAATTACATAATTTTTTCAAAATTTTGTGAAAAAGAGAAAAATAAGTTCTTTACGCATGCGAAGTTTCAGCAAAATTGAACTCAAATTTCTAAAAGTTTCGGAAGACCTTAATTTGAATGGCGAACAACACTGCATACAAGCGTAATATATCCCGCCCTGTCACGCACACATATGGTTTTATGTCCATGTTTCATTATGGAAAATTCCGTTGCCTTTGTATGCAGGCAGAAAAGTAATTCCTCTATCCCTTAACAGTACGCAACGGCGATAGTAATGTCCCATCCATCCCTGACGTTCATGTCACTTATGCCTGACCCCCGCATTATGCGCAACAATGGGACGTCTCCAACAATCGAAAAATAAACTGGTGCGGGCATCCTTAAGTCTTAACCCTGTCAATGCTTAGGCTACTTTCGTCCAAAGTATAAGGACGTAAAAACTTTTGAAAACCATCTAAGCCCTGTCATGTTGGTATTCATTGGATAGCTCTCACTGAGTACTCTCAGATAAGTACCCATTTGCCAGGGTTTCAGTAATTTTTCAGGTTTTTGCATCATTTCGTAATGGCCAAATTAGCCACCACCAGCATAAGGGTTAACCATACCTCCAAAATTTAGAATAATCTTATAATAAAACCAAGTGATTCATAATACTGTTAAATTGGAATTTTTAATTCAGTGTAGTTAGATAGTAGGAGTATTTTGTAGTTGTTGTTTGTTTAATCATTTTTATTTTTATTTGCTTTAAGTTGACTGTATTTTTCCCATATTGACTACTAGGGCTGTCATTGATAGGAATTTTTTACTGATTTGATTATCGATAAAAATATTACCAATATGGTACTTCGATCCAATTCAGATTTATGTTACATAGGTTGATATGTTGGGTCTTCTTTTCTTTCCAGATTGTCAATTCCCAACTTCTAGACATTGGAGGCTACACGTGTATCGCCAGCAACCAGGCGGGAAACGCCACTAAAGAGTTCATCGTCAATGTTCTAGGTAAGCGCTGATGGATTCTTAACCCTTGTCATGCTAGACCCCCATATGGGAGAACCTATCCCCTGGGACCAGGGTGTTTTGTGGGTCTAACCACCAAATCAGAAGGATTTCATAGATTTCTATTACTGTTTCAATAATGTGCTTCACAAACTGAAATAGAAAAATAGTAAAAGGTAAAACCTTGATATCTAGTATAATTCAATACCCCTTAATGGACCTATGTAGTTTTTATTTTGCTAAGTGCAAAGGTACCCAAAGACTGGCTATATCAGGTGTGGGTCACACAGGCAAGATATATAGTACCAGGTATATCCAATGTTAGCAAGAGCAGGGTTAACCCTTATGCTGCTGGTGGCTATTTTGGTCAATTCAAAAATGTTGCAAAAACCTTAAAAAATGACTGAAACCCTGGCACATATGGGTACTCATCTGAGAGTCCTCAGAGAGAGCTCTCTAATGGTTACCAACATGACAGGGTTTAGATGGTTTTCAAAAATCTTTGCATTCTTGTGCTTTGAGCGAAAGTAGCCTCAGCATTTTGAAGGGTTAAAGTTCATTTTTTTAACTGCAGATGAGAAACTCTTAAGATGAACATAAGCCTACTTGTGTGCACTATTTATGGCTTACCTTTTGACTTTTGAATGCAATTATAATGAATATGATTGAATATTTTAAAGTTTTTCACTTGGAATTTTCTGATGACATTTTAAAATTCCACCAATAATCGTTAAAGGAAATACCTGTGTACTTAGTGTGACCTTTAAACAGAGTCACCTGTCAATTAAAGTGAGCGATGCTTTTAACGTCACCATTCAATATTCATTGAATATATTTGGCCAATAAAAATCCTTTTCTACCAAGTTCAGTGAAAATGAGAAGCTCCATTTTTTGAACACCTGTGTATCCCTTTTCAACCCTTCTTATGCTGAGGTTACATTTGTCCAATTTACAAAAATGCAAAAAATTATGAAAATCATCCTAACCAAGTCATGTGGGTATTCATAGGAAAGCCCTCGTTGAGTACTATCTGATGAGTACCCATGTGCCAGGGTTTCAGTCATTTTTATTTTTTTTGCATCATTTGGTATAGGCCAAATTAGTCACCAGTAGCATAAGGGTTAAATTTGGTCTTTATATGTAGTATTTTAACATGTTAAACCTTTACTTATTGCTTTTCTAATGAACGGGATTGAAATTGAAAGTTTTTTCAATTAAACTTTTTGTTGACCATTTTCAGTTCCGCCCACAATTGATGACGGACCCCCTCTGGTGGCTGCTACCGTCAATACGAGAACTCTCCTGCTTTGTGAGACCGTGGGCCTGCCGGATCCCGAGATCACATGGGTCAAGGATGGGGCTGAGATCCCGAATAATGGTTTACGCTACAGGATGCACAGATCGGGCTCCCTCGAGTTCTCCTCCGTGAAACTAGAGGACTCGGGAAAATACACCTGCACAGCTACGAACGACGCGGGGACCGCAAGCAGGAACATGGAACTCAGTGTGCAAGGTAATGATAATAATAATAATAATAATGTCATTTGATATTGCGCCCTTTCCATATAAACATGCCAAAGGCGCATTACATTCCATTGCCAAAGGATAGATGTTGATATCCACATAGTTAATTGTCTGATGCATATCAAGTATTCGTAATATGTATACGACGGATTTTGCATATGACGGACCAATTTTCCTGGTCCCATTGAGTCCGTCATATCCAAGTTCACCTGTATTGGGAAATAATTGACTTTAAGTTCTTCTTTCAGTTGTGTTCAATATTTCCTCTTTCAATAGTTTCCAAATATGAATAGATTGATCAAGGGAGACACTGCTCAAATGAAAAGGATTTAGAAATTGGAATTTCTAAATTGCATCTTAACCCATTCACACTCAGAGTTCCTCTAGAATGTATCGTCTGCTACTTTCGTACTTTTGAAAATAACTTAGGAATAAAGCAAACGTTCACAAAATATTTGAAGGAGAGTTGTTGTTTGACTTCTGGTCAACATTCCTCCTTCAAATATTTTCCAAAAAATAAACATGCTCAAAGGCGCATTATGTCGGTGCCTGTATTATATTTGCAAAATTAGCCAGAATTGTGTTAGTATGATCTCTAGAATTCTCCAGCTTAATCCATTAATGGCTTGAGATCTACTTGACCAATTTAGTCTGCTCCTGTCACACTTTTAGAAAAAACTTTTGAATAAATCATAAATTCGCAAATGATTTGAAAGAGAGTTGTGGACAAAGTTCTGATGAACTATTTCCCTTCAAATATTTTGTAAATATTGCTTTTGTTAGAGAGATATCCCCAAAACTATCAGGCAGTTTTGGCTGCTACAGGCATGAATGGGTATATTGCCTGTGCAGGGAAGTTTGTTTTTGATTATATGATACATGGAATTATTGTGTGTTTTTTTTTGTCAAAATACCTTATTTGTGTTGTGTTTATTTCAGTTCCTCCCAGAATAGACAGCAATGGCCCAGTGGTAGTCAAGGTGACTGTGGATCAGTCGGTAACACTACCCTGCGAGGCAACCGGAGAACCCAAACCCAGGATCACCTGGCAGAAGGGTACCAGGGTGCTCATCAACTCACAAGGTGGGTATCCATAAGAAAAGGGTGCTTCTCCTACAGGAATATAGACGCCCAATTTCACTGAGCAGGTTTAAACATTTTTATGTTTGAAAACATTTTTTGTTTATTTTCCTGCTGGCCAAACATCGTGGCTATGCTGTAACAAGTTTAAACCTAGTGACAAGTTCAACAAACACCCTTTTATATAATAATAACATGCACATATTCACATGTACAATGAATTTATCAATAAAAGGTTAATTGCTAAATCTTGCAAGGACACATTCATTCATAGTATGATTGATTTTCGAAAAAGTTATTACTGAGTACCAGTTATTCTTAACCATGATTATCTTTATATATTGGTAATTATGTAATAGTGCGATTGCATTTAATTCAAGTATTCTTGTTACTAATGTGCTTGTAAAATGTGTTTAGAACTTTTTATCTACTAAATATAGTTTAATCCATAACAATGCCTAGGATTCAAGTAGGGTTTCATCATGTTCTAAATTATGCATGTGTTCGAATATAATTTTAAGCATAGCATAGTATTAACCTTTTCATTTATGAATTATGGCTGGACCTGAATATGTGATATATCTCACACGAGGCGAGTGAAATATGCCATATATCCCCACAGTTTTCTAGCGTTCTCATTGGCTGCGAGGTCTTGCCAATTGTATAAGAATTCCTTATTCTGGACAACCATATTTACTGGAGATTAATTAATCCCCCTTAAAGAGATGATCATTAGTTATGCATGTTGTTAATAAAACTAGGCTTTTATATACTATTTTACCACTGTTTTTGACCTCTTCATGCTTGAAAACAACCTTGATAAGTGTCCCCATGATACTTTGTAAATAACTTGGGAATTCAGCTTTAATTTATAAGGAAAGTTATTGCTTGGGTTTTGACCAAAATTTTCTCTTAAAAATTGTCAAAAATGAACTGGTGACATAAATATCAGCGAAGTAGTCAGGGCTTTTCTGGCTGCTACTGGCGTGAAATGGTTAAAGCACCTCGTTTGGGACGTCTTTCTGAGCGAAGCATTTGTCATGGCTAAGGCTTGTGTTTTGAGAAAGATAATTATAACTTCCATTACTATAATAATTAGCCACCATTAAAAGAAAAATAGCAAAAAAGTGACAATTAACAAAATTCCAATTACACCTAGAATGGCGAAAAAGCGATAATTAACATAATTCCATTTGATCCTATAATGGCAAAAAAGCGATGATTAACAGAAATGCCATTTGCAATTGCATGCAATTGTACCTGTAATGGCAAAAAAAGCGATAATTAACGACCCGTAATGGCAAAAAAGCGATAATCAACGCAATTGTACCTGTAATGGCAAAAAAAGCGATAATTAACGACCCGTAATGGCAAAAAAGCGATAATCAACGCAATTGCACCTGTAATGGCAAAAAAAGCGATGATTAACACAATTCCATTTGCGCTGCTTGTTTGTTTTTGACTAACCTTGCATGCTAACGCTCTCTCTCCGGTTCTCGTTGTACCTGAAGGCTTGCCTTTGCTAGGTTACGAAGTTCTGCCCAGTGGAGCTCTCAAGGTGGAGAAGGCTGAAATCAGGGACGGCGGAATCTACATCTGTATCGCGCAGAATAACGCTGGTACGGCCCTCGGACAGGTCAAGCTCGCCGTGCAGGGTAGGTGGACATAAATAACCCTTAATGCTATTAGTGGCTAATTTGCCCAATAGAAAATTATGCAAAAAATCCTGAAAAATGGCTGATACCCTGGCAAATGGGTACTCGTTTGATAGTACTCAGTGAGAGCTATCCAATGAATACCAACATGACAGGGTTTAGATGGTTATCAGAAATCTTTGCATTCTTGTGCTTTGGACGAAAGTAGCCTTAGCAGTTGAGGGGTTGTTATGTGAATCCATGGCTTATTCCTAATTAATTCTCAAAAGCATCAAAAATCTAGACTTATAGGCCCTTCATTATACATATTCATATCTAATCACATTGTATCATATTTTATACATTCTATCGTATCATTATTGTACCATTGTATCATATTTGTAACTATATAACTCCAAAAGTAACACATTGGAAATCTGGATACACTGAAATTCAATTTATGGTTGTACCTCATAAGCAGAAATTAATGTTTGTGTGCTTGTGTTTTTGCTCAATGATAATGAATGAAAGTGAATAAATCAGATTTATGTGAGCACTGTCCCTTAAATAGAAGTGTACTATGTGATTGTAACTTTACCCACTTTTTATTCAATTTATAATTTTACTTCCTCATTTGTTATGAATATTGATATTTGCCCAGAGTTTCTAATATTTTTCAACTTTCCTTCTCCAATACTTCATTTTTAGGACAATTTTGATTTTTTTCTTTTCTTTTCTGTGCAGTCCCGCCCACTATTGAGAACAGCCAATCAGAGTACACGGTTGTCCAGGACCGAGAGGTGATTCTGCCATGCCGAGCAAGCGGTCTGCCCGCACCTCTCATCTCCTGGGAGAAAGACGGCGTAGCTGTGTCAGCGAACGACTACAGGTATAGGAAACTCAGGTCTGGATGGCTGGCTATACCCATTACAAGGTAAGACATCTTTGAGTGACTTAGGGTTAGACATTTTTTAGATGAAATATGATGAGGGGGCTATGTCAAAAGGATGATGTGATTATTCGACTTTTCTGCCATTTTGCTTGAAAACCAAACACATTGTTAAAAAAATCCTTATCAAAACCTGGTATAACTGATAATTTGATTTTGTACATTTTTCTAGGATCCAGGATTCGGGGACGTATACCTGTATAGCAGAGAATGATGCAGGAAGGGAGTCCATCATTATAGACCTCTTTGTACAAGGTACATACTTTCTGAACTTTTGAATGTTATTCTATAAGTATGTGCCTTATATCTTTCACACATATGTTCCAAGAGAAAATAATATTTTAACAAAAGAGAAAAAGTGAAGAAGAAACTGGTAAGACAAAAGGAAGAAAAGAAATAAAGAGGAATTTCATTTATTCACACTTCTCTTATTTATAGACTTATATTATGATGATAATAATGATAATAATAGTAATAATGACAATAATAACAATAAAATACAGGATTTGATTTTTTATTTCATATTTCTTTGTTATTTACACCTGTTTTGCCTTACATACAGTCAAATGTATGATGATTTGTCTAGGAGTGCCTATAACCATAATATCCCCTATTTCAGTACCTCCCGCTATTACCGGTGATCGCCGAGTGTTCACAGTGACCCAGGGGGCGCTAGCATCACTGCCGTGTGACGCGGAGGGTTATCCTCCTCCCAAGATCACCTGGATCCAAGATGGCCGCCGTGCGATAAGACCCGACTCTAGGTACAGGATCAGTAAGGAGGGAGCCCTATCCTTCGGCCAAGTCACTGTAAGTTAACATAGATATCTTCAAAACATTTTTCAACTTCAAGTGAATCCTTTTTTAGAAATAGATAATGGTTAAGGACTATTTTTATCAACACAATATGTCATATTTCTGTTACTTATTTTAATCTATTTATAGAAAAAAATCCTGCAAAGAACCAGAACAGAAAGATGTTTGAAAACCATTTAAATCCTTTTGTGTGGGTATTCATTGTATAGCTCTCGCTGAGAACTCTCTGATGAGTACCAATGTGCCAGGGTTTAGGTCATTTTTAGATTTTTTGCACCATTTTCTATTAGCCAAATTAGCCAGCAACAGCATGAGGGTTAAAATAGTCAGGATATTCTTTTGGATAGTCAGGCATGAATTGGTTACTGTAGAACACACAATGTACGCGTTTATTTATATATAGCGTACATAGCGTGTGGTTCCGCTTCGCTATATATAAAAACACTGTACTATTTTCTTACTGTACTGGCGCTGTCAGTGGCGGCCACCTTCGCTAACATAAAGATACGCTATGATGCGAAAACTCCCCAATTTGATATATTTGGGACACGCCTCACACTAGACTCAAATTTGGAGATCGCGCTTTCTCCATTAGTGCACCGAGATTATGGAATGCGCTCCACAACACCTGAAGGATTCTACATCATGTCAGGCCTTCAAGAAGTGTCTCAAAACACACCTTTTCAGGCTCGCCCATTGAGGCGTAAAATGTTGACTATGACTCAAATATGACAATGTGCAGCGCTTTTGAACATTTTATGAATGGAAATGGCGCTATATAAATTCCAATTATTATTATTATTATTATTATTATTATTATTATTATTATTATTATTATTATTATTATTATTATTATTATTATTATTAATATCATTATTATTATGTGTGTTCTGCAGTATATGTAGACGATGCTGACTAGTTTTTGTCCATGTGTATTTCAGGCGGAGGATGGAGGCAGCTATGTCTGTACGGCCGTGAACGAGGCAGGTAGAGACTCCAGGGAGGTCATGCTCAGAGTACAGAGTAAGTACAGCAGTATAACTATACATACTTAGTTCTTA
>OZ012695.1:32386955-32463820 GCA_963942565.1 Maea johnstoni
AACTGTGTGGCGGAGGGCTGGCCTACGCCCAGCATCAAGTGGAGGAAAGATCGCCTCAATCTAGAGACGGAGGACAGAATCACCGTCATGCCAAACAACTCTCTTAGGTAGGTTTACAGTCGTATTCGGATCCTAACATTGACAATTAATGAAAAGCAATGTCAGTACTGCAATACAGTCCTGTACACCACAGCAATTGACCAATCAGCTGCTAGTATCAGAGTGGAGCTGATGATAAATATATAATATTATATATATTTATATATATATTGGATAAATGAAAATTAAATTCTTTATGCAGTTATGAAAAGTTGACAGGGCACCATATCAAATATGAATTAACCCATTCATGCCTGAAGATCTCAATGATTGTCGTCTGGCCTGTCATACTTTTGGAAAAGACTTTTTGGAATGACGCATAAATTCACAAAATATTTGAAGGAGAGTTAGCGATTCTCTGAATGTTTTTTTTTGTGAGAGAGATATCACCCAAGTTGTCAGGCCGTTTTGCTAATGGCATGAATAGGTAAATAATCAAATGATATTCCATTTTTCGTTTATCTTTATTTATTTATTTTTTGTGCGTTTCAGGATAGTTGCCACCCAGCTGTCTGACTCGGGTGTTTACTACTGTATTGCCTCCAACCGTCTTGGCTCAGTGCTTGTCCAGGCAGAACTCACAGTGCAAGGTAAGGAAAGCATTCAACTCTTCATTAGGGTTCGCAAGCGGTTGCAATTTCATGATCGATAATTAGTTGCAGCTTTTTAAAAAAAATATATTTTACATGATTTTTATTTTATTTATTTATTTATTTATTTATTTTTATTTATTATTATTTTTTTTTTCTGATTTTTATGATTATTGATCATAATCGGTTCATCACACTTTTTCAGTAATTGGGTACTAGAGGTCAAGACCGAAAAACTATGTGATAGTCTATGACAATTGCTTGCTATTAGCACCCACTCTAACTTTGTTTCGAAGTGTTTTCGGAGCTTAGTTTCATAGCAAGAAAACTGACAGCTTGCCCGTCATTTAGTTCTATTTGTCGTTGCTAGGTGTCACCTTTTCCTATAGTTATTGATTGCCTGTTTTGTAATTGATAAATCAGTAAAAATAAAAAGAGGCAACGGATCAATTATTGATTATAACTGATGATAGACCCATCACTACTGTTCATGCATTGAGATTGTGGTTGTGGGATATAAAGATACAGGTTAACTTGGATATGACGGACTCAATGGGACCAGGAAAATTGGTCCGTCATATGCAAAATCCGTTGTATACATATTACGAATACTTGATATGCATCGGACTGGGACCAAGCATATCGTTCGTCATATATAAAAATCTGTCGTACAGTGGTCCGTCATATCCAAGTTCACCTGTACTAAAGCAGGACACCTATAACCCTTCCAATGCTGAGACTACTTTCATCCAAAGCACAAGGACGCAAAGATTTCAGGAAACAATCTAAACCCTGTCATGTTGGTAATCATTGGATAGCTCTCACTGAGTACTCACTGATGAATAACCATATGCCAGGGTTTCAGTCATTTTTCAGGGGTTTTTTTTGCATCATTTTGAATTGGCCAAATAAGCCACCAGCAGCATAAAGGTTAAAAATTTGTCTGGGTGGAATTGCGTTTGTTTGAAAGATATCTCCAAAATATGGAAGCGTTTTGAGGCACTACAAGCATAATTGAGCAATTTAATGGTCTGTCTGGAAACTATAATTAAAAGCGTAATTTGAATGTTCATGAAATAGGACTATATTTTTTGAAGTTCTCCCTTGTAGTCAAATCTTCCTGATCTACAATTATCCTTGTACTAAAACATAATTGAGTGTTTTTCGTATGTTTTTATTGTCTATTTCCCCCTCAGTGCACGGTTTCTGGTCGGACTGGTCTCGCTGGGGAGAGTGCAGCGTCACGTGTGGGGCCGGCATCCAGTATAGGTCAAGGACGTGTGACGACCCTGAACCTGCTAATGGCGGACGACCTTGCCAAGGTCAAGCTAAGGAATCGCGGGCATGTACACCGAAAGAATGTCCAAGTGAGAAAGATCTTGACTTGTTTTTTTTTTCTTTTTTTTTTGGGGGGGGGGGGGATTCCCCAATAGCTGAGTGGTCTAAACCATTGTGCCTCTGTTTGGTACCACTGCAAAAGGTACCACTATCGAAGTATGTGAAATAAAAAGTTGCATGCAACAGGGTTTTTTCTCTTGGTACTCCAATATCCTTTGAAATGCTTTACCTGACCCTTGACTAAGAATGTGGGGAAACTGTTAAAAATCTTTCATCTGCATGCAATTTGACCTTTTAGAATATGTGCCAATAAAAGAAGATTAAAAATATTTTGGTAAAAAAAAATTCTAGGAGATTCTAGTATTGTTACATTAAGATAGCTCTCATAGGGTCATGATCAGCATTCTGGTTATTACATATAGTTTACAATCTATTGATATTGATTATATGTATGTTTGTTATATCTGGAGATATTTCAGTAATATATACTGTAGAACACATAATGTATGCGTCTGTTTATATATAGCGTACATAGCGTGTGGTTCCGCTTCGCTATATATAAAAACGCTGTACTTTTTTCTTACTGTACTGGCGCTGTCAGCGGCGGCTACCATCGCTAACATAAAGATAAGCTATGATGCGAAAACTCCCCAATTCGCTATATTTGGGACATGCGTCATATGTGTGATCTACAGTACCTGCCTATTTTTCTTTACTTGTTCCTCAATTTTGGTTTATTGTCTGGTTTTCTGCAGTTGACGGCAACTGGGGCAACTGGGCACCGTGGGAGGAGTGTAGCCGAACATGCGGCAAAGGTGAAAGGTCAAGGACACGCAAATGTAACAACCCGCCTCAGCAGTATGACGGGGAGCCGTGCGAGGGAAGCGCCACAGAAAGCGTCATCTGTAACGTCAAAGCCTGTCCAAGTAAGTCAATAACTAGAATTAGGTTTGGCCAAGTTTTCTGGCCGTTTTCAAATGAAATACGAGTATAAATGACAAAATATTTGTATCTACTGATTTCCTGTCTAAGTTAATCAAAATGTAGAATCACCCAAACAACGCAAAGGTCTGGCCAAATTTTCTGGCAGTTTTCATATGAAATATGAGTACAAACGGCAAAATATTTGTAGCAACTGATTTTTTGGGGTTTGATTTCTAGTGACGCTAGACACCTTCGGGGGTAAGACCCTACTAATATCAAATTTAAAAAAATGTTTCCATTGTCTTTAAGTAGTTGATAGAGTTTATATAATTGGAAATTCATCTCATGTTTTATAGTTGACAGTGGTTCTGGGCAATATGTTGACTTCAATATATAAAATTAATACACTCATGTTTTTAGTTAACGCAGGTTAATATCATTCGCTCTCTTGTTTTATAGTTGATGGTGGTTGGGGCAAGTGGATTTATGTCAATATCGTTCTCTCTCTTGTTTTATAGTTGATGGTGGTTGGGGCAAGTGGACTTATATAAATATCGTTCTCTCTCATGTTTTACAGTTGATGGTGGTTGGGGCAAGTGGACTTATATGAATATCGTTCGCTCTCTTTTACAGTTGATGGTGGTTGGGGCAAGTGGACTTATATGAATATCACCTCTCTTTTGTAGTTGATGGTGGTTGGGGCAAGTGGATTTATATGAATATCGTTCTCTCTCTTTTACAGTTGATGGTGGTTGGGGCAAGTGGATTTATATGAATATCGTTCTCTCTCTCTTTTACAGTTGATGGTGGTTGGGGCAAGTGGACTTATATGAATATCATCTTCTCTCTTTTGTAGTTGATGGTGGTTGGGGCAAATGGACTTATATGAATATCGTTCTCTCTCTTGTTTTACAGTTGATGGTGGTTGGGGCAAGTGGACTCCGTGGCAGCCGTGCAGTGAGACATGTGGTTCTGGCCAGCAGGAGAGGTACAGGCGATGCGACACTCCACGAGCCAATCACGGCGGGCGAGAGTGCAGTGGGCGCGATACCGGGAGGCGAACCTGCATGGTCACAGAATGCTCAAGTAAGCCGCAAGCTTCTAAATATAATATTTAGTATTGTTTTTAGTTATAGATAATTTTTCCTAAAAATATAACATATGTTATTATTATTATTATTATTATTATTATTATTATTATTATTATTATTATTGTTATTATTATTGTTATTATTATTGTTATTATTATTATTATTATTATTATTATCATTATTATTATTATTTCTAAAAATTATCTTGATTAGGAAAGAACACCGGTACTCAGTGCTGGTACCATACCGGAACCCATGTAAACATCAATTGGTAAAAACCATGTTTCCCCCTCCCTTCAAATATTGGTGGCATGATACCATGCCATTTCGTTCTTAACAGTGTACAACCCTAATCAAGATACAAAACAGCATTTTACAATTAGATTATTTCAATTCATGGTACAATTTTTTTTATACAATGATATGAAATTCATGAAACAATTTGATTCAATGTTATGATCTCTTATTTTGAATTGAAGATAGAATGAATCTTTGATAAATGTAAAGATTTATTTTCAAATTTATGATACAAGTACTTTTCATTCAAAAACAAGTGATTGAATATTCATAAAATTATGAATTAGAATTAATTCAGATTAAAAGCTATGATTACTTTTTCTTTGATTGATGATATAATGCCTTTTAAATTAGTCATAGGAAATGTAATTGATTATGAGAGTACTTATATTTATATACTGAAGGATTATTTTGATATCAACATTTATGATATCAGTAATATATTGAGTAGATATTCAGACGACAGTTTATAGCATTAATTAACTCTTTAAGCATTAATGGGTTAATGAAATAACATTGTTTTTCTATGTTTTTCTTGCTAGTCCACGGTAACTGGGGCACGTGGAGACAGTGGACGCCCTGTTCGCTCTCCTGTGGAGGAGGTAGAAGACAGCGTGTGAGGAGGTGCGACTCTCCTGCACCGAGATTCGACGGTCGCTACTGTTCGGGACGAGACATTCAGGATGATTACTGCAACAATGAACCATGTCCAAGTAAGTAACAAAAACGCAATAAAAAAATTCACACTCATCTATACATATAGCTATATTGTCCTGGAGGTTTTATGAATTTAATGTACTTCTGTTAAATGCTGGTAATTTTGACATACCGTATTCGCCTGATTAAGCGCACGGTGCGGGTAGAGTTTGGGAAAATTTTCTGGAGTAGGGGTGTTGGCTATCTTCCATTTTACCGCACCCCTCAATGATTGCCGGTCGGAGCGGGGGGTGCACTTATTCAGGACCGTGCGCTTAATCGGGCGATTACGGTACTTCATTATAAGCACTGACAGGGGTAGACAATTTTGAAAGAGCAGGATATGATGGTAGCCAAAAAGATAAAGATATTACAAATGTTATAGAACATGGATGTCCAACTGTGGCATTGTCTCACCAGCATGGGACAGAGGCTGCAAACTCTGCGACGGGCCGAATAAATTAAGCACTCTTAAATTCGACAAATTATCGGACTGCGTGGCCAGTAGGGCTTTTTATATGTTTCCATATGTATTATTTCATGCAGATTTCGTAAAACAAATGAACTTCATCATTTTAATGGTGTTATCTACTTAGGCCTAAAAAAAAAGTTGTTTGTTTCCTGTAACCCTACCGAACAAGATTTTATTTTAAAAAATCCTTACCCTAAAGGTTTTTTTGCCCTCCCAACTCCTAATCAACGTAAAACATGCATCTTTGACACTAATCTTTGACCAAAAAAATTATCTATTTTTACCGACCTACCTACCCTATTTTCTTTCAGACCGTTACAGGAAACAAACAATTTCTTTTTTTAGGCCTTATCACTCAGGGTCTCCATTATTGATATAGAGCTTATATCATGGTGCCAACTGATAAAAAGTTTGCGAACCATTTGTCGCACTGAGGATGTTGTGCTCCAGGAGGGAGTTCTGTGCTCAAGGACATTTAAACTTGGACACCCTGGATAGAAGGCAGCATGCACATAGTGATATTGTGTTCTTCATCTACGTGTACAAATAAAAGTTCATGTCTGAATATCCTGCCCTGATATTCTGTGTTTCAGTCCATGGTAACTGGGGTGAGTGGGGCGAGTTTGGCGCGTGTACCGTGACGTGTGGGCGTGGCCAGCGTAAGAGATTCCGTACCTGTAGTAACCCCCCGCCCAGCCACAACGGACGAGCATGCCCCGGACCAAGCCAGGATACTGCCAACTGTAATGATATAGCATGTCCAGGTAATGATAGAAATGATTATGATATAAAACAGGATCTTAATACTAATGATAAAAATTAAAAAAATTATGATGGTAATGTTAAAATTATAATAATGATAATAATAATTATAATAATAATGATAATAATAATAATGATAATAATAATAATAATAATAATAATAATAATAATAATAATAATAATGATAATAATAAGATGAAGAAGAAGAAGAAGAAGAGTAGCATTGATAATAATGATGATAATAATAATAATAATATAATAATATTAATGATAATAATGATAATACAAATAATAATGATAATACTAATAGTAGTAATGATAAGAATGATGATGATAATCTTTATTTCATGATGGCTACTGAATTTGATTCTCACATATTATATGTCTTTATATTTTGTGTTTTAGAGCATGGGTTATGGAGTCCGTGGGGCTTGTGGAAGGAGTGTACTCGTACCTGTGATATTATTTATTTCTTTATGTTGTGTTTTAGAGCATGGGTTATGGAGTCCGTGGGGCCTGTGGAAGGAGTGTACTCGTACCT
This sequence comes from Maea johnstoni, assembly GCA_963942565.1. Lineage (NCBI taxonomy): Eukaryota > Metazoa > Annelida > Polychaeta > Spionida > Magelonidae > Maea > Maea johnstoni. The sequence continues at coordinate 32,393,766 of OZ012695.1, forward strand.
GTGATATTATTTATTTCTTTATGTTGTGTTTTAGAGCATGGGTTATGGAGTCCGTGGGGCCTGTGGAAGGAGTGTACTCGTACCTGTGATATTATTTATTTCTTTATGTTGTGTTTTAGAGCATGGGTTATGGAGCCCGTGGGGCCTGTGGACGGAGTGTACTCGTACCTGTGACGGGGGGGAACAGAGGAGACAGAGAAGTTGTGCTCCTCCAAAGTTCGGCGGCAAGGAGTGTCTCGGGGATCGCACACAGATAAGGAAATGTAACGTTGTGCCATGCCACAGTGAGTACATTTCTGAGTGTTGACCAGCATCTAATCTTCAGTGTTTCTGGATAATCGGAAATAACTTTGAAATTGATGGAAAATTCAACAAAGGAGTTGTTTCAAAAGAATATCCATGAAAGATCAAGGAAGAGTTCCACCCATTGTAAAGCCTTGTAGCTAATATTTCGTAAAAAAATTATAAAGATTTACGGATGTGACTTGAATTGCTTATTTTAGGAAAACAATGCTTCACTCATTAATGCTTAAGGGTTCCTTCAGAAGTTTACGTCTGGGTCTCTGATACTTTTGACTATAATTTTGGAATTAAGAATAATTTTTGAAAATGTTTGAAGGAGAGTAGTAAGTAATTTCCTGATAACTATTTCTCCATCAAACATTTTCCTGAATATGTTTTTGCCTGCAATATTTCATTGAAATTTTCCTACTAAATGATTTTTGTATAAAGTTTATTCCTACTGTGCATCTCTCCCGTTTTCCAGGTGGAGGACCTAAAGCGGCCATTGGTAACGTGATCGGTAACATCAACGACAGAGAATTCGGCATCGCTACACTACACGCTAACATCACCGCAACCGACCATTCTACCGTGATCTCAGCCAAACTAAACCCTATTCCAAGAGACATAGGTAAGTGATCTAAGAGAGAGAGAGAGAGAGAGAGAGAGAGAGAGAGAGAGAGAGAGAGAGAGAGAGAGAGAGAGAGAGAGAGAGAGAGAGAGAGAGAGAGGGGGGAGGAAGGGAGAGAGAGAGGGGGGAGGAAGGGAGAGAGAGAGAGAGACTGACAGACAGACAGACAGAATGGGAGAGAGAGACAGAGAGCGAGAGCGTGAGAGAGAGAGAGCGTGAGAGAGAGACAGAGGGGGGCAGGCAGAGAGAGAGAATGTGTGAGAGAGAGAAAGAAAGAGAGAGAGAGAGAGAGAGAGAGAGAGAGAGAGAGAGAGAGAGAGAGAGAGAGAGAGAGAGAGAGAGGGAGAGAGACTGACAGACAGAATGGGAGAGAGAAACAGACAGAGAGCGAGAGTGTGAGAGAGAGAGCGTGAGAGAGAGACAGGGGGGCAGGCAGAGAGAGAGAATGTGTGAGAGAGAGAGAAAGAAAGAGAGAGAAAGAAAGAGAGAGAGAGAATGTGTGTGAGAGAGAGAATCAGAGAGAAAATCTTGGTAGGGAGAGAGAATAATTTTTGATGAAAGAAACAGTCAGAGAGAGAAACAGGTCAAGGCAAAGACAGACAGTAAGACAACAGAGAGAGGTTTGAAGTGAGTGATATGTAGTGTATCAATATGATGCTGGGGCAATGAGAATACCACACTAATTCCCTTCACATTGCCTCAACTCAAACACACTATTTGAGTGGGGAACATGCATCTATTGGATATAAGAAGGCTGTACAAATTGAGGTAAGACCAGAAAAATGAATGAAAATACCAATCACAAAGATCTCAAATCACATTAACCTGATTTTTGTAATTGTTGATGCTGTATAAAGTATTTGTTAAATTGCCCTATCTTTATCAACTTAGTTTGAAAGATTGATACCCATTGTTTTTTAGCTTACCCCTATTCACACATTGATTTTCTTCCTTGTCTATAACTTTGGAATTTTATTTTTCGTCATATTTATGCCAATCTTGGCTAATTCGTGACTAGCCAGTTGTAAGAAGTGGAGGAAACCGGAGTACCCGGCAAAAACCACCGCCTAACCCCAAGTCACTGGCAACTTTCTCACATGCCCAGGCCGGGATTCGGACCCAGGCAGAGATGAGAGACAGCGTGCAGTCAGTGGCGGCGCCTTAGGCCACACGGCCGTCAGAGCAGGCCCTCCTTGTGTATAACAACATCAAAAGTTCAAAACTCCAGATTGTTACCTTGAATGATTTTTGCATGTTCCCCATAAGTCTGATAGAACAGAATCCAGTTTTATTAATAGTCATTTGTGTTAGAAAACGTGTCTTTGACAATGAGGTTTCCTGTAATATCTACCAAACTCTATAATTCTGACATAACATGTGTGTGTTTTTAAAGTAACAAAACTTAGAACCTTTGTCAAACTGAACCTAGTAGATCCTTCTTGATTCAGCAAACTGGCGGAGATGCTTCAACTCAAAAATACTTTTTAAAGTTATTTCATTGAAACGAAATTCAAAAGGAAATTTAAAAAAAAAGCTAGGTCTCTTGTGATGAATTCTAAGAAACAAGTGAGGTGTCTCCACAAGTTTGCTCCTCCAATTCCTTGGTGGTCATCCATAATCGTCTGTGATAGTAAATTAGTAATAATATCATATTTCTATTCCACTGTTTAAGCATCTGGATTAGTTATGATAATGATACCATATTCTACTGTTATACAGGGCAACAGTAACGACAATCTGCAAAACCTGCAGTTATATTCTCCAATATTACATGGACACCCTGATCAGATTAGGAAATCTACATTCGTATTTGTGAATGAGCAAAATTCACTAGAATTTTGATAATAGTCTTTGCATTTTAATGCCATCCAATATGGTAGTATTGGTCATCTGATATGTGAACATGAAAAAGTGAAAATAAAGTTAAATTGTAATTACATTATTGAATATGAATTCTTAGATTACAAAGTATGCCAACTTCCAACATGTGGAAATTTTCCAAACTTTTAAGTAGGGGAAATGTGCTCTAAAAGTAGAATATGGTTTTGATATTTAACTTATCTTTTCTACTTCATGGTTTCCTGTGTAAGTAGTAATAATGATATTAATCAATTTATCTTTTCTCCTTTGTGGTTGATCTAAGTTTCCTGTGTATATAGTAATAATGACATTAATCAGTTTATCCTTCCTCCTTTGTGGTTGATCTCCAGTGTAAGTAGTAATAATGATATTAATGTACTTATATTTTCCAGTCGATGTCTTTCTGTCTGTTGGTTAGTTTTCTTCCCTTGTTCTCCCTCTAACATGATACTATAAGCCTTTTGTTCCCATTTGCTGATGACCTTGTTTTGGTCCACTACGCTGAACGCTGTTTATTCCTCACATATATATGTTTGCCATGCTCATATCTCACTTATATAAAATCTCTCACTTGTTAGCTTGATCATTCATATATATATATATATATATATATATATATATATATATATATATATATATATATATATATATATATATATATATATATATATATATATATATATATATATATATATATATATATATGTTGCAGCCCAACTTCCGATCCAGCCCATCTTAAGATGGGCCAAGCCCAACTTCCGATCGGAAGTTGGGCTGGATTTTGCTGGCCCATCTTAAGATGGGCTACCCAACTTCCGATGACCCAGATAATACAGCAGCCCAGCCCAACTTCCGATGGCAATGATATTTTATTAAGTGTTCTAGAAGTTTATAGCTTTGTTGGAATATTTGTTTTGAATAAGATGTGAATTTCATGAGACAAATTACTTGCATTTTATTGTTAAATCTTTACTTAAACACTACTGAATACTTCTGATTATGCTGAAATTTTGAATATAAGTTGATTACAGATTCTCTCCTCTCCTTTTGTAAAAACGACTAGAAAAACAAAACAAAGAAATAATTATTCAAACACAACAGATTTATTTACACATGTAATGTTTCTTATTGTGCTGGATTCCAGCACCTGTTAATTGCAATCCTTGATTGATTACACTCTTTTCTGGCTCCTAGAATGAGTTAAAAAAGTTGTATATGCCCTACCTTTTTTTACCTGTCTAACAAAATATAAGTATCCATTACATTATTTATAATAGATGTCTGTAAAAGTATAAACATTTCATAATGATAAGCCAATTAAGGTAACATGGTACATCTATATTACTTTTCTTTATCTACATTCAGGATGAAGGGCTTCTTTCTGCCACATCTTAATAAAGGTCTCAATTTTAAAAGTTCAACGACCAGTTTTCTGATATACTCATTGCTCTTCAATATTTAAAAAAAAGGTTTTAAAATAATTCAAACTAAAACATAAATATTTCCCTCTTCCCTCTTTTACTATTGACTACCAAAAAGATAACTTTCTCAGCTGCTTCATCCAAAGTATAAAGTTGGCCAATCAAAGATCATGTCTAAATCTTACTAAATTTGGATCTGCCAAAATTTAATATATGTGTCGTTTAGGTACAAGTACCAATTCAATCTGCATACACCTTATCTCACATCAATTACAACTTGAACCATATATGTTCATTTCTTACTACCTCACCTCATATAGAGTCAATAGATACTATAAGTGCCCTGCTCTGATGAATCTTGATAAAGGACACAATGTCTTTGTAAATTCTGACAATTTTTTTGTCTATTTCTACTGTCCTGCCAGTCACATGAACCTCCTCAATTAATGCATTTACACTTATTTTGGCACACACATGATTATATAATTATGTCAAGAATTTGCAAGGGGTTAAAGAATACCTAATAATACTAATAAAAAAGTTTAAAATACAAGAAAAAGAAATTCACTTTTCCCTTTTTGAGTCATAAGAAAAATACCATTGCTATTCCTTCATTCAAATTGTAAATGATTAATCATCTAGCTTATGTAATGTAAGAGCACACAACCCATAAATAACAAAGGTAGTATTGTGCAAATTATCTAATCGAATTTAATTTGAATTACATTAAATCTGAAAAAGCTTAAAATTCCATATATATGACTCTTTAATTTGTTGTAAAAACATGATTCTTTTATTTCGTTTTTCTGCTTACAATCAGCAATAATATTTTGAGTAATCTGGTTATTCTAGCTACCCATTTCAATTTATTTATTGGACTAATATTATCTTGTAATTTAAAGTGAATGCCCTATGAAAGAGTTGAAAATTCCATATTTATAAGAGTGCAAAAATTCATATGAATATTCATGAAGGGTTACATCCTGGTATCTATAATGATCGGAAGTTGGGCCAAAGCCATCTTAAGATGGGCCAGCCCAACTTTAAATGACCTACATCCTGGTATCTAGAGATCGGAAGTTGGGCCAAGCCCATCTTAAGATGGGCCAGCCCAACTTCAAATGACCTACATCCTGGTATCTAAAGATCGGAAGTTGGGCCAAGCCCATCTTAAGATGGGCTAGGGGTCATCGTAAGTTGGGCCAAGCCCATCTTAAGATGGGCTACCCAACTTCCAATCGTAAGTTGGGCCAAGCCCATCTTAAGATGGGCCAGGATCGTAAGTTGGGCTGCAACATATATATATATATATATATATATATATATATATATATATATATATATATATATATATATATATATATATATATATATATATATATATATGTATATATATATATATATATATATAAAATGTATATATATATATATATATATATATATATATATATATATATATATACATATATATATATATATACATATATATATATATATATTTATATATATATATATATATATATATATATATATATATATATATATATATATATATATATATATATATATATATATATATATATATATATATATATATATATATATATACGCACACACATATAAGCAATTATTGTACAGTCAAACCTGCTAAGTGGACACTGGAACAGATGGTCTTGACAGCTAAAATAATATACCTTGGGGAATAGTGGATCAGTCTTTAAAGGCAGGTGGTCCCTCACTGAAGGTAAATGATGCCTAACGGAAACAGGTTTGGCTGTACTTTTAACAATATCCTAAGGCTACTAAACAAAGAGCATCTTAAGAGTTTAACATTAATCCATGCTTATTATTGTTTGTATATCCTAATCAACACATCTGTCCAGCATATACCATAGCGTATAATGGTCTCACATGCCTGCTCAGGTCAGGAGTGTGTAATGTAACATACAGGGGATCAACAGTTATGCTGCTCAGTCAACTGTGATGATGCCAAGAATCTTGAAGTCTAAATTAAGAACAAAGAGCATTTTTAGTAGTGAAACTTCTGATATTGTAAAAATATATCATAAGGATATATAATATCATTATCCATATTGTATGTTCTTTAACCATGATATATTATATCATTTTGACATATTGTCATGATATATCATATCATTTTGACATATTGTCATGATATATTATATCATTTTCATATAGTATATCATTATTATATATAATGAATACAATGTATCATTATGATAGGTTGGATCATGATATATTGTATCGTAATGCTATATATAGTAGCATTATGAAAGATTATCACACAAGATATGTGCTTTATCACCAATGTGCACTAATAGTTAGCTTGTAGGATATCAGCTATCACTGGATTTAGCTTTAAGCTCACCACCATGCATTGAACTTTACTTTTAGCAAACAGTTACGACAGTTTGGTATGACTTGAAACAACATAAAAATTACAATCCCTTCTGAAATAAGTAACCTGTAAATTACTACAATTTGATAGTGTTAACATTATTATGTATCTGTTTATAAATACTATTTAAGTGCTGAAATATCACAAATTATAACAGTGGGCATTTTACTGCCAGTCAGTCATTTTATCAACCCTTGTGAGTCCAAATTGTTATATTGCCCACAAATGTCTTATGCCAAATTGTAATTGGGATTGTTGGCCAAAATCCAGTACCAGGTTGTTCATGTATGACACTTATACAATTTTGGTCCCCCATAGTCATGCGGCATATCAAAATGACACTTAATTCGAATACAATGTTCTGACAGATATAATTGCCTAATTTTTAATCCAGGTAGGTTTTTTAGCTTTGTGAGCCACGTTCTTCTTTAAATGTATTTGATCATTTCTCTAGATAATGTTGCTATAAACCCACATGTGTGTGTGTGGCATTGGAAGTGTTAAAATCTTACTTTATCTTTGCTGCTGTCGTGACAGACCCTGCTTCTGAGGACTGCACTGTTAATTCCAAACTTGGCACTTGCACCAATGCCCCCCCCCCCCCCCACCATTACTCAAGCACCCTCTTACCCCCCCCCCCCCCCCCCCCCACACACCCCCATTGTGAGTGCATCGAAGCAAGCCTGTCTTGAATGCAGCTTCATTCAGCAAGCCCACGAGTTATGACAAATTAATGCAGAGCTTGAGCTTATGTGGTTTTCTGACCATCACTGGTTACCGCAAAAGATACATATTTGGATTTGGAATTTCGTTTTTGTCACTTTTCTGCAATATTGGGGCTAAGTCATGACTAGTCATGAGTTTTCATGTGAATACATTAGAATTACGGTACTTATGGCTCCTTGTTTAAAATGGAGGAACCAAAGGGAGCCATAGGCTAACGGTTCTCATTTATTTCTTGCCCAATAGTGTCTCATATCCTATGAAACTTATTGTTTTTGTCACTTTTTTCATCCCTTCAAGGCTACATGGTTGCCCGCAGGCGGTGTTTAATGCATCATACCATTCAGGCATGGAGGGTCACATTGCCAAAATCAACATCTACTATAATTTTTTCAAAAAGAATTTCTTTTTCATCATACTTTTCTATGTCCTTATATTCTTTCATCCTTTAGAATTACTGATTAGTCAATCATGTCATATTGTAGGAATTTATGGGAAATAATTTATATATTCCTCCTGCAATATCTTTCATCATATTATATCATATTTTTGTCATATCATAGTATTTCATAGAAAAGAATTTATATATTACTCCTGCGATATCTCTACTATCCAATAAGGATTCATGCAGTTTTTATTTACTGCTGTCTCGCCATTTATTGGATTTTAACACACCACTATTCCTAGATACTCATTTTTGTATTGAAAATTATCTTTTTTTTTATTTTAGAATAATTTTTATTCATTTTTTGACATATCAACGGTACGGTACGGTACGGTACGGTACGGTACGGTATACAAATAGATTTGGGTTGTATGACACAGCCATACTGTATTTTTTATAAGAAGTGATTGTCAAAGGTAACAGTATAACAGTAAATGGACAAGGATAAATGAAAAATGAAAAATAATTTTGGGTATGTTTTTGGTATTCATGCTTATGTTTTTAGGACCCTACATGCAGCACCAATTTTTTAGCCAATAGGGCTTCTTGCAGTATTTTTTAGTTGTTGTCCCAGCAATACCTGGATTTTTTTCTACAAATCTTAGATACTCATTCTTGTTGAAGATAATCTTATGTATATATCTGGTATTCTTTGTGCTTGTGTTTTTAGGCCCCTACATGCAGCACCTGATTTCTGTATGTTTTTTTTATTTGTTTATTTTACTTGAGGAATATCATGGTTAAATTTTTGGTATTCGGCTTGTGTTTTAGGCCCCTACATGCAGCATCTGATTTATGTATGTTTTTGTTTATTTGTTTATTTTACTTGAGGAATATCATGGTTATATCTTTGGTATTCGTGCTTGTGTTTTAGGCCCCTACATGCAGCACCTGATTTCGCTGCTGACCCCTATCTACTGGACGACAGCCTATGAGGTGGGAGAGGCGGCTAACGGCTACACGCTCACCGAGGGCAACTTCCGCAGAGAGGTGCAGGTAGAGTTCCACACAGGTAAGTAATGGAAAGTTCTTCAGGCATCAACTATTAATAATGATAATGATGATATTAATAATGATAATGATAATAATAATGATAATAATAATAATAATAATAATAATAATAATAATAATAATGATAATGATAATGATGATAACAATGATATTAATGATAACAATAATGATAATAATAATGATAATGATAATAATTATAATAGTAATAATAATAATAATGATAATAATAATAATGATAATAATATTAATGATGATAATAATGATAATGATAATGATAATCTTTATTTAAAGAGTGAACTCAGACCAAAGGGGGTTTAACTCATTAAGGCTTTTGTATACAGTGACAGCCAGTTGGTATTCCACATATTTTGGAAAAGGGAGTCATTTAAGCTTTCTGAATAGATTAGAAGATGGAATTGAGAAATCGGCATCTAATATTAAGCTGGCTGCCTGTTTTTGTAATTTAGTTATCCTGTTTTGTTGGTTGGACAGTTTCCCCATACTGAACAAAAGTACGTAAAGGGTAAAATATAGTAGTTAATATAAAATATCAACCTCTCCTTAACTTGAAAGTTCTTTTTTATTTCTTTTAACTATCACTTATACCAACCTTTCAGGTGAGATTCTGAAGATGACCCATATCGCCCGAGGCCTGGACAGCAATGGCTTGTTAAACGTGGATATCATCATCAACGGTTACGTGCCCACACTACCAGAGGGCGCCAGGATAAAGGTCGAACCCTACACCGAAAACTACATACAGACCGGACCAGGTATGATGGGAATTCTGTTTAAGACAAATGCTGTCAGACATTAAAATTGCATCATGTCAGCATATGTATGGTGTGTGCAGATAGAGATAACTAATAAGTCCTCCATTGTGAAATTGATTTTAATGGAGGCAGCAGTAGTAGTAGTAGTATATCCTATTTCGATATACATTACCTGTGTTTTTTTGATCATTTTACATTTTTATATTTTCATTGTTGTCTTGGTGTTCTCATTATGTGACCTAAGGTGCAAATTAACAGAATTTGTGATTTTGGATTTTTCTGAGAGTTTTTATTCCGAAAAGCCAATATTGAAGGTTAATAATCTAATGACAGGAATAATACTGTAAATGTATGGTACAATATTTATGACTTGCCTTATACCGAACTGACCCCACTCGTAAAAGCTTGGCAGAATATATCACTCAGATTAATTTCCTATTCTACAGTACACATTTCTGATTTGTCTGTTTGTGTTTCATTCTCAGGTACGATCTACGCTCAGTCGTCGAGGATGTTCACCGTCAACGGTCACATGTTGCCCTACGCCTGGAACCACAGCATCACATACGACCCCATATATGGGCGTATGCCCTACCTGGTCCAGAGACTGCAGGCCACAGACCTGGATGTGGAGTTTGATGTCAGTAGGGAGGTCCTGCAATACCAGATGGGAGCATCCATAGCAAAGGGTAAGAGTACTATTACATTGAAATGTCTCAAAAATGACCACCCCTCTAAAGTGACCACATTTTGCCAGTCCCAAACTTACTTTTTTGTATTGGTTTTATAGCAAAGGGAACCCCTCTAAGTTGACCACTCCTTTAAATTGAACTGTTGTGGCAGTCCCAAAGATGGTCATTTTTGAGGGGTTTCACTGTATATGCATTTGGCAAATATATGGAATAAATGTTAGTAGGAGGTCCTGCATTACCAGTTGGGGCATCAATAGCGAAGGATAAGAGTACTATTATATACATGTGGCAAATATATTGACTAAATGCTAGGAGGGAGATTCTACAATATCAAATATTGATATTGACAATAATTTTATTGGTTTATGTAATTAATTTTTACTCCAAGGGCGACATGTAAAAGAGGGAAGCAACCAATTTTAGCAATTGCTATACAAGTGATAAGTATAGGCTTAAAATGAATGATTATTTTGTTTTCAAAAAATTAAAAATGTATAAGACTATTGCTGAGAGAAATATGAACTTAACAAATTTACAACAAAAAATGAGTTAAATTGCAAGCGGTTATTTTTTATTCTAGTTTATAAAATTGCTTGCAAAAAGTCAGCAGTGTGAGTCTCTTAGAATCAATGCTATTTCACCTTTCTCAACTAACATTGATGTATACCTATACTAATGTTCTGTTTTTTCTTGTTGCCAGGGGTACCTAGCAACCAGTGTCCGGCAGGATTTTTCTTGGACCCTGAAGGACCCTACTGTAAAGGTACAAATTTCACTTTCTATCTACATCTCTTATTTGTAATATTATTCATGATTTAAAATGATTTGTTTCCAACAAAGCAATCAAGTTATACCCCTATGAGCTTACAAGAAAGTGCAGGTCAAATTCTATTAGACTTTTAATTGGAATTATCTAAATACAGTGTTGTCTGAGGGAAAATTTTCTCAAATAAGATATTTAACATTCTAAGAGTTAATTGTAGTTTTAAAAACAATAACAACCCTTTTCTTGATAAGTTGGTGTTTGTATTTGAATGCTTTTAAGTAATATGATCAGGAAACAAAAGTAATCCTCACCATGACAACAATTGTAACAAGGTGTGTGATTGGTCCATTCTCTTGTAACAAGATGTGTGATTGGTTCTTTCAGACGATGATGAGTGTTCTAGACTGTCACCCTGTTCACATAACTGTGGCAACACTCAGGGGTCATACGTATGCTCATGTCCGCATGGGCTAGCGCTGGACTCTGATGGGAAAACTTGCAAAGGTTTTAATTATATTTAATTAATCAGTTATAGAGCATGGAGTGATACCCTTTGCTTGTCTATCACCCATTCCTTGTATGCACTCCTGCATGGTGCTTGTCCTATATAGTGATATGGAGCAGAATAGTTTCATCCCGTTATCCCTGTAGTCATCAAAAAGGCTGGACTTCGGGATATATTTTGCATAAAAGCATCATTTGAAAAATATTCAAGGAGGAATATTAATTACATCAAAATAAAAAGTTTTCCGTCAAATATTCTTCCTTGTTTTTTTTTCAATATTAATACCTACATAAGTATCAGGTCTTACTTAACTTTTAAGGGATTCTTAGATTCTAAGAGTTCCCTTTGAAATGGGACTTTTGGCTACTTTGTATCTAAAGAAATAACAAATGAATAAAACATACAGTTGCAAATTATCTGTAGGGAAGTAGGTAATTTTGGGATCTGATTAATATTGAGATGCTTTTATCAGAAATATATCATAGAATGTGTAAGGCCTTGTGGTGCTTCAGAGATGAGTGGATAAATTAAGATATTTCCATTTACTAAGGCGTTATGGAAATATGCGAGTCTGTTTGCATGCATACATGTATTTTTGCTGTTTTATATTTTGGCTTCCTTTAGTGTTATTGAAAATTTTGATTATATTTCGTCATAAATGTATTTTTGTATTTTGCTCTTAAATTTTGCATAATGATCAATAAATCGACATTTTTGTTTCATATTATTAGGATTTCAAATGAAACATTTTGCTTTCTGTATTCTGCAGTCGGTTCTTGAGTCTACTGCCACAAAAAGGCCTGACTTTTTTGTTAACTTTCTATACAAAGTACCTTTTTGAGAAAGTTTCAAGGAGAAATCACAAAAAGAATTTGTACAAGAACTTCCTGTCAAGAATTTTTGTACTCATATTCTATTCCCAATTTTTTTTCAAAAAGTATCATAGATCCAGATGACTTTTTTTTCTTGGGAAACTCTTGAAACCCGCTTCCATAGTTTTAAGCAGTGCTTGTCCCAATAGTACTATATCTATAATAATTTAGCATCACCATCTTTGAGTGTGGCTTGTGTGTAAGCCATCTGTTTCAACCTTGGTAGTATTGTAGAGGGCCGGCACAGTCTAGTGAACCATAGTCAATAGAGTTCATCTGTATGCTTAGACTAACTTGACAGTCCCTGCTACCACGAAGTATAATGCTTATACCTAGATGCACTTGTAACAAGCAGGTTTCTAGACTGGTATCAACACTTCCAAGGACAACTTTGCAATGAAATCACATGGATCATTTTTCTCTCATTCTTTATGTTTGAATTTGATGCTGTTCCCTAAGCAGTTTTGTTTCAGAGAAGCCTGGCAACCGCTTCCCTCTTGATGTCCAAAGTGTTTCATTTTTCTTCAGTTTTTTGATGGAATACATTGGATAAAAAATCTTTTACAAAACTTTTTAGGAAATTGATATTTGGTTGCTTTATAAATATGTGACTCTCTATGGTGCCTTTTCAAGAAAATACTTATGAACATTTCTTTCTGTATTCATTGCCATGTAAGAGAGTGGTATTTATTCCCAAGGCATCAAAGATATTTCTTGCATTTTTGCTGCATTCATTGGCAGCAAAAATGTGTAGAATGCAATATTCACTAGGATTGTTTTAGGTTAAAAGATGAAAGAATATGCATTCAGAGCTGAAGATTGTTTAAGAAATAAACAATTTAATAAAGGTTTTGATCAAATGAAACGATACAGTTTTAAACCGTCTTTTGAGGAAAAATTTACTTTATGTATATAAGTGGGCTGGCATTGGCAAACATTTAAAAAACTCATTTTCATATGATAACAGTTTATGTTTTATTCAATGAAAAATAGCTAGTAGTATAACAATATAGTGTTATAGTCTTTATTACTTTTAGTATATATTTCTTGTAAATGTGTAAATATATGGGCATGTTCCTCAAAACACAACTTTGAAACTAAGGTGCGCAATTAGGTTGAACAACCATTCCATAAAGGTTGAAAAATCAAAATGTTTTTGAAACAAAGCATTTTGTAACAGTTAACTTTTCTTTGCTTATGGGTTACACTAAGTTCCTGGTTATTGATCTCCACCCCAAGATGCATTCTTATCTAGTTTAATGGCTTTTGTTATAAGGATAGATAAAAATATAGATAATGTGCTTATTTTCCAATGGCAAGTTCATATTTGCCCTATCTACCTGCCGTTGTGGTTTTCACCCTTAATGTAGGCTTGATTAGACTGGTAGCATGTACACCTGATTATCTAGTGATATTTGCATCTTGGCAGCACAGATTTTTATTGATATTGAATGGTTTTATTTGATAAAAGGTATAATTCTGCTTCATGCATGTAGCACAAGCATTATTTGTGATAAACCTGTCAAACCTGCATAACCCTTCCAATGATAAGGCTACTATTGCTCAAAGCACAACGATTCAAAGACCTAATGAAAACCATCTAAAACCTGTCATGTTGGTATTCATTTGATAGCCCTCACAGAGTGCTCTCGGATGAATACCCATGTACCAGGTTTTCAGTCATTTTTCAACTTTTTTGCACCAATTTGTGTTGGCAAAATTAGTCACCAGCAGCATGAGGTTTAAGTATGTAAGAAAATGGTCGTAATAATGAAAATGAAATACTGGGATTTAATTCATATGCTATCCAAAACATAATATATCAAACTGTTTTTAAAAAGCATGAGCTTTAACCTTTTTATTGGCCATTTGGTATGAAAGCTCATAGAATTCTTTTGCTTTGCTTCACATAAGGAGACAGGTAAGAAAAGACATGACATTTATGAAGTGGTCAAAGTTATAATTTAAAAGTGTGGAAGATTGGCAACAGGATTAGATTTGTATCAACAAAGTTTTTTCTCTCAAGATTTGTATTATGTATGTACAGTATCCAAGAAAATGTTTTCAGAAAGATGTATTGGTTTTTATTTTGCTTATCTTGATCATAACATGAATCTAGTTCCATGATTTGCTGCATAAGCACATCATTAAGTCATGGTCTTAGCCAATATATGGAAACAGGGTGTCCAAATAGAGGTTTCATAGACTTTTGCGTGTCCAAAGTGTGGTTCAAAGTACTTACTGCTAATGAAATAAACCCTATATATTTACAGATTCTGCTTTTTTAGGCCAGTAACTGCTTTGTGTGTCTTATAAAAGTGATACCACAGCTTCTACATCTTCTATCTTCTAAGAAAAATCATCGTCAGCAAATTCTGACATAAACTTTTGGGTGTCCAACCTGTCAAAAAACAGTGTTCTGCGTGTCCAAATGACACGCTGGACGCATAGGCGGCTAAGCCCCTGCATTAAGTGCTGTATGGATAGTATGGTATTCCAATGGGTTTTATTTCTATGAGATTCTTTTCAAAAGTCTCATTTAGAGACTTTTGAAGAAAAAAATTTGGACCTGCAGCAGAAATTATAATAATGAGTTTTATGTATTCAGCAAATTAAACATACACAAATGGAATTGATTTTTTACAGTTTCTGGGTATCAGAATTTCAACAGTTTATTTACTGCAATTCATAATTTTTTTCTCCATCACCAAGACAGTAGCAATAATCCCCACGAAACAAGTGACAATGTTATTACTCAACATATTTTTTTGCTAATTTACAGCACTTTTGTAAATTGAGATTGTGAATGTGATGACGCAATAAGGTTGTGATGATTATTTTGTTGGTTTCCAGACGTGAACGAGTGTGAGACCAAGGCAGCCCGTTGCCATGAGAACCAGGAATGCATCAATACGGTTGGTTCTTACCGCTGTGCCGTGAAGTGTGGAGCTGGCTTCAGGAGAGCTTCAGGGGGACTCTCATGCCAAGGTAAGTTAATGAGAAAAAATATATTAAGATTTGATATATCATTTAAAGGAATTGTTGATTTTCAAAATGACAAATATGATTTTTGTGAGGCCAATGGGTAAATAGAATGTCAGTGTATTAGATAAACCTCTCTCTCTAACCCTCCCTGTATCTCTATGCACTTAGATTAATTTGTTATCTACACTGCACTTACTATACTGTTGCCAAATTGATGTGATCCACCATATAGTAAATGTTGATTTCACATATAATTCCTTAGCTCCTAATTTCACATAATTGATTTCATCTATATTTCCTTAGCACCTAATCATTCTTCACTCACCATGATCAGTAGACTCTAGTCTGTGTAAAAAAAGAATAGAAGACCCTATGTACATTACACTCACTCCCTCCGCCTGTGTCTCTAGACCTTCCCCTTCATGTAGGGATGGATACCTCTAAGAACGAAGCGGTAGAGTTCGGTAATAATAGTAATAATTGATATTTGATATAGCGCTCTTTCCACCTATAATGTTCTAAAGCTCTAAGCGTTATTGGTACCAATGAAACGGTATGGTATTTTAACTGTTAACAATACTTAATTGCATTATTTCCTTATAAACTTTGTTGTGAATCATCATGTTTGGGATCCTGGTCATTCCCTTATATATGATAACTTCATAGTGGTAAGCATTGTTAAGAGTACCTTTAAGGAATGAAACAGTATGATACGATACGTTATGAAACAATACTGGTACCAGTACCAGTGCCTCTTAACGGTATCCAACCCTACCTACCCTACATGTGTGTGGTTCTCTGTCCCACTTCTTCAGATATCAATGAGTGTCGCGAGAACGCGCGTGTTTGCGATCACCAGTGCTTGAATCTGATTGGTAGTTACCGCTGCTCGTGTGCGCGTGGCTATCGTCTCTCAGGACAGTCACAGTGCGTGGGTGAGTAACAGCACTTTAACCATCTTAACCCTGGCATGCCTGTAAAGCCAAAAGAAATCCTGCAATTTCAACGTTATGTTTCTGTCTAAAACATCATTTGGAAAATGATTGACAAGGAAATATTTGTCAGCACCTAACGGACCTACAGCTATCTTTTTAATATCTACTTAACTCTTCCAATGCTGAGGCTTCTTTCCTCCAAAGCACAAAAACCCAAAGACTTTTGAAAACCGTCTAAACCCTGTCATGTTGGTACTCATTGGAAAGCTCTCGCTGAGTACTCTCAGATCAATACCCAGGTACCCGGGTTTTAATCATTTTTTAGGTTGTCTTCATCATTTTCTATTTGCCAAATTAGTCACCAGCAGCATAAGAGTTAAAATAATTAAACCCAGAACCAGACCAGTTTGATGTATTGATACAATTTGTTTAACATTGTGATCAACCAGCTTTATAGCCATTTTTTGTACTAAACCAAGCTACAGTGAGTTAAATAAAAATTATCCTCTTATGATTTTCCTTCCATTCTCCTTTAAATTCAATAACTGTAATTGTCTCGTCTGTCTGTAGTATGGAGTACCCATTAATTCACATTAAACATCTTACATGCAATACTAATAACAAATTAAACCTTATATTTCTATTAGACCCACCAATAATCTATAAGTTCTGAGCTGGTCTTGAGATGCTAAATAATCTAACATTTCTAATGCTGGGGCTACTTTCGTCTAAAGCATAAAAACACAAAGATTGTTGAAACCCATCAAACCCTGTCATGTTGGTATTCCTTGGAAAGCTTTCGCTGAGTACTCTCAAATAAGTACTCATTTGCCAGGGTTTCTGAGTCATTTTCCAGGCTTTTGCATCATTTTGTATTGGCCAAATTAACCAATGAGAAGAACTAAGTGTATTTTCTACCTGATTGAAATGTATATAAGATATTATCTTCCTTAATCTAATTATGAACTAAACAAAGGTGTTAATCCTTATGCTGCTGGTGGCTACTTGGGGCAATAGAAAAAGATGCAAAAATCCTGATAAATGACCGAAACCCTGGCAAATGGGTACTCATCTAAGAGTACTCATCAAGAGCTTTCCGATGAATACCAACATGACAGGGTTTTGATGATTTTCAAAATAATTTGCATTCTTATGCTTTGGACGAAAGTAGCCTCAGCATTGGAAGGGTTAAGAGCATTAATGGATTGGCTTCTTCACTCTGAACTATTCCTATTCCTTATGTTGCACTCCACACCATATGCACCCAGCCATGGTCCCAATAACATTAGTATATTTCTGACAATTTGAATTGTACATAAAACAAAAAATATGTGACAATAACGATTATTATAAAAGCAATATTGCTGGGATTGTGTGGTTGTATCTTTCGAAAATCGCTCAATAAAGGTAGTTATGTGAAACTGGCGGTAGATTACACTTCACGATTGACATAAAATATATGTAAATAAATGTAAATGTTCATTTCAATTGTTCTTTTTTGGAACATGTTCATTCTTAGGTATCTATATTGATATGATAATTCCACAAAAAATGCTATTCTATCTAATATCAGGAATGGTAGCATATATTCTTCCCTTCCCATTTTGCAATAATTCTAAAAGAATGTAATTACCGTATTCGCCCAATTAAGTGCACCAAGCGGGTGCAAGTTGGGAATTTTTTCTGTAGCAGGGGTTTTGTCAAACATTCGTAAAACCGCACCCCCCAATGAGTGCCAATTGGGGTGTTACGTACCACAGCAAGAAATGGCCGATAGAGGGCAGTTACGGTTGCCATCTATATACCTTCTAGTTCTACTAAAACAGTAGTAATTTAACATGTGGAGACGATCTTTGGCGCTTGCTCGTCCCCCAAAATCAGCGAAAAATTGGTGGGGGGGGGGGGGGGGTGCGCTTATTTAAGGCAGTGCGCTTAATCGGGCGAATACGGTAATTAAAAATCTGGAATTAATTGACATGGAAGGTGCAATAGAAATACCACACAAGAATCATATTGTTTATTCTTACAGTAAATGTATATTCATTTCACACTAGACTTGATAATATAACACTATATGTCATGTGTATTTCTTGCAGATATTGATGAGTGCCGACAGCGCTCCTCTCCTTGCAGCCACACCTGCCTGAACACACCTGGCAGCTACAGGTGTGAGTGTCCTGAAGGATACCGCCTACAGGCCGGCGGGGTCTGTCAAGGTAACACATCACTGGCATACGTTATATATACATATATATATATATATATAATATATATATATATATATATATATATATATATATATATATATATATATATATATATATATATATATATATATATATATGT
The DNA here is from genome assembly GCA_963942565.1 of Maea johnstoni. Taxonomy (NCBI): domain Eukaryota; kingdom Metazoa; phylum Annelida; class Polychaeta; order Spionida; family Magelonidae; genus Maea; species Maea johnstoni. The sequence goes on from OZ012695.1 coordinate 32,412,432, forward strand.
ATATATATATATATATATAGATAGATAGATAGATAGATAGATAGGTAGATAGATAGATGTATATATATATTTAAAAAAAAAAGATTTTTTTTTGAGAAATTTCTGCTGTTTGATTTTGGCGATCCTTCTTAATCTTGGTCAGACCATGAAAAATTATTGTAAAACCAATTACGGTATATTTATGTAGACCCATCAGTCTATGACTGGTTTTAGCGATCAATTGCCCCCAACTTAAGAACTTTATCTTTCTCTCTGTTTTCAGATCGTGACGAGTGCGCGGATCAGATCGCTGACTGTGGGCGTGACCAGGAGTGCCGTAACACGCCGGGCAGCTTTCAGTGCGTGGACGTGTGCCCCCCGGGGCTGGAGAAAGCGACCAATGGCAGCTGTGTGGACGTGGACGAGTGTGTGACTGGGCAGCATGTGTGCTCCTATAACCAGATCTGTAAGAACAGCTACGGCTCCTACGCCTGTGCCTGCCCCAGGGGATTCAGGTCCGATGGGCCGGGAAAACCATGTATTGGTAAGTCAAGGAGCAGAGATACGGCCACTAACTATTAATTATGATCATTTATTTTTATTTTTTTTCATTATTGTTATTATCATTATTATTATTATTATTATTTATTTTATTTTTTTATTATTATTATTTTTTTATTATTATTATTATTATTATGGTTATTATTATGGTTATTAATATGGTTATTATTATTATTATTATTATTATTATTATTATTGTTATTATTATTATTATTATTATTATTATTCATTTTATTATAATTGTTATTATTATTATTATTATTATTATTATTATTATTTCCTTTTTTTTTCTTTTTTTTATTTGTATTTCATTTTCTTTTCTTTTTTTTATTTATTACTATTATTACTTATTTGTGACCTTAATATTATTATTTTACTATTTATTCCTATTAGAACTTAGTATTACTGTTGAATATTGCTTATGTATGTGAATAATCATTAGATAATGACCAGTACTATGCCAAAGGGGCTTTAGGTCTGACCGACCAGGAAAACCGTGTATTGGTAAGTGTAGAAAAAAATAGTTAGCCACTCATTAACTCAATACAAAACCAAATACTCATATTCAGGTGGTGAACCTATTCACACTCAGAGTTCCTGTAAAAGTATTGTCTGCTATTCTCGTATTTATGAAAAGAACTTGTGAAGAGAGCGAAAGTTCACAAAATATTTGAAGGAGAGTTGCTGCATGACTTCTGATCAACATTTCTCTTTCAAATGTTTTCCAGAAAATGCCTTTTTAAATAAAATATTTCCAAAATTGTCAGGCCTGTTATGGCCGCTGTGAGTGTAAATGGGTTAATGAGGAGAATGGTGGGTTGCATGCTTATACACAGTTCGCCTTCCAACTCTATTTCCCAAAATATTGAATGGTCGCCAAAAAATTAAAGCTAATTTTTAAAGTGCTAGAGACATGTCATAGCAAGGCTGTTATAGCAAGTCCTGCTAAACTAAACATTTCACAGGTAGTAAAAATTCTAATGTTTTTTTGTGTTTTTTTGTTTTGTTTTTTAATTTCTGCAAAACTCTATTATTTCTTTACAAGGCCACTCCAATTTAATTACTTGTCTTACATGCTCAGGAGGCAGGAAATGAGCCATTTTGGAATAAAAAAAAAGTTGAAAAATGTGTTTGTTTTTATTTTATTTTATTTTTTTAGAGTCTGCTGACTAGGACTGGTAGCGAGATGTTTCTAACAGCCTATTCTTAACTAAATAAAATCAATCAAAATCAATTAAACCCTGTAACCTTAAGGGTGGGAGATATACATCCTCAAAATGAGGCTCTACTACAGCATTTATAAATTCCTGAAGTTGATTGAATCACCCTAACAATGAATATTCTTCAAACTAGCACTTTTTTTTTTTTTTTTTTTGGAGTCTGACAGAAAAATTCCAAACCACTTTCGTCCGTAAGACACCAAAGTTGACTTTTTTCTCTTTTTTTTTGGAGTCTGACAGGTTTTTTTTTCCATAAAAAGCTCGTTAGACAAGTAATTAAATTGGAGTGGCCCAACATATGCAAAAAAGACACAATAGCAGTACATATAACACACAACAAATGCATCCTTGTGTACGAAATTGGAGGATTATGGATTATGAGACAAAGATCTTAAATGTTATACCTTACACTTTTTGTCAGCATCAAATAAGATTTTCAATATTACCCTAAAATGTGCATTATATCTAACCATTTTTGTTCAAATATTGGAAATTTCCCATCAATTTCTAATGTTTTTTGTTGTTGTTGTTGTTTTTCTTGCACCAGACATTGATGAGTGTCTGCAGGTCCCCAACCCCTGTTCCTTCCAGTGCCGGAATCTACGTGGAGATTACGAGTGTATCTGTGCCAGGGGGCAGCACCGCCTGTCCGACAGGAAGTCATGTGCTGGTTAGATAACTACACCTTCGCTTTAACCCTTCCAATGATGAGGCTACTTTCGTCCAAAGCACAATGATGCTAAGATTTCTGAAAACCATCTAAACCCTGTCATGTTGGTATTCATTGGATAGCTCTCACTGAGTACACTCAGATGAGTACCCATATGCCAGGGTTTCAGTCATTTTTCAGATTTTTTGCACCATTTTGTATTGGATAAATTAGTCACAATCAGCATAAGGGTTAATAATTTCATCGTAAATCCTTACCATGTCAAATGGTTTCGTTGAAATGAACATCTCAGTGATTTATTACTTCATTCATTTTTATTGCCTCAATTAACGTCCAAGTTTCATATAGTATGTGTTTTTGTAGAAGTAAAAAGCGTTTGATAGTTTGCTTATCTAAAATTGTCTGCTATTAGATTATTATTATGGCAAGTGTGTACTATTAGTCAGAAAGATTTCGCTTTTTTTTTGGCTTTACTAATTGAAACTCACTGTTTTTCTATATCTGTAGTTTGTAATGGTTCCAGAGTTTAAGCTATAGTAAATTATAAGTTTCAGTAAACATTTTAGTATGCGTTTGCATAAGATATCCTTAGTTAAGGAATGCCTTAAAGGTTTAAGTAACATTTTTCTTGTGTCACTATTAAATGTGTTCCTTTCTATAATGAATATCTTAAGAAAATTACTAATAATCTTTGAAGGCATGACCATATTAGTAATGACATAAGGAAATTGTAACATTTCTTAAAGGTTTTCCTAGGCTTAAGGTGACTTATGCAAATGAGTATACTTTGTATAGTTGTCATAGTAACTGTTGCTAAGCTATGTATTAACATTATGCTAGAGACTCTAGTCAGCTCACTTTAGCAATTGTCACATTTAATGTTTTATAAAATATGTTTTAGTTGCTTCAAAGAAATACAGGAAAAAGTTTGACTTGTTGCTATGACAACCGCTTACTGTGCAGGAAATTGTTTTCCATAGCAACCTAGCAGAAGCCAAAGGCAAACATTTAAAATCTTACTTTCCTCGAAATAGAAATACTGACAATTTTTGAAGTATTCCTGGAAAAGTAAGCTTCTATTTTTGCTTTGGTTGCTATGGAGATTTCTGTCTGTTTGTCCCTCCTGTCCCATAATAACTTGCAGCTGCTATGTATGATAAACCGTGTAACACCATAGTTTTAAGTGCTTGAATTACCCTTCACAAAAATGCATGGAAACAAAGTCCCTATCTGCTTGTCCAACCACAATATCCATAGAAGTCCTACTTCGTCCTATATTTGTATATATATTTTTTATTTCGTTTGAAATATTTCTTTCTCACCCCCTCACTCACTTTGGAATGGCACCTTTATTATCACTAATCTCTTATCACATATGTATCCTAACAATATTTCTGCACAGGGCAATCAAAGAAATCAACATCATTTTCACAATAGTGGAATAACGCTAGGAACCTTAGCAAAAGGAATAACAGCTTTCGGATTCCGATATCTATACAACACATATTTTTATTCAATTAATTCTCTGAATTCATTACTTATGTCATACTAGAAACACTTCGCACAGGCAATATCTTTCTTCCCTTTGGACAAAAATAGGCACGAAGATGAATGACAGCACACTAAGAGATTCTTCAATAAACCAAATATTCGGCATCGTCATATGAGAGAGCAGCTGCAAGGCATTATGGGATTGGCAGCCATCCCATGATGCTTTGTTTTCTCCTTGAAGGTTTGAGGTTCTTGGAGCCTGCTTCTATACCATATCGTGGTTCCGACCAGGTCGCAGCCTCGGAGCGTGGTCAGCTACGATCCTACCCTGCTGGACCCGTTGACCAATCATGGCCCTCGGTTCAATCTAGTCGCGATATGAACTCAAACTCGAACTCTAACGGTCAACTCCAACCACGTCATTTTAGCCCCGCAAGCAACTACCCCATCCAACCTCTTCGTCCTCCTCCCGTCCATACTCCCTCCAGCCGGGGCTGTAATTATCTATGTGGCTACCCACATGACCAGCCTCAGCCAATCAGATCAGGCCGACAGCAGCAGCCGCAGATACTGCAGTCTGAGGATGTGATTGGCTCACGCAGGGTGCCGTTTAGCAGTGTCCCATGTCGCCGTGGCTATGTTAAGCGGAACGGCGGCCGGTGTGTAGGTATGGATCCAGCACATGACTTCTGCAACTCTTCTCTACCAGGAGGGGGAAAAGATGAAAAATCGTTCATATAATCTACTCGTTACGGTGTTGATATTTTTTGTTGTAGCTAATAATTTGAAAATCATCATTTCTAGTGTATTCTTGTTGTATTGTGATGTTGTTGTAAAAAATCTTTGGGAGTTTATTTTCAAAACTCTCTTTACCTTTTTATGTTCATTTTTGTTTTTGCTGATGTTGTAATTGTATATTTGACATGTTTTCTGTGATTATATGTGTCTGTGACCTTCTTACTCTGGACCTCTCCAGCTCTTCTATCTATTAACCCTTCCAATGCTGGGGCTACTTTCACCCAAAGCACGAGGATGCAAAGACTTTTGAAAAACAATTCTAAACCCTCTAATGTTGGTGTTCATTGGTTAGCTCTTGCTGAGCACTCTCAGATGAGTACCCATGTGCCAGGGTTTCAGTCATTTTTCAATTTTTTGCATCATTTTGTATTGGCCAAATTAGCCACCAGCTGCATAAGGGTTAAGGAAAAATTGTATCTAAATGAAATGTGTACATGTGATGTCCTGATTGTGGAAGTACAGGTGAACTTGGATATGACGGACCAATGTATGACAGATTTTTGCATATGACGGACGCTATGCTTGGTCCCAGTCAGATGCATATCAAGTATTCGTCATATTATACGACGGATTTTGCATATGACGGACCAATTTTCCTGGTCCCATTGAGTCTGTCATATCCAAGTTTACCTGTAGTATATTGCTGATACATGTATTTCTATTGTTTTCTCTGTTTATGCTTTTAGTGTTTTGTTTTTGTCCTTGTCACTGTCAAGTTTTTGTTGTTTATGTCGTCAAAAGCTGTGTCATTGTAATTGTAAACAGTATCAAGGGCTAATATAAGTGTATATTTGTGTTTTTCTCATTGTAAGTGTTGTTATTTTGTGTGTTTTTTCGTTGCTGTGGTTGTTGTTGTTTTTGTTGTTCTGATGGCAGTGATTATTGTGATTGTTATTCCTTATCTTTTCTCTCAAGAACTTCTATCCTTTTCACTTTTCCTTCTCTTTCTCACTGCAGTATTTCTTTCAGCTTGTTGTAATGCAGCATATTATATTATGTACAGCTTTTTGTTATGGGGTGATTACAATATTTCGAATGATATCTGCAAAAAACATCCAGCTTTGGGCATTGTGGATTAAACCTTAAGAATCTTCAATTCTGAAAGCATACAATGTTCCTATGGAGTTACCTGGTACAGTAATTACATAACCAAGTATATGTCCAGGTGTGATAGAAAAATACCTTCTCGTGTGGTGTATCAAAAAAGGCCCCAATTTATACCTTTATGATTCGATTGGGTATTCTTTTCAGCATTTGGTGTTTATATATATATTGTAAACGGGGTTTTTAGGTTATGCTAAAAAGAGCAAAACCATGTGTATTGAATACCCTTCACTCATGTATTTTTATTCATAATCACATAAACAAAACCACTGAAGTGAGTCTTGTGATTTCGCTGTGGATTTGTAGATTCAACAAGCAAAACAATTAAATGAGTATTGGGTACCCTTCACTCATGTTTTTTGTTATAACAACATAAACAAAAACACTGAACTGAGTCTTGTGATTTTCTGTGAATTTCAATTTTGTAGATTACGAGCGAAGCAATGAAATGAGTACCCTTCACTCATGTCTTTTTATCCATACCCATGAAAACGAAAACACTGAATTGATTTGTGTTTCTTTGCCGTGTCTTTGTAGATTACGATGAGTGCAAGCACTCAGGTAGGTGTCAGCACCAGTGCGTCAACACGCAGGGGAGCTACCGCTGCGCCTGTCCTCCGGGCTACAGACTAGCAGCCAACAGCAGAACATGTCAGGGTAAGTCTTTTCTACCACCGTAAATTCACAGTAAATTGGGACACTTAATTAATTACCATTTTTATTGGAAATAAATTCTATCCATATTTTAATCTTGGAAAATCTTGGAAAATCATCTAAACCCTATCATCTTGGTATTCATTGGAAAGCTCTCATCGAGTTCTCTCAGATGAGTACCCGTACCCATTCACCAGGGTTTCCGTCATTTTCAGCTTTTATCATATTATTTTGTATTGATCAAATTCGCCAACAGCAGCATAAGGGTTAAAAGGAATAACCAAATCTCTTGCATAAATTATATCCCTTCTATTTAAAAATCAATAAAACCTCAAAGGTGAACACCTTTGAAATATTAATACATTTTTCCTTTTGTCATGGCATTTGAATTAGCTCCTTTGTTTTATTTTGTGTTGCTTTATATTATTTTGTGGATTGCCACATAGTATATCTGTCTTTCTTTGTTGTTATTTGTATTGTCCTCACTGTTTTTTGCCGATTGCCATTGTTGTTGTTGTAGTTGTTGTTTCAGATACTGATGAGTGTTGGTATTGTCACATAGTATATCTACCTTATTGTTGTATTTTGTAATGCCCTCATTGTTCTTGTGGATTGCCCTTGTTGTTGTTGTTGTAGTTGTTTCAAATATTGATGAGTGTCGGTATTGTCACATAGTATATCTACCTTATTGTTGTATTGTGTAATGTCCTCATTGTTCTTGCTGATTGCCATTGTTGTTGTTGTTGTTTTAGATATTGATGAGTGTCGGGAGAATAAGGTGAAGTGCGGTCCCGACCAGGTCTGCTTAAACAAGCGAGGAGACCATGAGTGTATTTATTGTTGTTGTTGTTGTTTTAGATATTGATGAGTGCCGGGAGAATAAGGTGAAGTGCGGTCCCGACCAGGTCTGCTTAAACAAGCGAGGAGACCATGAGTGTATTTATTGTTGTTGTTGTTGTTTTAGATATTGATGAGTGCCGGGAGAATAAGGTGAAGTGCGGTCCCGACCAGGTCTGCTTCAACAAGCAAGGAGACCATGAGTGTATTTATTGTTGTTGTTGTTGTTTTAGATATTGATGAGTGCCGGGAGAATAAGGTGAAGTGCGGTCCTGACCAGGTCTGCTTCAACAAGCGAGGAGATCATGAGTGTATTTATTGTTGTTGTTGTTGTTTCAGATATTGATGAGTGCCGGGAGAATAAGGTGAAGTGCGGTCCTGACCAGGTCTGCTTCAACAAGAGAGGAGACCATGAGTGTATTTATTGTTGTTGTTGTTGTTTCAGATATTGATGAGTGCCGGGAGAATAAGGTGAAGTGCGGTCCTGACCAGGTCTGCTTCAACAAGCGAGGAGACCATGAGTGTATTTATTGTTGTTGTTGTTGTTTCAGATATTGATGAGTGCCGGGAGAATAAGGTGAAGTGTGGTCCCGACCAGGTCTGCTTCAACAAGCGAGGAGACCATGAGTGTTTTTATTGTTGTTGTTGTTGTTTCAGATATTGATGAGTGCCGGGAGAATAAGGTGAAGTGCGGTCCTGACCAGGTCTGCTTCAACAAGCGAGGAGACCATGAGTGTATTTATTGTTGTTGTTGTTGTTTCAGATATTGATGAGTGCCGGGAGAATAAGGTGAAGTGCGGTCCTGACCAGGTCTGCTTCAACAAGAGAGGAGACCATGAGTGTATTTATTGTTGTTGTTGTTGTTTCAGATATTGATGAGTGCCGGGAGAATAAGGTGAAGTGCGGTCCTGACCAGGTCTGCTTCAACAAGCGAGGAGACCATGAGTGCATTGATACAATCTGTCCTACAGATTACGAGAGAGATGAACTCACAGGGTGAGTATCCCATACTGGGCCATAAATACAGGCAACTCTGCTTAACCCTTGTCACGCTACGGCCGGAATATTCCGGTCTCAGTCCCCACGGGCCCAGGAACTGAGACCGGAATATTCCGGGCAAATGAACACTCAATTGTACGCCACATTTCATACATCAAGTGTGGCGTACAATCAAGAAGACAGCTAGAAGTTATTCAGCTGTTATGGCGAAATAACTTGAGAATAGGTGAAATAAATATCTCACCTATCCTCACATGTCTTTCCTTGTCAAATTGACAAAGAAAAACATTAGTATTATTCATTTAAGATCGATAGAAATGAAAAAAAAACGATGTTTTGGCTTGTCAAGACCGGCACAGCGCCGGCCGGTCGGCAGATTTACGACCACTTCCGGTTTTTCCAACGATCGCGATTGCTTCATCCCTGACATCTTAAATTCAATAAAGTTAATATTTGCATGAAATGGATGTCAGGGAATCAGAATATGATGTTTGTTTTTCGAAATAAATTTGTTTTGTAACTGTATTGATCGTTTTAAAACAAGTGCGAAGCAATTTCCTTCGCACTCGCTTCAGCCGCCATTTTGAAATATCGGTCTATTTTCAGATTTTCGCTGCACTTTACACAATCGTAATAAATACTTTCCATGTTTGTTTCTGAATAAATCTTACATATTCCGAAAGCCAAGAAACATATCTATTTGAATATATAACTTTCTGAATTGTTTATTGGGCGGTTGACAAAATAGAGACTTGAATGCAAGTAGGTGCATTGCTTACGGCAAACGGATTTAGAAATCGAATTTGCCGTAAACAAGATTACAAGTCCTGACAACGTGTTAACCATCAATGTTTGAAGCCTTCGAAAAAGGCTATAACTGATGGTTCAACACAAAATAAAGACAACATAAGGAGGGTAAGAAGGTAGGGAATCGCCATATGTATTTATTTGTATTTCTATTGCAGGTTTTAACTATTATGGGAATTTTATACCAGTGTTGTTGCGCCAGAAAGTTAGCGAACTTCAGATCACAAAATGGCGGCCATAAATCAACAATTTCGTTTTGAGTTCAAGTGTTGATTTGGGGTGCAAAACTTGAGAATTTTCAAATAAAAATCACATGAGTCGATTGAGGACGCTTGAATTGTGTTATATATTAATGTTTTACATTTCAGATTTTCTTTTTTTCATTGGTTTATAGCGCTATCGAATTGAGGTAATTGAAATTTTAGAATTCATTTTGATGCGCTCTCAGAATTCGTTCCTGACAAAATTTACTTGCTTTCCATTTACTTTAGGATGGTTCATAACAAAATAAAACATATAAACAAATAATAGTCATCAGCCTATTTATTAGTTTTTGACAAGGATTCTGAATATATGGTTTTCATGAGAAGATACTCATGTAAAACTTAAGAAATCTCAGGCTAAAGTGGGGCTAATGAATTATAAATACTTGCTTTTCAGTAATCATTTTTCAAAATATGCATGCATTCTACTATTCCTTAGTTTTATACTGATCTCTCCTAATATTATCTACTAGTTCTTATTAAAAAAAAACATACTCTTAAAAAGAACAAGAACAGTAGTTTCAGGTAGTATTTTTTTTATTTCAGATTCTTTGAATATTTTGCATTTTATGGCTGTAGAAACTTACACCCCGCCGGCAGTGCAACTGGCCCCACTGACAGCGCAACAGCAATGCAACATAATTTGTTGCAAAAAAACAATACAGTTCTGGGGCCCTAGCCCCCGCCAGACAATGCAGCGTGACAAGGGTTAACCCTTCCAATGATGAGGCTTCTTTTGTCCAAAACACAAGGATGCACAAATCTTAGAAAACCATCTAAACCCTGTCATGTTGGTATTCATTGGAAAGCTCTCGCAGAGTACATTCAGATGAGTACCCATTTGACAGGGTTTTAGTCATTTTCAGGATTTTCGCATCATTTTGTATTGGTAAAATTAGTCACCAGCAGCATAAGGGTTAATCCGGACTGATGTGAACCCTAAATTTCTGTCCGGATTAGGCAAAATCCGGATTATGCGTATAGGAATTTTTAATTGAAGGAAGAGACCAGGACCTTCCAATCTGTACGGTTTAGACGAAAATCCGGATTACACATGTCCAGATTAAGCAGAGTTGCCTGTACAAGTCTTGCAGTTGCCCCATGTGCAGCACATTGTGCAGCAGTCAAAAGCAGCCTGACAATTTTGGTGGAATCCTTCAGCCAAAAGCATATTTTGGAAGGTCATCAGATCATTTTCAACAACCCTTCTTCAAATATCTTGGTTAATCAATCTCTATTTACAGGTTATTTACAAAAATATCAAATATCAAGAGTGACTCGATCAGATTTAGGCATTAATGGGTTAATATTTTTGTACTACACTTAATTCAGATTTTGTCTTCTGTGGACTTCACCTTTCCAATTCTAAGGCTACTTTCGTCCAAAGCACAAGGACGCAAAGATTTTTGAAAACCATTTAAAACCATCTAAACCCTGTCATCTTGGTATTCATTGCATAGCTCTTGTTAAGTACCCACATGCCAGGGTTTCAGTAATTTTTCAGTTTTTTGCATCATTTTGTATAAGCAAAATCAGCCACCAGCAGCATAAGGGTTAAAACTCTGGTTTTACAAGATTAATTGAGCTTTCCTGTAACCATTAACTGCTGTGCACCTGTTACATAATTTCCAATTTGTTATGTATTTCTTGCAGGTACTGTGTGTTACCGTGTGACAAGTCGCCAACTCCTTGTCCGTCAAACGCTCGTTACGCAGACATCCTAGAGTTCCGCACGGTGGCGCTACCTAACGGCATCCCAGCGTACCAGGATCTGATCCGACTGATCGCCTACGATCAGTACGGCAACCACTTGCCTATGACAACATTTACCATAATAGAAAACGACAGGGAAATTCCCTTCGGCATCCGAATAGACAATGGCCGAGGTATCGTGTATACTCTCAAACCCCTCGAGGAGAAACACTACTACAAGATCAAGGTTCGGGCGCAGTCGTACGATAATAATCGCGTGGACATCCAGTACCAAACTACCTTTATGATCCATATCTCTGTGTCAGCATACCCATACTAAGAAGTACAATGGAATTATGACAAACTCTATGATCTTTTAGGGGGGTAGTATTCATGATGCCACTGGCGTCGCTCTTGTTTATTAAAAATGATGAACCATCTGGAATATAATGTTTGATTCATCTGTGGAATGGCCGGCCATGCTGGATGCGGATTATTATATCAAATACGGTAACTTGTCCTTTGCGTCATAGTAGAATTTCTTCCACCCTGTTTTCCTAAAATTGAATGTTTTTGTTTTGTGTAAATTCATAAACCGCTTATGTGTATTCAAGGTAGGCATGAATAGAATGATCTAAGAAATGGACTGCAATGATGGTGACTTAGCTACTACAAAAATATGCTAAGGTTCACATTATTCAGAGAAACTGTGGGAGTTTAATAGGATAAAGCTATTTCAGACTAAGCTATTGTAAAGCTACGTGTCATAACTACTCTCTGTAATACTTAACCCTTTCGATGCTGGGGCTACTTTCGAAAAAGGCACAAGAAGGCAAAAGATTTTGAAAACCTTTTTAACCCTGCCATGTTGGTATGCATGGGAAAGCTCTTGATGGTCTTCTATCAGATGAGTACCCATTTGCCAGGGTTTCAGTGATTTTCCTGCTTTTTGCGTGTCATTTTGTATTCACCAAATTAGCCACCAGCAGTACAAGGGTTAAGATGAACTAATAAGTGTGCACTATGAGCCCTCGTACAAAATGTCATTTGTCATCAAGCAGTGCCATCTTTTATCAGTTGGAAAAACAACAGTTTGGTATATGATTTATCACACTTTTGGAATAGATGTGATACATATTTGCTGGTGTGCCTTCATGAGACCTTTGTAAGAAGAGTTGTCACTGGAAATATTTTAGGGATGGTGGTTTTCAATATTTCCACTCGTACCTCATTTACATAATCAAATACCTGTTTATTTTAAACCTATATATTGGCTACCAAATGTGTGACTTCCTTCTGTCCTATAAGGAAGTCATTTTTAAGTAGGTTTCGACAGGAACGGTCTATAATATAAACTCTTCCTGGTTTTGATGACTCTTATAATCTTATTACCTCTTGATAGTTTTTGTCACATGCCCTGAAACAAACTCTAAAATACACATTTTTGTGATCAAACTATGGTCTTTAATTTAGAAGACATATTTCCACAACAGAAAGAATTGGTATAACATGTCATTCTCTAGCCCTTAAGTGAAATTCTTTTCCAGAGATCCAAGTTAAAATCATACTACATTGTCTAATAAAAAAACAATACATATTATCACCCATGAACCTTTGTATCATAACTGCTTTTTGGATGAGAAAAAATGTTAGGAAGTAGCATAATTAGAAAAATCTAGTAATTTATGAATATGAAAATTAGTTTATTTACCTAGGTTGCATCAGAATATATTTCAGATTATGGTGGTTAAATTGAATAACCAAAAGTATATAGCTACGTTTGCTGTTGCCACATTGTCTGCTAGCAACAAGGGAATGTAAAAGATTCTCACATTAAATGTTTAAACTAAGAGTTTACAACAGATCTGCTACTTTGATTTTCTATTTATGTGTTCGAAGTGGGAAATCATAAAACTATGGGCATCATTTTTATAAGGGGGACAGCAAAGAAAATTCAGATAAATCATAAATGTGGGTCAACTTATTGGAATATGCATAGCATTAAGGAAAGGCATGACACCTCCATGTAGTCCAGGTTATGCCCAAGTATTCATATCAAAGATGTACCTATTCAAATTACTTGTTTAAAATGGAATTTGAAATTATGTGGTGTGTTTTTCATAGGATTCCATGTTTTTGAGAAGACTTGAAAGATTATTTTAGAAGATTTTTATTTGTATGAAAATATAGGTGGATCTATTGAATCAGAAGTTTAGCATAAACTCTTTCATATGCTGTCTCTTATTCTTGTAGTAATATGCATTTACTATTACTGATGTACACATGTGAAAGGACTATGCAGAGCTAAATATGTCTTAGCATTTTGTAAACTTTTTCTCAAAGGGTTGCCATCTGAGATGTCACTCAGGTTTTTAACTGATAGTATTTATTTTTTGGGTGGGCGAGGAAAATTAGAATTGACCATTTAGAACCCTTTATACTATAATGACGAGTCATGATTTCAAAATTAATATGTAGTAGATTTTATACAAATTTTTATCCCACTCATGCGATGTTTGACCTTGAGGTGGTTTATGCGACCTTGACCTAACTGGACCAGTCTCAAAGCTCGACACTGCCAATAGCCTATGTAGTTTTGTAATGATGATGTACATTTGTATCAAACCAATGAAAAATATAAATATCTTTAACCAACATTGTGAATCCTGTGTTTGTTATTTTTCTCTGCTAAATGCTCTTGATAACCTGAGCTGTTAATGTTATGCCTTATAATACTATCCCTATAAATTGGAAAATATTATTTTGTGGTTGTAATTTCTTCCCACCAGCTGATGATTGTGTGGGGCCTGCCCTGATGGCTGAGTTATCTCATAATCCACTGACCCCTACCCAGGGACTTAGCCACGACCCGTCCTGCCTGTCTTTTGGACAGGTAGTTTCCTGAAAATCTCCTTTTTAGACAGGCAAAATTTTCTATGAAGAATTTTCCATTAAGAACCAAATATTTTCCTTACAAACCATCTTCTCTGACATGGCTAATGTGTAAATTGCCCATTTTGACACAATAGGCTATTAAATGTAGTTGGTATGACAATTTGAAGTAGCTGGCTAGCTAAATCTGGACGGGCAGAAATTTTGGAATTGTTTTGGACAGGCATTTTTGAAATCCTAGCTGAGACCCTGCCGCTACCTGTCTCTCACCACTGCTCAGGTTGAAATCTCAGCTGGGGTATGTGAGAAAGTTGGTGTTTAAATTAAAATATGAAGGTATCAGAATTTGAATTTTGCTTATCATCACTTTTCTGACACGTTTAGGCCAATTTGTGACTAGCCAGTTGTAACTGGTGGAGGAAATTAAGAGTTCCTGACGAAAAATCACCACCTAACTCAAAATCAATTGCTACTTCATGCATAAGGGTTTCTCTGATGTCCAGGTTCTCAGTGTTTTGGACCAACATATACTGTATCTTTGCACAAGTTTATCTCGTTTTGCCTCAGTAGACCGAGTTGAGATGGGGTGTGTGGCATGTGATAAACTCACTTGGAGGACACAGGAAATAGCTTCTCTAGTTACGTTTTCTTCTTGTTGAAAAAACTCGCTCATAGCCTACTTAAGAAAGTGTTTGAAAAATGCAAAGTAGCAATACTATTGGTCTATACACACATAATTCTGATCTAGTTTGAATGGGACTTTTTAAAAGAAAGTGATTATAACTTTATAATTAATTTTAATTGTGTTATCAATGGCACAAGGGCGTCTACATCTTGTGTATAAATTATCCTGAAAGTTTATGCCATAGTCAGGAAAGAAAGTGCTGCAAGTCATGTGGGCGAGTATTATAGGTGACCAAATTTACCTTGGACATGGAGACCAAGCACAAATCTCCGAGGTAGGCAAATCTGAGCTGTTTTAAAACACAGTAGACAGGAATAATTTGGGACCAGTGCTTTAACCTGGGATATGTAGAAACTTGAGGTAGGCCAGTCAGAGGCAAGCGTGGTTACGTCTCGTAAGAACAGAAGAAAACACAAGGTAGTTTTATAATAAAGTTTTGTGATTTATTATGAAGTTGGCTTAGAGAAATACAAAGGCCATCTAGATTCTGCAGTGGGCTGCCGTTCTTCCTCACTCCCTCTTGCCCGAGACTGCTGCCACCATCGCTGACAACAATGGCCATCGCTGACAACAATGGCTGCTGACAACAGTGGTCACTAATACCGATGACTGTTGATAACAGTGTCTGCCAACAACAATGGCCGCTGACAACAATGACGGCAGGTGGTTGTAGTTGTAGCAGTAGAGGTGGAGCTGGCAGTGCTAAGCTAGTAGAGCAATACACACAAAATAATTACACAACTGGAATACACACAATTACATGCAAGATATAGGCACAACACAAGCCACTTCAGGGATCGAAACCAACGCTGACAAGGCAATCCATGGATCGAAATGAACCATGGGAATTTAGAATATGGGTCAAAATGAACCGTGAAAAGTCAGTCCAGGGATTGAAATCAATCACGAAAAAGTCAGTCGGAGGGTCAAAATGTTTTTCAACCTGTCCTCAGGCTTGCACTCTTCTGTTGAGAACGTGCTTTGGGAATATTTCGATCCCTTGAATAGACTTGTGTTTTCTGCAGAAACGCACATGCCCCTACATAGCTACAAATCTGCTGTTGTTTCTCTTGCCAAATTACACAACATTCTCCCCATAGCAATTAGGCTCTCTTGCTAAATTGGAACATGCAAGTATCAAACCAAACACTTCATAAACCCTTAGAAGTTTGATAATATATCATTTTGATTATAGTAAGCCCATTCTTTCAAAGAATCTAACCATTGGAAACACTTATCATATCACCTTCAATACCATACCTCTCAATATTTTCAACTGTACATTATTCTATCAAATATGAGAGGTGGTTCAAACAAAGAAAGTGCCCCTTGTCGGGTCCGATGATTTCCATCCATGTATGTATATGTGTGTAATTTGAAGGAGCCCACAATAGCCTAGATGTGGCGAACCTAGCTAGCTACAATACATATTAACAAGTTCATCTCATAAAAAAATAACATTTGACAAACAAAGAGGATATGTTTTCTTACGTGTACATTCTACTGAAGAAGTTAAGAGAAGGCAAATAACTACAGAACTGGATCTGCTTGTGGTGAAGCTGATGAATTAATTGTTCAAAGGCAAAGAGACTTTCAACCCATCCAACCCCAGACCGGTAGCACACCTGCTAACAGACACAGGAACCAGGCAAAAGGCAAAGCGTAATACTTTTTACCTGATTTTTTTCAATAACCAGCTCGATCGTACCTCGGGTTCTTTTTCTTCCTTATGACCATCCTTCAAATTTTTCAAAGTAATGCCTGAATTTTAATCTTTCTAGAAGTCAACCAACATCCAAGCTTGAAATATTTAAAGCAACTGTAAAGCAATGAGGCATGTCAGAGAAGGAATAGTTGTTTCAAGCAATAGTTTAGTATATGCATGGTCATTAACAATTTCTGATATAGACCTTTTTAAAACCATCACTCCCTGGTCTAGTGTTGATGAAGATCTTTAGCAAATGTGTCAGACCTGCCTGGTTTTCTGGTTAAGAATGGGAGACCCTGCCAGTGAACCTGCAGATGGATATAAATTAATAACCAACTAAAAAGATGACCCTTATGAACATTATAGGTATACCCTTTTTCTTATTTCAACTAAATATACAAGCCAACATTTAATACAAGAATGGCAGAATGTCAGCTTCTGTACTTCTCCAAACCAGTTCCAGCCAGTTTGATCTAGTTCAAGGCAGTCTAGACCGGATTCAACACGACTTAGCTGCGAGATCTGCGATAAACTAGATCCGGATATCCCTTGGTAGATCTTGTAATGATTTCTACACAATTTTTCTTTGAATGATATATTTTTTTCGGTTACTATCAGCTAAAGGTTGCTTTGAATTTTCTGCCTGGAAATATAGAGCTGAACATCAGGAATATATAATGAATAAAGAACTGTACTCAACATTTCTTTCTCTGAGAGCACCATGTGTGGTACACACTGTAGCCTGTAGGTACAATAAACAGAACAGAAACTACTTACAGAATGGTATCGCTACTTCAGTTCATGATGGCTTACATGGGTCAGGCTGCAACAGATTATTTCTACGAGGGCTAATTACATAACAGATACACATGATGTTTGTCTTATATATATCATCTTTGTACACTGTTGAATATTTAGATTTTAGACCCAATCCAAAAATGTCATCTCCAAAAGATTATGGTTATAGGTGGCGTTTGAAGGTATTCCATAGGAAATATGCACCGCAGTTGTCCATTACATTCTAGTTATTTGGTTAAGGAAAGTGTTGCAGCCCTAACCCATTCTCATGCTCTCCTCCTTTCCCCTTAACCAATAACTCAGGCTAGATGGCAGCACCAGCACTGTATGTGGCAGCACCAGCCTGCACCTTACAGCTGCTCACACAAGATGGCAGCACCAGTCCTTCACATTTCCCCCAATGACCTCATCTGAGGAAACTATTGAGAGCTCGGCTCCAGTGAATAATTAGTCACAATTAAAGAATTTCCACTGTAAGTCTGCTTTGAGGGAACAAAACAAGAGGTGACTTAGGTGGATTATCCTACGCTCCTAGGCAACCCTATATAGAGAGTTGGTCAGAAAACCCTATAGTATACTCCTACCAAAAACTAGGAAAGGAAGGTCGTGTGAACATTTCGGTGGATACAAGACTATAAACCGATTACCTTTACCTCCTACCAATTACACAGTGGTTGCCTAGGCATGTGCCAAGCTACCTTAGTCACGATGGTAAGAATAAACCCTTTAACCAAAGGCTCGGGAGAAACGTTGCTTTTGCTCCATTTCAACAACAAGACACCTGAGAGTGAATGAAGTGAGAAGGGGCACCAGTCTGAGTTTGGGCTATGGAGAAGTGAGAGGAGGCACAGAACTGAAGGTTGGGTGTGTCATGTTGCTGTTGCTGCTGTTGCTGTTGTTTTCGTCTTGGCACCGCTAGACTAATACGAATAGGAATGTCACATGATGAGCTGGCGTCTGTTTCGTGGAACAGCCTTTAGTTATTGTTGTTGTTGTTGTTGTTCTTGTCACTGGGATGATGATGAATATAAAATATTACAAAACATTTATCTCTACGCGTCGTCTCCTCCCTCTTCCTCCTCCTGCAAAGACACAAAAAATAATTTTAAGTATAAAATGAGAGATAGATCTCTAATTTCACTAAGACTTTAAGGACCTTCAGTGTCCATTAGGGTCTTAACTAGGGGTCCACACCGGTATACCCGTACCGTGAGGGTACCGATACTCCGCCCGAAATTACCGGTAATAAACCGTATAAATAGTAGCCGGTATTTTTTTACCGGTACTATGAATAAGCCGCCTCGCTGCTGATATAGCAGGCAAGGTGGAAAAGAGTGCAGATACGCGGGATCGGCGGGAAAATACATCGCGATCGCGTCATCCAGTACCGGCCGCCATTGAAACTGCACTACGATAGATACTAACGCGCGCAGTAGTACTTGGAAAAGTGTGGAGAGGGCCACGCAATGTATTTTACATGGTGCTAGTCCAGCCCCACCACACTTTTCCAAGCACTAACGCGCGCGACAGAATTTCGAAAACATCGACAAAGTAAAGAAAGTAACCAGTATCGGTACCGTTAGAATACCGGAACCGTATAAAAAATACCGGAACCGTACCATACCGTATAATTTTAACGGTATGGACCCCTAGTCTTAACCAGGATTTAGAAATTGTTCGCCTTAAATATGGCAAAATCTTTGGGGGTCTTATTCATCAAGGGTGACCAATATATAATCAGATTACAACTATAACTATGTATTTACTTATTGAAATAGGGCACTAGGGCATAATATACTCATACAATGTTATGGCATCTGCAAATACTGTTTAACCTGCATAAGTATAGCTTGTGCAGCCATCCAGGTAAATCAGGCCAGGGAAATCAAGTATGTACTAGTGATTTCAAGCTTGTACTAGCTTGTACCGACACAAGCTTATTTTTCTCAATTCTCCCAGTTCATACAAGCTTGTGAATTTTTTGGTGAATACTTGAAGTAATTCCAATGTCATGCCCTGGGCAACATAAGTGCACTGAATCTAAAATTTCTTTATACAGAAAAGGGTATACTAGGCAATTAGGCTTTGTTACTGCTGGGTTTGGACAATTATTGGGGAGTCTGTTTTATTTCTACTTACCACTTCCTCTTCCTCCTCATCTTCCTCTCCTACGTCTTCCTCATCCTCCTCATCCAGCTCATCCTCATCTTCTGCGAAGAATAAAAAACACAATATGTAATACTGAACAACAAATGTAATAGATTTTGAAATATTAAATATACTTAGATTACAACCATAAACATATATTATCTATTGAAATAAGGCATGATATCCTTATAAATACAATGTCTTGGGATTTATAATGGGTTGGAAAAAATCAATTAGATATTTCAAAATGACATTTTAAGAAACTACGCACAAAAACATTTAGGTGTCCTTAAGGGTGATCTTTGAGTGTTTGGGTGTCCAAATGACGCCCAGACTCCCTCTTCGTTACTTACCTTCCTCATCATCCTCCTCCTCATCGTCACCCTCCTCCCCGGGCTCTGAGAGATAGTACTGTAGGGGGTTGGGCCAGATGTCGTCCTTGATGACCTCTCCAAGCTCGTCCGCGCCTGCGTCGCCGTGGTCCATGAACCAGCAGAAGAAGGATTCCTGTTCCTGCTCCTCATGCACACGCTTGCGGCCACCCTTCACGGGCGTACTGCCCTTCGCCGTCAAGTCCTGCACACAGAGAAAGAAAACATCAGGAACAGTCAACATTATTATACCTCACATGCTCCTCGTGCAAGCGCTTGCGACCACCCTTCACGGGCGTGCTGCCCTTTGCCGTCAAGTCCTAAAGAGAGAGAGGACACCGTCAGGAACAGTCAACAATATACAAATATGACATCTCAACGAAGCCTAAAGGAAACTATCCTCAAGAACGCAATACAAAATACAAACGGTCAACTGAGACTGCAGGGTCTAAGCCAGGATTCAGAAACTGGATGATCAAAAATGGCTATTGTAAACATGTTGGCGTCCTGATATCGAGGGAGACCACAATATACTCAGATTACAACCATAAACATGTTCTTGAATTATTTACATTATACAGTGTGATTGTCATGGGGATTTTATTGAGGTGAAAAAAAATCATATGCTAGAAATTGTCAGTATAAGAAATTATTAGCAGGTGTCCTAATTTCAGAGGATTTGGGTGTCCAAATGACACCATGCTGGCTAAGACTATGATTGAGAGCTAGTGCCTAATATTCCAAAACATAGTCTTAGCCAGCAGGGCGTCTGGGTGTCTTTTTGGACACCCAAACCCTTAAAAGCACCCTTCAGGTAACTAGGACTGTCATTGACATCCATTTTTTTTCGATTCGATCATTGACATTTTATTTTTCGATTCCGATTATTTCGATTCGATTGTGAAGAACTGCAGTAATAGAATATTTTCACATGTTCCACACTATTTTTGTGGCTTAGGATCCTAAGATTCCCACAATGCAAAGACAATGAAGGTTTTCTCAACACTTTCTGATTAGATACTTGAGTTTCTCTTTAAAATTCTTAACAGCGTTGGCTAAAAATTGCGTAAAAGGCTGAAAAAATGTGTTTCGATTAATTTGATTCGATTAACATAATTGATTCGATTCGATTAATTGAAAAAATTATTTCGATCGATCGATACTTGTCATATCAATGACAGTCCTACAGGTAACCCATTTTTTTGTGAGGCATTTGCACAATGTCAATATTTTAGCATATAATTGAATTTTTTCATCTCCACATAATTCCAATGGTATTGTATAAGGGTATCATGCCTTATTTTGGTAAATCTATACATGTTTTTGGTTGAAATCTGAGTATATTGAATTCCCCATTAAAAATTTGGACGCCCAAAAGTTTTACAATTGCCAATTTTAGGCACCCAATTTCAAAATCCTGGCTAAGACCCTGTTCCAAGATTCCATTTTACATAAATTAGATGTAGTGTTCTGATTAACATTTTGGGCTGCTGTTGGCATGAATGGGTGCTCTGGAGCTCTTGCCTCCTTTATCCTCACAACCAGTCTGACAGTTTTAATGACATCTTTCAGGCAGAAGCATAATTGCCCAAATATTTGAAGGAGAAATGTTGATAAGAATAATGATGTCATTGATATGAAATTTTATCGATTCAATTAATTGATATATTTTTCGATTCGATACGCTGTCACATGCTCGTAGGGCACAATTATTTATAGGGATGTAATTGATATCCCTTTATTTTGGTTGGATACCCTGTGTCTTGGCCATATGCCTCAGCCTGAGTAAAGCACACCATTCCTTCCAATTTCTCTTACAAAAGCCATAGATTATACTTCAATACTTAGAGTTTCACTTTGCATTAGTTTAACAGGAAAATGTCAGGGAAAAGTGTATTTTTTTTATTAATAATCATACACCATTATTGGGGTACAGAATATCGAGTATTTCGATTCGATACCCAACCATTCGATTAGATTTAATTGACAAAGTGAAAATGTCGATTTATCGACTATCGATGACATCCCTAGGTAAGAACATTACCAACAACTCTGCTTCAAATAGTTTGTAAAATCAGTCTCAATTCATAAGTTTTCGTCAATAGTATCTTTGACCCATACGACCACTACTACTCTACCTACCTTTCCAGCTTTCCATGTGATAGGTGTGGACTTTGATGACGGCTCGCCCGTGTCGTTCAAGTGAAACTCTTTACTAATGCAATCATTCTCAAAATATGGGTTCCCATCAAAATACTGAAATAAAAGAGAAAATGTGATTAAAGCATAGCTTCATAGATCTACTAGAATCATGATTACCTCTCGGAACTGATGATCTACTTGCCTAAGGTATGTTGACTATTTCAAAATTATTGATAACTAATATTTAGCTATTTCTAACCACCAATGAATTAGCAGCAAAAGTTAGTAGTCTTTTTTTTTAAACTTCCTCTACAGTCTACATGTTATGTTTCATTTTCCGTTATGCCTTATAAAAAGTTAGCTTCTTTGAAAATATGTAAAGAATAAATCATGTCTTTGTTTCAGGGAATAAATAACCAAATCATCAAACATTTATAATAGGTTAAAGGCCCACCTTAAATTAACACCCCCCCCCTTAAAAAAAAAAAGAAAAAATATTGAAATCTGTTAAAAACGTCCTTAATTCAATCTTGTTAGAAGCATTCCTATAAATAAATCATATGATTTGTTGGCCTTGTAAATAGCCGTAATCAGTTATCATGAATCAAAGTTAAGATGTTGAACGATGACATGGTACGGATACTTACAAAGTTTATTTTGTAGCCTGACTTGATATCCTCGAACTCCTGTACCTCCACCTTGGTCAAGTACTGCAACGCCTCCTCGTCCTCCTCATTGAGTAACGCTGACACTTGGGGATGGTTTATAAACTACAATCTGGTTAAGGAAAACAAACTCACATCCTCCTATGCAACAGAAACTGACACATGGACTTAGCAAAGACCCGTCCTGCCTGTCTTCTGGACAGGCAGTTTCCTGAAAAGCTCCTTTATGGACAGGCAAAGATTTCTATGAAAAATCTTCAATTTTGACTTTTTGGGGGTAAAAACCAAATGTTTTACTAACAAACAATCTTTGAGGACATAGCTGAAGTGTTAATTGCCTCTTTTGACACTATAGGCTATGAAATGTAGTTTAGTGTAATATATTGAAGTAGATTAGTATCTAAATCTGGGTGGGCAGAAATTTTGGAATTGCTGTTTTGGACAGGCATTTTTGGGAATCCTGGTTAAGACCCTGAACTGACCTACTTCCTTGAGAACATAATTGTCTAGGTGACCAAATAAGCATTGTGACATGACCTCATGGACTTTAGCGAGAATAATAAGTAGTGAATGTAGCTGAACTCAGAACTGACCATTTTCAAACACATTTCTTAAAGAATTTGTAGCTCAGAATATTTATGATTATGGTGTTGAGGAAGATTTATGATTAAAATGCTAAGACAAAAATTCTCTCAATAATGGCTGGAGGTAAATGCTTGAAAAATTGCTGATGATTAGATCAAAATGATTGTTTTAAGTTATGCATTTTTCTGGTTTAGATTGAAGGTGAAAGACACAGGATTAAGAATGCCATCCATTTCCAATTTCATCTAAACCATACCTAGATTTTTTTGGTAACTCAAACACGTTTCAGACATTTCCTGATTTTCCATTTCCAATTTCATCCAAACCATACCTAGATTTTTTATTGTAACTCAAACAACTTCCTGATTTTTCAGGATTCCCACAGAGGATAAAATTTGTAAAATCATATCTCACCCTTATTCACTACTGAAAAAGATTCAACATGGAAACCATATTTCCATAAATTTTCATATCACAAAAACATTCACTGGCTATAGGTTCTAAATATTGATGGAAAAGAAACAAAATAAATTCTAATCAATATGAAGCATCGCAAGTTTTACAAGATATGAGATGATTCCAGTATCAAAATATAAGTATCTGAAATAACAATTACTTATAAACTTTAAGAACGTTCTAAATGAGACATAAATGCAGGCTTCAACATTCCCAGGGGCATATGCCCCTAGATTTTGCTGTGGGCCCCTAGATTTCTCAGACATGGGGCCCAAAATAGTATGTCTATTAACCAGAAAGTCTGTTTTTGACCACTATTTATTATCAAAAGTCCTTTTCGGGCACCTTGCCTAAAATCTAAGTGTCAGACCCTGTAAATGTGAACTATTTCAAGAGTATATCAAGCATGATGATGTGAAAGGATACAGCTGTTACCCAGAAATTTGGTATTTTGGCGATGAGGTCTGAGCGTTTGGAGAAGTGTGGCTGCCGTAATTTGTTGTACTTCTGTTCCACTTTGAGTATCTCTTCACTGGCCGATTCATTGAGTCGGTCAATTTCATTCTGAACCTCATCAATCTGTTCTATTGCTTCCTGCTGGTCTTTGTCTGCAACATAATATAGGATATGATAGTTACATAATTCACATCGAGGTGGCGCCACCCCTGTTAGTCTAAACACAAGGTTATATCACATGTATCTGATGTATGTACTTTCACCCATTCATACTTGAATATTTCCTTGACTCTAGTTGTCTGAACCTGATGTCCTGATATACAAAAATAATCGAAATTAAGCAGTTTTGTAAATTTAAATGTATGTTTTAGAAAATGTATATGTTTCAGAAAATATCAATCATGTGGTCAACTTATAGAGACAAAAACAAGTTTTGTTAAAAAATATATTTTCATTCTAATTCAAATTTCAAGATAATATTCAGATGGTTTATTTGCCAGTTGGGGGGTAATTGCACATGTTTAATCTGTATATATCATTTGGGCTGAATAACTGCATGTGTGAGCATGCTTACATGACTATGTAGTATGTACATGCACTTACACCAACAGATAAAGTTACATACTACTCGAAAAGAGCCTTAACTGCTTAAGATGCTTGTCAGTGGGTGAAGTTGGGTCATGTTACACTTTTCACAACAGATATGCAGTAGTAGATAACCTGGGTTATTATCTCTACTTTCGATTAGTTGAATACTTTCAAACAAATACGATCAACAATGTGATACATGTATTAGCGCAACGAAATCACAACCACAATCCCAACAATCACAACCACAGTAGAGAGATAATTGCAATCCATCAAAAATCAAGGCCCGATCAGTAACAGCAATCGGTCGACCGTTCACGAGTGCAATGTACTCAACCTCAAAAGCGCCGCCATTGCCGGTGCAGCTCAAATCTGTTCGTAATCGACTTATTTCCGCTCAGCGCGATTTTGATATCGGTGAATTTACTCCCGCAGGATGGCAAATTTTGAATAATTTCGACCAAGCATGCCTTCTTAAATTATCATAGACTATAAATGTTGAGGAAAACCTGACAGGGACAAATTGTAGGCTCGAAAACCGCCGGATTCAGAACAAAGCTCCACACATGTGCGTTCAAACAAAGTGGCGCCCATACACCCGGCACATGCAACATATGATTCCGAGCTGACTAGAGCGCGCACGGCACCGGTACTGCGTATAATGGTTTCAAGAAGTCTATAGACTCTTTTTGTGATACATACCTGCTTGTTCTTCAGCATTTTCGTGGTTATTCTTTTCTTCAGGCTTGCTCGCTTTTGGTAGAGTCGCCATGTTTTCACGAGGAGCGGTTCCTGAGATCTGCGCATGCGTGACTTTGGATGGCGTCGGTTAATCTTTCCTCCGTCAGAGGAGAGCTCTAGTGAGTGAATGCATCGGTGATGCGTATCCCAGGCTACAACATTAGAGCTCAGCATTGCGATCTTGTAATGCAAATTAATGCCGTTGCATCGCAAATGCTTCAGCCGTGACTTATGATTGTAACAATATAACTATTTCAATAAATGCAGGGTCAGAGCGACAGCTAGACGTTATACATAAACAAGTCCAATCTTAGTTCAAGTTTCAAATTATAGAGGGCGATCTATCAGCTTCAAACAAGTCAGTTGGCACCCCGCTGTTAGGGTAAAGGTGCTTCCAGGTTAGATTAGGATTAGGGGTGATGCGTACTGTAATCGGTATTTGTCGTAATTAATTGATCTTGATTGCTTTTTTATCGAACTAATCTTATTGAATAATATGTTTTAAATAAACATTTTTGTAGGCACTGATAAAATAGAAACAACATACGCCCGCCTGAATGAATAGATAGATAGATAAATGATATTTATTTCAAGTCGGTAGTAAGCTATACATAGTAAACACGAGGTGATAGGGATCTTGGCCGATTACAAAATAACAATTAAGGTATAGCATACACGGCAATATAAATGATATATAAAGCAAAAGCAAAGGAAATTTGCAAATGGGCTAGATCTGTGTTATCTACATGTCAAGTATTTCTCTGGGGAAATAAGTTGGCACATATTAATTATGGGGCGCCGTTTGTAACATGCACACTTTTGTTGACAGAAGCAAATTTTGTCCAACAAAAGTCACTTTTGTCTGACAAAAGTCATTTTGTCTACGACAAAATTACTTTTGTCAGACAAAAGTTGATTTTGTCAGACAAAAGTTGATTTTGTCAGACAAAAGTTGATTTTGTCAGACAAAAGTAATTTTGTCATAGACAAAATTACTTTTGTCTGACAAAAGCAATTTTGTCTTGACAAAAATTGCTTCTGTCAACAAAAGTAATTTTGTCTATGACAAAATTACTTTTGTCGAGACAAAATTTCTTTTGTGTTACACTTGGCGAGACCACTCGCCAAGTGTTACATTCAGTATTCTGTCCTAGTGTCGTGCAGCGATGGCAGGCGGCGTGCATGATCGAATAGACGAGTTGCAGCATCTCCAACGCTCGATCGAGACGCAGTATCTCGTTCTAGATACTGCAGCCCGATCGAGATGCTTTGAAGACTTTTACATAATATTCGTTTCCTGCCTGTATTTTGAGCTTGTAAAGGCCCCATCACGACTGTGAGCGGAAATTATGACTTTTAGTGGTTACCATCCTGGTACAATGAATTGTATTCCAGCATTGTATCCGAGGATTGTTGGTCAGTCAATTGGCATTGTGGGTACTGTGCCTAAGTGTAACTGTGTTCATTCCCTCCAGAGGAGGAGGATATCTCATCTAGATATTTATCTAGGTAAGACATATAAAAGTGATATAAAATAGATTTGAATTTTGATAATTTTGAAGATGAAAATAGTAAGAGTGAAAGATGTACATGTAACTTTGAAAAGGTACTGGCAATATTTATAAAAAAAGAAGTATAATATGAATGTAATAGATGAATTTTGAATTCTAATAATTTAGAAGTATGATATGAATGTAATAGATGAATTTTGATAATTTTGAAGAGCATAATTTAGATTTTTGTTATATGAGAGAAGCATCATTTCAGGAGACACTGCTGAGGGCAGTGCATCTGTACAGTGCAACCTGATATGATTTCTTGACTAATTCAGAAGTATAATATGAATGTAATATAATTTTGAAGAACATAAATTAGAATGGTTATATAACAGAAGCATCATTTCAGGAGACACTGCTGAGAGAAGTGCATAGCTCTACAGTGTAACCTGAAATGATTTCATGACTGATGGAGAATCATGTGACCATGCATTCAATTGCTAAGCAATTAAAAGTGGCATGTATATTTGACTGGTAATCCCTAGGATGTGACAACTTGCAATTACTTGCTTGCCTACATCAAATAGGGATCATCATAAAAATAGGAAAAGGACCTTTAGCTATCGTTTGGGTTACTCTTTTTGAAAGATTTGGTGGTCCTGAAAAGGACCTTTTGGTTGCTCTAAGAAGAGCTTTTTCTGTCTTTAAACAGGATACTGCTCCGACATGTGGAGCAGAATGTTTTCAAAGCCTAAGCTTACACTTCGTAGTTCTTCATTAATTTAAGGGGCCCCTAGACTAAGTTATGTCTTGGATTAAGAAAAGAATGGATATGTAACAAGAGACCAATTACTATATGCCCTATAGTTACATGCTAGCCTCATGCCAGGACTAGCAGATAAGGCAGCAGCACGAGGTCACGTGGGAACAAGGACCAATCAGGGCTCCCGCATCGATTACATTACAGAGAAACCTTATCTCCACCACCTGCTGGGGGTGCCCAGAGCACCTATTAGCGACTATTAATTGACACTGGTTGAGGCTAGCATGTTCAGGTTGACCGGCTGGTTTCCATTCCATGTGTTGGTCTTCTAAGGTTATGTATCTCGATCGGGCTGCAGTATCTAGAACGAGATACTGCGTCTCGATCGAGCGTTGGAGATGCTGCAACTCGTCTATTCGATCATGCACGCCGCCTGCCATCGCTGCACGACACTAGGACAGAATTCTGAATGTAACACTTGGCGAGTGGTCTCGCCAAGTGTAACACAAAAGAAATTTTGTCTCAACAAAAGTAATTTTGTCTACGACAAAATCACTTTTGTTGACAGAAGCAATTTTTGTCAAGACAAAATTGCTTTTGTCAGACAAAAGTAATTTTGTCTATGACAAAATTACTTTTGTCTGACAAAATCAACTTTTGTCTGACAAAATCAACTTTTGTCTGACAAAATCAACTTTTGTCTGACAAAAGTGACTTTTGTTGGACAAAATTTGCTTCTGTCAACAAAAGTGTGCATGTTACGAACGGCGCCCCAATTGACATTTAATAATATCTTCAATCTTTCAAAACAGGTTTATAAATTTGTAGTAAACATGCAAATACTCCTGCGAGTTGATTGGTATTACTTAAAGCAGCAGAGAAAATAGAACGACATCATTTTGCATCGCAAGACTGCAATGTTGAAAATAAAGATATGTAATGAGACATTTTGCGCTCAAATGAATCCGTTCAAAAGAAACATCATGTTGGATAAAACATCTCATATGCGATACAACCGATGTATAGATAGATAGATGATCTTTATTTCAAGTCGGTAATAATCTTTACATATAGAAAACACGTGCTGCAAGGGCTCTTGGCCGACTACTAAATAACAATGAAAGTGTAACATTACTGTTACTATCTAGTTGAATTATGTTTATTTCAAAATGTGTGTTTGCAAAACATATTAGAGGTTCTAGTAAAGACTCATACGAAAATTGGCTGGCAGAAAACATTAACTACTACCTTGGATGAAGAAAAGAAGGGATATGTAGCGAGAGACCAATTACTATATGCCCTAGAGTTACGTGCTGGACTCATGCCAGATAAGCCATCAGTGCGAGGTCACGTGGTAACAAGGACCAATCAGGGCTCTCGCATCGATTACATTACTGAGAAACGTTATCTCCACCACCAGCTGGGGGTGCCCAGAGCACCAATTTCTGGCCTATTAGCGGATATTAGTTGACACTGGACGCGTTGAGGCTAGCATGTCCAGGTTGACCGTCTGATTTCGAATTCACTTGTGTTTGGTCATCTAAGCTACTACCTTAGATGATTAGACACACACTTGATCGACATTCGTGCTGCTACTACTGCAGCTGCTACTACTACTACCACTACTACTTCTACGAAGTTATGGTAGCATGTAATTTATGCTTCCATGATGAAGAAGGTGAACCATTTTGGGACGCAATGGTATATAGCTCTGTACACAACTAAACATTCACCATTCGATGATTCGTTATTGTATTTGTTTTATATTGTACCGTTGTTAACCTAGTATAACCTTTAAAAAACCGTATGATAGAAAGGCCTAATAAAGACGTAAAGAGATACGTCAGATTGCAATGCACAACAGGCGAATGAGCGAAAATTAAATAAACGGTGTTAAGAAATTAACAGCAAGAAGAAAAACACGAGTGGTTGATAAATCACCAGACTCCTCTCATAATACAATCAGGTAGTGAACTCCGTTATTATCCGGATTTTGCATGTGCTATCATATACTAGTAACCAATGCCGCACTTGCGCAATAGATTCACTTTATTTATCTATTTATTTATCTATTTTTATAGTTTATTCATTTATTTTTGTTTATTAATTTATTTCTATTTATTTATTTATTTATCTTTTTATTCATTCATTCATTCATTCATTTTTTTATTGATTCATTTATCATTTAACAATTTATTTATTTATGTATATATTTGTTTATATGTTTGTTTATTTTTTTTATCTATTCATTCATCCATTGATTTACTTATTCAATTCATTTTCTTTCTGTCTTTATCTGTTTAGTTAACCTTTAATTCATTCATTCATGTATTCGTTCATTCATTCATTCATTAATTGGCGGGGAACGAAGTGTATCACGCTCGATTTACGGAACGTAGCGGAACCTATCACCCTGCATATGATTACCTATGGCTGAAGTACAATACGCCACATGAGGAGCCGTGCTTTTTATGTTTCGAGTCTGAAAGTTGAAACAGGCAATATTCCTGTCGGAATATTCCTACTTGCCGGGAAAAGAGTGTAGAGTTTATTTTCAAGTCAGCAAATCAGTAGCTAAATAGCTAATCAGGAGTTTTTTTCAAATCAGAAGCTCAATCAGGAGACAGCAAATTTGGGGTCTGAAATCATGGGAGTACATAGTGCTCAAATCAGGTATGCTGTGAGTCCTTTCGTTGCAGGTTCAAGCGTCAATATTTACATCAGGAATGCTATATAGGTACATGTTATCAGGGAGATGTATTAGATTGAAGATGGTCCAATGTTTTGGTCCCTATAAAGCCATACTGTTCTGGGTTAAGTTGGATGCACATCCTCTCGCCACTGCCTGTGATAGTTTACGGTTCGGGGCATGTGAGAAAGTTGCCAGTGACAGGTTTAAGTGGTGTTTTGCCTCGGGTTCTCGTTTTCCTCTCCTCTATTTACAGCTGACTAGACCGCATGATTTATAGCCTGAATATGTCGGAAAAAGTTACGATAATAGAGGTTCTACATTCCAAATATACAATTTAAACTTGACTACATAGATAGGTATCCAATACAATAGTCAACAGAATTAGATTTCAGAGATATCTACTACTCCGGGTGGAAAGATGGCGTGCACGCAGAAATGGTTTCATGCTATTCAGTGTATTGACACCGAGATTAATAAGCAAAAGACGGAGTGAAGTATAGGTGGAGCGGTAAATCGGTAGCAAAGTCTTACTTCAAATTTCCCAAAAGTTATTTTCTGCTCCACATTCCAGGCTTGTGAATTTCACTTCACTGAATTATTATAAACTGCAGGGATGAATCAGGGACTTCCAACTCAAGGTATATAGGTCTCTGGGCCGAATGTGATTATATGGTAATCGCGACCCCACCCCCCGTTTCGTGTCCCCCGTATCAAGCTCTCTAGTGTAATACACGGTTCCTTTTTAGAAAGTACATGTATAATACCTTGACTATTAAACTGTCCCGAATCATCATGCTTGAAAAAGGTTTGAACGTGAAAGCTGATTTGTTGCAACCATGTATTGTAGGAATAATATGCTAAATAACATATACAAACCAAGCTAAAATGTTCCATGAATGAAATAGGTTCATTTCGAAGAGAAGTTTTCACTTTGCTTGTTTTTTATGAGAAGTGATTTTTCTTCTAAGAAAAGTCTATCTATTTTTCTTAAAAGAAAAATCATTTCTCTTTAAAGAAAAATCGTGAATAAATGCATCAATGGCATTCCATAGTTTCTAGAGATAGTTGACCTTGGTACTCCCTTTTGGGAAAATGTGGCAAAGAAACATGGTGGATACTCCAGCCATAACACATCCGTCCTTTATGTAACCTTAGATGATCAATCTTAATTCAAGATGTAACCCAGATAATACATGGACATATTCCACAGACCATTTTGTTTTCTCACACGTTTAAAGACATATTTAGTTGTGATAAACAAAACTGCGACAGTGCACGCAGATCACATTTTGGCTTGTTCCAGAAAGCTGGTAGAACCTCTATATGCAATGATATCTTATTGTAGATGTTCAGTGTAGCACATGTAAGCTACCGTCCATATGATATCAGAAATAGGAAAATAGGTAGGGTTTATGTCTAGACTAGTCGGACCTACAATCAATGCGTCATTGGTTCCAGTCAGACCAACTACTGAAGGTGCGTTAACAGCAGAATAGTTCATTTCTCTGTTAATAGAGGGCGCTACATGTATGAATAACTAAATTTACTTTGCATGTATCTCTTCTTCATGCCTTGACCATGATGAACTCATTTCTTCATGTATAAAGCCTGGACAACATTTGAATTATCCTCATCTTATTTCATTGCTTTTAAAGAGTCCACTAAAGATATTTTGACTAAGTGCTATGGCTAATAAAGAGGGTTTTCCTTATCTCACTCAAATGCAAGTGAGACCATGAATTGCCTCCAACCCTTCCAATGTTGATGCTACTTTCATCCAAATCACAAGCAGAACACAAAGGTTTTTGAAAACCATCTAAACCCTGTTATGTTGGTATTCATTGGATAGCTCTTGCTGAGCACTCTCGGGTGAGTACCCACGTGCCAGGGTTTTCAGTCATTTTTCAGTTTTTCTTTGCATCATTTTGTATTGACCAAATAAGCCACCACCAGCGTAAGGGTTAAGAGCACCTGCCTATTCAGTTCCCAAGTGTATACTAGGTTATGTAGGTTAATTATTTGGTTCATCGAAACATTCTTGTTCACATACATATTTATCAGTATACATTATAAATATGTTGTTGGGCACATTTTTGGTTAATTTCACTGTTAAATGATTACTTTCTTTTTCTTTTGAAGGGTTCTATTTGAGAGAAAACCTGATTTGTAGGAATAACTATTCATATGGATTTTTAGGCCTTGCAAAGCTTTCTTTATTGATAAAAAGTGGGTTAAAGGGAATAAAAGTCGTCTTAATCTTTATTTTGTGAACACAACTATGGAATTCAGAATTATTTTACAAAATATTTGAAAGAGAGTTGGTAGTTTAAGATTTCATCATAAGTGTCAGGTTGCTTATGGGTACCAGATTTTGCGCAAAAAATCAGCTGGGGGAATTTTTTCTCTTTTAACAGATTTTGGGATCTAGCTGGTTTAAGAGATAATTGTCTTGTCACTGATTAAGCCAGCTAGCCAATTTAAAGGAACACTGTCAAACGAACAGAAAGTTGTCCTGGGTGGCTGGAACTAACCTACAGACATATAACTGGTATAATCAAGACAAAGCAGGATGTTTCATATCTAGAAGCCTTTATTGAAATGTAGTATGTGTATGATACACTGGTGGACTGCACTCTTTCGTTACAATTGTCATCATTATTATTACATATGGACTCCTCCCTGCCCGATCTCTCTACCTCCTCCACTTCATCCCAAAACCCAATTACGCCTAAAGATCTCCATGGTCGTCTGCATCAATGGCAACTTCGGAAATAACTTAGGAATTCATATTAAATTCATAAAATATATTAAGGAGAGTTGTGTGTTTGGTTTCAATCAACATTTCTCCTTCAAATGTTCATCCAGAATAAATGAGGTCAAAAAGATATCACCAAATTTACAAAATAGTCATGAAATTTGCGTGACCTGTTTACGATTCTGTACCAAAATATTCAATATTTAGTTCATAGACAGGCAGAAAAGGGTCTATGAATTGCTGGAGGGAAGTTATTTCATTTCTGCAATGCTGGTCAAAGAGCAATCTTAACCCTTCCAATGCTGAGACTACTTTCGTCCAAAGCACAAGAATGCAGAATTCTTGAGAAACCATTGAAACCCTGTCGTCTTGGTATTCATTTGAAAGCTCTCGCCGAGTACTCTCAGATGAGTACCCATTTGCCAGGGTTTCCATCATTTCTAAGGTATTTTGCATAATTTTGTATTGGCCAAATTAGCCAGCAGAGGCATAAGGGTTAACACTATTTGAAAAAGAGGCTGCGATGATTAAGGCAAAGATGACAAAGTGGAGGAGGTAGATAGAACAGCTCAGGCCATTGTTCTTGTTACAGTCTTCTAAATATATAATATATACAAATAAACATTCAAATTTTTAACTTTACAAAACCATGGTACAGAAATGGACATCCCTGATGCCGCTCTAGTAACATACAAAACTCCTAGAAGACCTCGCAAGCAATAGGCATCTGCTAGCAGCGGAATCCAAGCACATACAAGAAATCAAACACCAAGTGTTCAGTATCTGAACACCAGAGTACAAGCAAGACCATTAGAAATACAAATTGAGTTCAGTATCCAGCACAAGATCATCAAAATAACATTTTTTCATCAGACGTTCAGAATCTGAGTTACAAGACCATGAGAAACACACAGAGTTTATCATTAGGTGTTCAGTGTCTAAACACAATTTACAAGATCATAAGAATAACAAAGTTTAACATTAGGTGTTCAATATCTGAACACCAGTTTCAAGATCATGAGAATAATACATAGTTTAGAATTAGGAGCATTTGATATTCAGTACCAGAACACCAGAGCAACATGATCACAAAATAACACATAGAGATTAGCATTAACCCTTCCGATGCTGAGGCTACTTTTGTGCAAACACAAGAACGCAAAGATTTTTGAAAATCATCTAAACCCTGTCATGTTGGTATTCATTGGATAGCTCTCGCTGAGTACTCCCAGATGAGTACCCATGTGCCAGGGTATTAGCATTTTTCTAGATTTTTTGCATCATTTTCTAGTGGGCAAATTAGCCAACAGCAGCATAAGGGATAAGTGTTCAGCACCTGAACACCAGAGTTATAAGATCATAATAATAACACATTGAGATTAGATTTTCGCATTCAACACCAGAATACCAGATTCACAATATTAATGGAATGGTCAGTTAAGAGTAGCAGGCAGTGTTCAGTATGTGAACACCAGACTTACAAGACTACAAGAACCATGCTTAATGTTCAGCATCTGGTGTTCAGTTTCTGAACACCAACTTAGCCCTTATGCTGCTGGTGGGTACTTCGACCAATACTAAATGATGCAAAAATCCTGAAAAATGATTGAAACCCTAGCACATGGGTACTCATTGGAGAGTACTCAGCGAGAGCTATTTAATGAATACCAACATGACAGGGTTTAGTTGATTTTCAAAACTCTTTGCGTTCTTATTGTTTGGATGAAAGTCGCCTCAGCATTGAAAGGGTTAGAAAGGTTGTAGGAATTGGCATTGATTTCAGAACCATACCTTAGTACACTGAAAACCTTGATTTACAAGTAATTATGAATTTAGCATGAAGTTAAGGGTCTGGTGTTCTGTTTCAGTATAAGAATAGTATAAGAATAACACTTAAAAGTTCAAAATCTTGTATTCAGAACCTAAACATCATATTGTGAGAATTATTAGAATTCAGCATAGTTAGTAATGTAGGTTTTTCTATACACTCAGGGTATGGTATAGGTTCTTTGCTGCACTTCACTACATTATCAAACTAAGCAGAAATACGGTATAATTAATATTCAGTGAGAGGCTCTTGATAAGCAAATCACTACAGAAATTATTCCCTTCTGCAAAGTTTCAATTCAAATTAATTCCTGATATGTGTTCAAACACTTTTCAAATTAAATTAACCACCCTAAAAGCTTGTGTTTGGTCCATTACCACCAACAAAGATCAATTTTCCAGCTAGAGTTAGGCAACACCAGCACGAGCTTATGCATAAACTATTGGTAGTAAGATACAGCAAGAAAGTGAGTGTTCATCATAAGGGACAAGGAACCCAGGAATTGAAAGATTCCAAATATATATATATATATATATATATATATATATATATATATATATATATATATATATATATATATATTCAAGATTAGATTGAGAGATAGAAAGCTTAACTGTGTGAATAGGCGGGAAATTTCCAGATTTTGACTCTTTTATTTCATTGGATATCTGGATCATGTGACCTTTTCTCAACCAATGGAAACCCCAGTTTAGATGTACAATTCACCCGTGTTCACATGCAAAACTGAATTTCAGTAAGAATGTTAATGTATTTGCAATTTTCTTGAATGTCTTATTTTCTGGTGAAGTAAAATGAATGGTGAATATACATCACAGAACAGTTCATGATCATTATTCCATCAGGTATTTGCTTTTTCATCCTAAGAATGGGCCGCTAGATATGCCAATAGCATTTAAATAAATTAGGTTTGGAAAGATGATGCAGAACAAAAATAGATTTAATGAGAAATGATGTGAAACTTAAGTTTTCTACACATGTTGCTGTTTTTCAATATCTTTAAGTATACACCAATCAAGGTGGAATGAGATTAATGAACA
The DNA here is from genome assembly GCA_963942565.1 of Maea johnstoni. Lineage (NCBI taxonomy): Eukaryota > Metazoa > Annelida > Polychaeta > Spionida > Magelonidae > Maea > Maea johnstoni. The sequence goes on from OZ012695.1 coordinate 32,448,334, forward strand.
GTTTTAAATGAAAAAGCCATCCACGTCATAGAAAAAAGAACTTTAAGAATGATGAATGTAATGATTTCCCATGGACGAAATTAAATTAATGACGGTATTGCCTCTACCAATAGATATCTGGGTTTCTTTTACAAAATTAATCTGTAAAATCTGCATGATATGTAAAACAATTCAAATAACAACTCCCTAGAAACTTGACCTTGACTTTGCGGTTCCAGTAATAGTTCTTTTGCTCCCTTCACCCTACTAAATAAAGCAAGCAGTCTAATTGTGAACTTTACAAAGTTCTAGGGCCACCAAGAGGTAAGGGCCAAAGTCTGTCTAATTGTGAATATTCGCAGGTCCACCAGTCACAGACTAGCAGAAAACACAACTCTTATTAATACAATGCAGAAAAAAACTGTCAGAGTTCAGTCTGTCCTGTTCAAAATCCTATCATATTCTTATTCAAAACACTATCATATTCTTAGTCAAAATACTATAATATTCTTGCATTTCGACCTTTTTTGAAGTCATGTAACAGCACCACAAGGTAACTAATCTTTACAATTCTCAAACAATCAAGACCGACTCAACAGAATTGACAGTTCCTTAGAAAAAAAGGTCCCAGAAAAACTGGTCCCAAACCCATTCATGCTGGGTAATTTATGTCTTTGGTCATCTGAACCTGTGATACTCTTGAAAATAACTATGGAATTACGCATAGATTAGAAAAATATTTGAAGGGGAGTTGTAAGTCAGTTTTAGATTTACATTTCTCCTTCAGATATTTTCTGGAAATTGCTTTTTTTTGGAGAGATGTCGCCAAAATAGTCAGGAGATTTTGGGGCGCCACAGGCATGAAGGGTTCAAATATACCATAATTAAGCCATGGAGATGCCTTAGGACTGAAAGGGTTCAACTATCTGACAATTATTAGAATGCATAGAAACTGTACATAGTTTCTTACACATAGAAAAATTCACCTAAATATCTGCATAAGCATATATATCATAACCATCATCACTATGTACATGTCGCAAGTTCTTCTGTCACTTATAACAAAATTAATTTATACAACTTCATGAATTAGTCTAAATACAATACAAACCAGTTACCGTAGTTGGATAGGAAATGCTGAATGACTTCAAACCATTCACCCTCGGAGCGTGCCGATGGTCAATGTCGATTTTGCAAATATAGCGAAAATGAAGACATTTCCTAAACATTTGAAGAAAGTCCATATCTTTCACTGTTTTTTTAAACCCTTCTAATGCTGATGCTACTTTCGTCCAAAGCACGAGGAGGCAAAAACCTTGCAAAATCATCTAAACCCTGTCATGTTGGTACTCATTTGAGAGCCCTCGTAGAGCACTCTCAAATGAGTACCCATACGTCAGGGTTTTAGTCATTTTTCAGGTTTTTTTGCATCATTTTGTATTGGCAAAGTTAGCCAACAGCAGCATAAGGGTTAATATATCATCCTGATTTGCCTCTGCATTTGATCACCAGGGCCGCGCTCCGAGCGTGAATGGCTTTACTACAAGAGCCCACTATCTAGGTATGTAGAGGACGTAAAAATAAATAATATCGAGATTTTCCACCACAATGATCACCATGTAGCTTTTTCCCCATGCATCCCGACGATACTCAAATGGTCTGACAAATCTGAGGATTTATCAATAATCAAAACAAACTTGGCAAAATATTTAGACAGGGCTGATTGAATGCAGTAAACAATACAATAAATGGAAACCTATACTTTGGCAAACTATCTTAAATTCCAAGTAATCAAAATACTCCAACATTATAATAAAATCACCATGGCATTCTGTATTAATTTATAGTAAAATATTTCAAATTTCTTCCCTTAATGAATAGCGACATTGTCTTATGTTATTGAAAGAATACTATTTTGACACAATGAAGCAGTTGATCAAATGTTCATTTCTACAGTAACAGAAATTGCTTACCACGACAATTTTCAATTTGAACTCATTAACCTAACTGTTTCAATGTTGCGAAATTCCAGAAAATGGCGCTAGGAATCAGAAATGCTAAAATCAAGAATTGGAATTGATCAGCATTTGGTCATTATATCACAGTCCTACTGTACTTGATAAGTTATGGTTGAAGTTGTCAGATCATTCTAAAACCTGGCTAAGACCCTGGATTCAACTCTGGAAAATACAGCCAGACTGCGAAAGATTGGAAAATGGAAAAACTCTAGAGTCTTAACCCTTCCAAATCTGATGCTACTTTTGAACAAAGCGTAAGTATGCAAAGATTTTTGAAAACCATTCAAATCCTGTCATATTGGTATTCATTGGATAGCTCTCGATGTGAACTCTCCGATGAGTACCCATTTGCCAGGGTTTCAATATTTTTTTTATAGGTTTTTGAATCATTTATTATTGGCCAAATAAGCCACTAGCAGCATTAGGGTTAAAGCAGATCTTTACTGTCGAGACCATACCAAGTGCATTTTGAGGTCAAAATGACATGAAACAACAACAACAACAACGCTTCATGTGATTCACCTTTGAAGTTATGACACTTGTCTAAACAAAAGGTTTCGGTAAATTATGAGTCAAATCCTAGTTAACCCTTCCAATGCTAAGTCTACTTTCATCCAAAGCAAAAGGATGCAAAGATTTTTGAAAACCATCCAAACCCTGTCATGTTGGTATTCATAGGAAAGCTCTTGCTGAGTACTCTCAGATGAGTACCCATTTGCCCAGGTTTCAATAATTTCCCAGTTTTTTTGTACATTTCAGAGAGTATTCAAAATATGTGAACAACAGTGATGATTTGTCGCATTGTAAAGGATATTTTTTTGCGCCAGACCATGAGATCTCTGCAATTGTGAATGTGTTGAGAGAATTTCACAAACCAAAAAAATATTGAAGAGATATACTTGGAAATAATATTTTCAACTTTTGAAAAAAATTGTCATTTAATTTTTTTTTTGCATATTTGTCAGACCACAAGGGCTATACTGAGGGGAATGTCAACATCCAACCTCACATAGTGATACATATGTGTGTTTATATATATATATATATATATATATATATATATATATATATATATATATATATATATATATATATATATATATATATATATGTATAAGACAAGGTTTGATTCTTCCCAAGAATAGGATGAAAATGCTACTGGTTTTCCGTGGCACTTATAAATATAAATTGACATTCAACCCTGAATGTCCAGACATCTTTGATAACTATTCTTTACAGAGTGTCTCAGCCCTTATTTAAAGGTGTATCTCGTAACTAACACACACTTCTGTCATGTTGACATAAACTATGTTAATACCTGTACAATTAATTATTTAAAAAAAATCCTAAGTTGCTAAACTTTGATATACTATGATTGTGTACAGATCTGTACTTCAGAGAGACAGTTCGGGCAACACAAACTATTTAAACATTGCAAGCAGCCCCACAGGGTGGCCATTCTTGAGACTATAGGCCACCTAGTGGGGAAAATGCTAACTATTTTTACATGCCTGTTTCTTGTGTCTCCAAATTTCCTTGTTGCTTGAAGAGTAAATTCATCAAATCACCCTAGCTTTTCTTCGTAAGAGATTTTCTTTTTTTCTTTTCTCACCTCCTTGAATGAAGAATTATTACATTCTGCCAGAATACCGGAGGAATATTCACGTTCCCCCAAAGGAGGCGGGTCCTCTCGAAAGTTTCCCTGAAGTGTCATCTACTCAACGCTCCCACAGAGAGACATTTATAAATACAGGATAAGTAATATCACTTAATTACATCTCCTCTATTTTATGTATTATGGGATTCTTACCATGAACCCAAGTGGGTGTGGGCAGACCATAATAATAACCCTTCTTTGGTCTAGAAAAAAAAATGATTAATTTACCATGGTCCCTAGAGAACCTGAGCATCCCATAATATTTACTTTGCTTACAATTACACCATGCTCCTTTCTTTTATTTACAACTGGTTTCTCACCACAATTCCTAGGGCCCTAGAACAAAACAAAATGTTAACTTTGCTTTCAATTTTGCCATCCTTCTTGCTTGTCTTGCTTGTCCACAGTAGAGGACTCTTACCATGGTCTGAGGGGTACTCAAACAGACCATAATATCAAATTTGCACCAATGTCATAACCAGTCAAGGTGTACTCACAGAGCTGTCACTTGTACTGTAGAATGGCGTACCTCCAGGCAAAAAACATACAGAATTCAGAATTCCTTACCATATTGTTATTATATTACTTTGCACCTTTCTCTACAGGCTCATTATATACCCTGTAACTGATATGAGTTGAGACACAAAAAAAATCACTCAGAACTGAAAATATATTCTATTCCTATCCGTTTCTTCTTTTCAACTTATGGTGTTGATCCATCAAATTTCTAAGGAATGAAAAATACATTCCACCTCGATATGTCTCTTATATTCAACTAAATGAGATGAGACACCAGATCACTCAGGACTGTAATATGTTACGTCGTCCCGCACCTTCTCAAAGGGTTCCTTATTTTCATAGTGTTTAAACTTTGGCATGCAATGCTACCTGACTCCCACTGCTAATATCCATCGGTACCACCCCGGGGGAGGGTGCATAGTTCGGCACTCCACACCGCCTGGCCCGCACCAGAGCCTCCGGCTCACTCGAAAACACAGCATGTCCACCATCATGCTTTTCTTGTTCACGCAATCCAGTAAAGAGAACTCCTAGGGTATCCTGCTCTTCTCGTACACGAAATCCACTACAGAGAATTCCCTAGGGTATTGCCACCCTTGAACTAATACGCCAAATAACTCCTTGGCACAAATCGGGTTAATCCTCTCTCTCTGATCACCGCTATCTTGTTAGTTAGTTTTCCGTGTGTTCTAGTACTACTAGAGGAGCAAAGTCGGAGGTGGTCATCTCTGACAATGTGTATGTATCACGCTCAGATCACCGCTATCCTGTTAATCAGTTTTCCGTTCTTCTCTTGCTACTAGATGAGCAAGTTGAAGTTGGTCATCTCTGACAATGAATATGTATCACGCTCTGATTACTGCTATCCTGTTTATTAGTTTCCCGCGCTCCTAGTGCTACTAGAAGAGCATGTCCGAGGAGGTCGTCTCTGACCAAGTGTACGTATCGTCATCGTCCGCGGGTTTGATCTGCATATCCTCCGGCTTCTGTTTTGGCGGCTCCGCTCGAGATTGCACTTTCGGCTCATTCCGATGAACGTCCATGCCAAATTGGTAATCCACGCTGAATCGTGACTTGTACGTAGCTAATCCACCTGTAAAGAGGAAGATATAATCCTATTAGTAGACATCAAGATTTGACAAATTGGAATACAAATCTGGAGGACCTACATGGTGCAAGGGTCAAGAGTTACCAGGAAAATCTGTCTGTCAGCCATGTGCGCAAAAAAGGTAGCCATGTTTTACAAATATGACATCCCAGTGGGGGTAACATGATGGAATAGATCCCCGAGGGAGTATGGTTTTCAGCAAAAGCGAGGCCCCAGTGAAACGATCCTCCCGACTCCCAAGGATATCCATTCCACCATGCTACTCCCACTGGGATGACATATATGTTTTATACTAACAAACCCCGCAATGGTACTTTCCCCGCTAGGCGTCACCAGCAGCGGGAAGGAACTTTTCACACGTTGGAGAATGTTTACTGGGGGTGGGGGTATCACATTGCCTCATGAGCATGTCAGCATGGAATGGAGAATGGAGAGCCAATCACGGCTTATGATCTTCATGTGACGTATAATAAGATACAATGTAGAATATGTATGTTAACGAATAGGAAAAAGAGATGTTTGAGACGGATGTAGTCATAAAGTTGTGGGTAAAGATTTACCGATTTTTTTTTATCATAAAAGGCATATGCAGCATTCTCTACATTACTTAGAGAGCAGTAAACTAGGTGAATAACTCAAACACTCTAAGGAAACAACAGACACCAGTAACTGAACTTTTTAACAGTACAGCCAGAGAAATGAGGACTAAATCATGTCTTTGCTCGGAACTAAAACACAATTGTTGATTATATTTACAAACTGTTTCTTTTCTGCACCAGACCAGTTCATTCAACGCAGACAATTTCCCTCATATGTCATATTGGGTTGCTGTAGGGATTAAGGGGTTAAGCCTGATTACATATGTGTCACACCAGCTCACTATTACAGTGTTCATCAATATTGGATCAGATCAGGTGTCATGGTGTCAGGCAGGGGTCACTGGGATTGCCTCATTCATGGCCAGGGAAATCACTGTGAAGCATATATAAATGGGGGAGGGGGGGGGGGCAGGACTACAGGCTCCTGACTTTACCCCTTATACTTCTGGTTGTGAGGCAGATCTAAAGGGGGAAGGGGGGGGCAGGACTACAGACTTCTGACTTTACCCCTTATACTTCTGGTTGTGAGGCAGATCTAAAGGGGGGAGGGGGGGGCAGGACTACAGACTTCTGACTTTACCCCTTATACTTCTGGTTGTGAGGCAGATCTAAAGGGGGAAGGGGGGGGGGCAGGACTACAGACTTCTGACTTTACCCCTTATACTTCTGGTTGTGAGGCAGATCTAAAGGGGGGAGGGGGGGGGGGGCAGGACTACAGACTTCTGACTTTACCCCTTATACTTCTGGTTGTGAGGCAGATCTAAAGGGGGAAGGGGGGGGGCAGGACTACAGGCTCCTGACTTTACCCCTTATACTTCTGGTTGTGAGGCAGATCTAAAGGGGGGAGGGGGGGGGGCAGGACTACAGACTTCTGACTTTACCCCTTAAACTTCTGGTTGTGAGGCTGCTCTAAAGGGGGAAGGGGGGGGCAGGACTACAGGCTTCTGACAGTCTGACTTCACCCCTTATACTGCTGGTTGTGAGGCTGCTCTAAAGGGGGGAGGGGGAGGGGCAGGACTACAGGCTTCTGACAGTCTGACTTCACCCCTTATACTGCTGGTTGTGAGGCTGCTCTAAAGGGGGGAGGGGGAGGGGCAGGACTACAGACTTCTGACAGTCTGACTTCACCCCTTATACTGCTGGTTGTGAGGCTGCTCTAAAAGGGGAAGGGGGAGGGGGCAGGACTCCAGGCTCCTGACTTTACCCCTTATACTGCTGGTTGTGAGGCTGCTCTAAAGGGGGAAGGGGGAGGGGGCAGGACTACAGACTTCTGACTTCACCCCTTATACTGCTGGTTGTGAGGCTGCTCTAAAGGGGGAGGGGGCAGGACTACAGACTTCTGACTTCACCCCTTATGCTGCTGGTGGCTAATTTGGCCATTACAAAATGATGCAAAAAACATATAAAATGATTTAAAATCTGGCACATGGGTACTCAATAAGAGCTATCCAATGAATATCAACAAGACAGATTTTAATATTTAGATGGTTTTCAAAAATCTTAACCTCCTTGTGTTTTGAACAAACATAGCCTTATCATTGGAAAGGGTAAAATGGTAATATGAGCTAAGTAATAAACATAATTTCCTTTTTTAAGCTAGTATGCATCAGGTGTTTGGAGAGACTTCAGACTTTTGACTGTAAAATAGTAATAGGTGCAAAATATGAGATACTATTTACTTTTCAGGCCTGGTATAAATTTAGGATGTGATGCTACTAAGCTTATGGTGTTTGGAAAGACTTTCATACTTCAAAATGATGATATGTCCTAGTTATGAGAAATTGTTTGCTGTCAGGCGTGGTAACAATGCAGGACATGCTTCTATTTGATGTTTGAAGCACTTCCTAGACTTTTCACATCTAAAAGGTAAATTTACATCCCCTACAGTGATTTTGTTCTTTTTATGGAGCAAAAATTTTCCACTATGCAAAACAAGCTGTTGACATGTTTTTCTTTTGATGATGTCAGTAGGGATATTCGTTGAAAAGTGCATCCCCTTCCGTGATCAGCGATCTGTGAAGGCCCACGTAGCACATATTTGAGGTATAAGAAATAGGAAACTATGCTAAGGAATCATGTTTCAACCATCACTAGCTATAAGGAAGTCATCCCGTGACCTACATAACCCATCTATGTCAGTCCCGCCCAAAGATGATGACTTTCTCAGTAATATCTTTAAGACCAGAGATTTTTCAGTAGAAAATTGAAGGAAAAGTGTTGATCAGAATTCAACACACAGCTCCCCTTCAAAAATTTTGAGAACAAATTTGGAATTCAAAAGCTGTTCTAAAAAGTATCATAGATACAGGCGTTTGCCAAGGAGATCTCCCGTTATGACCTACATGACCGGTAAAACTTGGCCAATCTTCTTCATAAATACTAGTATTGAGGTAGCACCCCTACAGATACCAAGAAAGGCTTATAAGTGAAAAGAGTAGCATTATTAACCCATTGATGCTTTGGAGTACCTTTAGAAACTGTTGTCTGGTTCTTTGATACTTTTTGAAATTAACTTGGGAATTAAGGAAAATTTCACAAAATATTTGGAGGAGAGTTGTTGGTAGTTTGTGATTAACCGGTTTATCTGTCAGATCTTTTCCCAAATATACTTTTTTTTCTAAAAGATTTTGCCAAGATTGTCAGGCTGACTTTGGCTTTACAAGCATTAACGGGTTAGCACGCTGATAATGCCTATAAACGCCCAAAATAAGAATCAAGATTTTTAAAGAAGTGTTTACCAAAACCCATCCAATAAACTATATTTAAGTATAAATGATAATAATAATAATATTGATGATAATGATGATGATAATAACAACAATAATAATAATAATAATAATAATAATGATAATGATATTATTAATAATAATGATAATATTAATAATAATAATAATAATAATAATGATGATGATGATGATGATGATGATGATGATGATGATAATAATAATAATAATAATAATAATAATAATAATAATAATAATAATAATAATAATAACAACAACAGCAACAATAGCAACAACAACAACTCACCTCCTGATCCTAATCCTGGGGTACTTTTGAGTCCTGTTCCGTTAATATCCTCCTCAAGGTCCTCGTGATCATTGTCATTGGTGGAGTTGTCGAAAATAAACTCGTCCTCCTCACTCTCGACCTGCACGCCCTCTAGTAGCGACTGTTCTGACGGGTACTCGTAGGTGGAGGTAGCATTGTCATCGAAACTAATCTTCAGCTGAAACACACAAAATAAAACATGGTCAATAAATTTGTTTAATAAATATAATATTTGGGATCATTTTCAATATCATTGTTTGAACAATATGAGATAGAAGTGCTTTAACCCTTCAAATGCTAAGGCTATTTTCATCCAAAGCACAATGATGCAAATATCTTTGAAAACCATCTAAACCCTGTAAAGTTGGTATTCATAGGAAAGCTCTCGCTGAGTTCTTTCAGATGAGTACACATGTGCCAGGGTTTCAGTCATTTTTTGTTTTTTTGCATCATTTTGTATTGGTCAAACTAGCCAACAGTAGCATAAGGTTTAAGTGGCACCTTTATCAGCTTCAATAGAATGAATATATTGTCAGTATAATACCACGATAAGAGAGATATATTGCAGCACTTTCACTGACAGAACCCAGTGAATTTTCAGTGTTCTCATTTGTTCTATCATTGTAAGTTATCTCATTTGGAGTTTCCCTGTACATACTATTCAGGCCTAGTTTGTTTCCTGTAACCCTACCCGAACATGTTTTTATTCAAAAAAATCCCTACCTCAAAGTTTTTTCAGCCCTCACAACTCCCAATCAACGTAAAACATGCATAAAACACACATTTTTGACGAAAAAAATAATGCAAATTTTTTTTTTACCAACCTACCTACACTATTTCTTTTCAGACCGTTACAGGAAATAAACAATATTTTTTTCTTAAACCTCATGGAGGCTTTATATGTCCTTTATTATATACAGTGCCAAAAACACTGACATGCCTGCCAACAAAACTGCTGGCTGGCAGGCACCCGCATCATGAATATCACATCCACAATTAACCACAAGTCATGGCTTGATTTTGCAACAGTTTAACTCATCCATGCCAGTGGCGTCTTTTTTTTGGTCATATCTCTGTAATAAAAATAAATTTCAGAAAATATTTGAAGAGGAAATGTGGACCAGAATCCAATCCACAACTCTCCCTCAAATATTTCATGAATTCATGATTAATTCCAAAGCTATTTTGAAAAGTATCGTAGGTCCAGACGGCATTTGTCAATATCTCCAGGCATGAATGGGTTTACCCATCAATGTCTAAAGATCTCCTTGACTAATGTTGCTCCACTTGTCTGCGAATAGAAACCTGGTCTATTTGTTGTTGGATGTTCTATTACAGCATCGGGACACATACATTTCCATAGAAACCACGCTATTAAGGGATCAAATTCTTTGGGTCACAGACAACTATGTATAATTGATATTTTCATAAAAAATGACAGAACACCTAGTTCCAACACTATCAATTCCATCCAGGTACCCATGACCTCTCGCTAACTACTCTCAGACGAGTAACCATGTGCCAGGCTTTCAGTCATTTTTCAGGTTTTTTTGCATCATTTTGTATTGGCCAAATTAGCCAATAGTAGCAAACGGGTTATTACGTGCTTATCATTCTGCAATACCTATAAGTGCACTGTGCTTTCTCATGACCTGGTAGACAGCTATTTCAGCTGCGATAATTTTGCCACACGTAATAGAACTGTGTGCATTCTCTTAACTAGACAGCAATGCTATTTCTGTACTGATATTGTATCAATACGCACTGCAGCATGGCAGCTTCTGTTTACATATTTGTTATTACAAACAGACCAATATTTTCTCTTCTCTGATTTGTTTAACAAGGAATTGCCAATATGTGCTGATTACTACTTATACCCAGCTAGAATATTTCCAAGACACGTAGGCCTGAATGAGAAATCCTAAAACTGGGTGTACTTAAAGCGTTATTATTAGAACTACCTTTCAAAAGAGAACCTATGTTCCCATTGCTATACATAGAGATATACAAGTAAGGTTAGCGTTCATCTTCAAGAAAAGGGAGAGCTCTGTAGATTAGATAGAGCACTTTAAGGAAATCTCTCTCCCTCCCGTTCTCTCTTTCTCTGATTATCTGATTTCTCTCTCTTTCTCTCCGATACTCTCTCCCTAGCCCTGTTTCTCTCTGTCCCTCTTTCCTCCCCCCTCTCTCTCTTTCTTCCTCCTTCCCCCCCCCTCTCTCTCTCTCTCTCTTCCCTGCTTCTCTGACTCTGTCTCTCTATCTCTGACTCTCTCTCTGACTCTCTCTCTCTCTTCCCTCCCTCCCTCTCTGACTCTCTCTCTCTCTGACTCTCTCTCTCTCTGACTCTCCCTCTCTGTCTCTCTCTCTGTCCGTCTCTCTCTCTCTCTCTCTCTCTCTCTCTCTCTCTCTCTCTCTCTCTCTCTCTCTCTCTCTCTCTCTCTCTGACTCTCTCTGTCTCTCTCTCTCTCTCTCTCTCTCTCTCTCTCTCTCTCTCTCTCTCTCTCTCTCTCTCTCTCTCTCTCTCTCTCTCTCTCTCTCTCTCTCTCTCTCTCACTGCAAATGGGTTAGTAAGGAGACATGTATGACGTGGGCAAGCAGTAGAATCTACACAGTTTGGTTCTCAGCATGTAAGCCTGGAGTATTTACCCAGCCCACAGCCACAAACAGAGCACAGCCCAAACAGAAAATAATCCATTCATGGCGTGGAGAGCCTGTATGTACAGGAATGTATGTACAGGGATGTAAGTACCGGGATATGCTATGGCCACAATTATTAACCCAGTAATACACCGTAATACACAGAGGAAATCAATGCTCTGGCATCCATGATAATGATTTGAAAATAAAGGTGATATTAAAACAAAATTTGTTATTTTTCCTTGTATTTAAAAAAAAATAATTTCATGGGGTATATCTGAAAATATCATGTTTTAAATTGAGATTCATTAGCATCATAAACATGCACAAAAAAAACTTTAAACCTCTAAGGGTTGAAGTTACTACAGATGAATTAAAATGTATCTGAATTATAGTTAGCAAAATCAACCTCATTCGCACTTCCATACAATAAAACAAATGCATTTCATGTGTTGTACAGTCATAGCCTGCCTCCCAGGCCATAGTTAGATGTCATCCCTTGTGGATAGATGATGGCACTGCAGCATACTATAGTGAGGGTAGTTGGAAATATGTTACTGCCAGTACAAACCCCTTGTGTGGCAAATGCGTGAACTTGATTCCTAGTCCCTAAAAAGTTGACATTCCCTTCTGTGCAGACCAAGCAGTGTGGTGTAGTACCAGGTATGTAGATAGATGGCACCACCTGCTCCTCCTATCTCTAGAGGTTTGTGTCATAATCAACCTGAATCCTGGTGAGATAAGTGTAAACTAAATGGACCACTATGGCCACCTAGGATATTTGGTGCTAGGTAGCAGAAAAAAAAATAACAGAAAATACATTTGACAGCCTAGAAATCAAGGCTACCATAGACTGTGCACTCCCATTGATCGTAAGGTAGACAGACAAGGCTTCACAAGGAGCTACACTCATTAAATGTTGCTGGTCTTCCTGTTGAGATGTCAGCATCTTTTCTAAGTATAATGTGGGAATATGTCTCTGTTTTACCTGGAAAAACAACTCCAGTAACCTTTCATTAGATGTATCAGGTAAACTCCAATCCCTCATTCAGGCTAATAAATCTTTATAATAAAAACCTCTCTAAAAGTCTGGGTCTGACACTTGATTTCTGGCTAGGGGCCCGAATTAAGGCCTCATGTGAAAATTAAGGGTCAAAACAGGTATTTTCGCTGTAAAACATACTATTTTGGGCCCCCACTTAGAAAAATCTAGGAGCACACAACAAATTCTGGGGGCACATGCCCCCGAGCCCCTGGGAAAGTCGAGCCCTGAAACTCAGTATTTGCTTCAATTTCAAGTACTTAGCTTATAAAGCTTCTGCCGTCAGAAAAAGACCCTTAGTTGAAATTCATCCATGTACTGGATTCTTTGTGTCCTTGTGCTTTTGACAAAAGAAGCCTCAGCATTGGAAGGGCTAATAAATGTTTATAATAAACACTCTGTACTTGCTTCAATTTCAAGTGCTTAGCTCATAAACCTTGTTAGCTTATAAACCTGCTGTCAGAAAAAGACCCTTAGTTGAAATTGATGCATGTACTGGAATCCATGTGTCCTTGTGCTTTGGGCAAAAGAGGGCTAATACATGTTTATAATAAAGACTCTGTACTTGCTTCAATTTCAAGTGCTTAGCTTATAAACCTCCTGCCGTCAGAAAAAGACCCTTCGGTGAAATTCATCCATGCACTAGAATGTATAGGGGCTTAGCACTAAAACCTGTTGGGAGGCTATCATGGTTATATTACCTATATCTGATGGGCAGGTGTAATTCACTGCTCTTACCTGTACGTTAAGGAATGCAAGAGAAGAGCAAAATTTTAAGAATATCCCAGGTAAAAAAGGCAGAGCACTTACCGGCGACTATAAGAATAAGATTTTAGATCAAAGATAATTTACCTATAAATTTTTAATGGATAGGTTCAATCTAGTAATTTGGATTCATCTTTGTAAAAGGTCTGTTCTCAGTTGTCTTTTGAATGAGGGAGAACTCCTTGATGACAAGATGTCACTTAACCCTTATGCTGCTGGTGCACATGGCTAATTTGACCAATACAAAATAATGTGAAAAAAAGCTGAAAAATGACCAAAACCCTTGCAAATGGGTACTCATCTGAGAGTACTTAATGAGAGCTTTCCAATGAATACCAAGATGATAGGGTTTAGATAATTTTCAAAGATTTTTTGAGTTCTTGTGCCTTAGACAAAAGTCGTCTCAGCATTGAAAGGGTTAAGGCGGCTTTTGTAAAGTTATGAAGCACAGGACTTGTAAATAAAGGTTTTCATGTTGGTGGTTCTTGATCACCTTGAAGGAACATTATGTATCAATTAGGAATGCGCTCGTGAGAGGATTTCAAAAATCCTTACTCAATGCCTAGGAGTATGAAGTATTGAAATACTCAAATAATAATAATCAAATTGCCACTTTCCTCACCCTTCCTCAAATCCAGTATAGGTAGCTGATGCACTATAAATATCTATATCCAAAACAGATGTCTCAGGAGCAGGTTTGACTATTTAGTCAAACCTGCTCCCAAAACACCTGTTAACCCTTATGCTGCTGGTGGCAAATTTGTTCAATATAAAATTATGCAAATAAAACTGAAAATGACTGAAACCCTGGGACAAAGGTACTCATCTGTTAGTACTCGACAAGAGCTTTCCAATGAATACCAACATGATAGGGTTTAGATGATTTTCAAAAATATTTGCATCCTTGTGCTTTGGACAAAAGTAGCCTCTGCATTGGAAGGGTTAAGAAAGACCCGCTGATAACTCTGAAAAGACCAAGGCCAACTTTCTAAAATATCAAATGAAAAATGTATTTATATTTTACTTGTTAGTAAAGGGCAATTAATCTTTCAGTTAAAATCACATGTAAGTCAATCCATCATTATCCTACCAGTTAGGTTAGGCTGTATATAGTATAAATGTAATCAGGTGTAGCAATACATAGAATTGTACACAGATAATATCATTTTTACCCTTAACAAAAAGATTGGTAGTGAAGCAAAAAGACAGGTAGGAAGCTGCTCTGTCAGGCATTCACAAAAATCTCTAGGGATTGAAACAACCCATATGCATGCATACATATATTGGTACACCTAGCAGCTGTCATCCGTTCATGAGAATCTTAACCCTTATGCTGCTGGTGGCTAATTTGGCCAATACAAAATGATGCAAAAACGTGAAAAATGACTGAAACCCTGGCAAATGGGTACTTATCTGAGAGTACTCAGTGAGAGCTATCCAATGAATACCAACATGACAGGGTTTAGATGGTCTTCAAAGATTTTTGCTCCCTTGTGCCTTTGACGAATATTTTGAGGGATCGAAATAACCAATATACACATACATTAAACATAGCTGTCAGGCATTCATGAGAATCTAAAGGGATCGAAATAACCAAACAAAATAAATAGCTTTGTGGTTGGAAGCAATTGCAGGGAGCATATAACGTTACAATGGCAGTGAGTCAGTGGGTAGACAGGAATGCTGAGACTTAATTCAGACATCAGGCTAGTCAGGGTCTGACACTTAGTTTTCAGGCTAGGGGCCCAAAAAGCTCTTTTGATAAAAAATAAGTGGTCAAAAACAGGATTTCTGGCTATCATACATACTATTTTGGGCCCCTAGCCTGAAAAATCTAGGGGCCAACAGCAAAATCTAGGGGCATATGCCCCTGGGCCCCAGGGAAAGTCGAACCCTGCTAGTAATAAGAAAGCATAACATCAGCAAGAGATAGATACTAGATTTTTAACATGGGTTGTTAAAATTCATTTGACCTCTCCTAAAACCTTCCTTATAGAGGCTTTTGATTAATTTTGTGTTGACAATAGAAATTGACGTGATGGAATTGTCAGATGCTTATAGAAATTTTTTCATGGTCATGGATGCACACTGGATTAGTATCATAAAAGAAAG
>OZ012695.1:32464020-32599346 GCA_963942565.1 Maea johnstoni
AGCAGGGCTGGCAGTCACTTCATTAGCACCACTTCTGATAATGTCAGCCTCCATACCCAGACACAGGCCAGTTTTTTACTAACTTTCATAAGCCATATCTGAGGAGTGCTGAGGAGGACAGACTTGCGGGTGGTCTTATTTGAAAGGTGACACGTATAGGCACATTTTGAACCTAAATCATCATGATGGTGCATTTGCCCTTTAAGTAAGCACAAGAGATCTAGTCACAATCTTCCATACTAGAGTGACATCTAGTGGCAATATTGGTAACTAAATATATGCTCTTTCTACCAGCCACCATCTGGCAATGACTTGAAGTGGGTGTGAACTAACATTGTAACATAACTGTTAGGTTTTATACACCATACAATGGTGACATCTGATGGGAGTACTGGTAACCAAATATTTCTAATATAATGATGATGATAATAATGATATGAATAAAGATGATAGCTATAATGATAATGGTGATGATGATGATGATGATGTTGATAATAATAATAATAATAATAATAATAATAATAATAATAATAATAATAATAATAATAATAATAATAATAATAAAAATAATAATAATAAATTCTTTTTCTTATATTCTTATCACAATTATCATTACTGTCATTACAATTATCATAATCTAAATTATGAAAATTGAAAATTGTGTCAATAATCAAAACCTGCGAGAATGTGCATGCCCACTCTGTGACCTTTACATACCTAGAATGAGGCTGGAGTTATGTGAATGAGTGGCCTACTAGCTAGACTACAGTGTTGGGCAGCAAACACGCAGCCAGACTAATAGCCTGGTTCTCAGACTGTGTTAGGTATAATGCCCCCACCACTATACATACTATACATACTAAGTAGGTTTGATGTCTCTCTCAAACTATAGATGGAAGCACTGTTTTCATGAGTTGCGATGAGTTGCGGTTGAGAACACATGTGATTCAGATAAGAGCTCAAGTGTGTCCCCCTTGAGGATTTATTCAGAACTAAGACTGGAGTGAATTCAACTCAAGTCAGATCAGTGAAAGAGCCAGAAATCACAGACTTGTAGCAAGTCTACCAGACTAACTGACTGCAGGTTGGCAGATCCACACACAGTCCATCATAAACCATCCAGGCAGGCGGGCGGGCAGGCAGGCAGGCAGGCAGGCAGGCAGGCAGGCAGGCAGGCAGGCAGGCAGGCAGGCAGGCAGGCAGGCAGGCAGGCAGGCAGGACAAGGTTGACCTGACCCCAGGTGAACCAGGCTGACCTGAGACTACAGTTGTACGCAGAGGGGGAGGGGGGCATGGGGAATATTGACATGGTATACATGCATAGTGTAAATAAAGACTACTACTACTTACTACTGCTACTACTTCTACTTCTATTACTATTACTACATACTACTACGACTACTACTTACTTTCATCATCATTACTGTTATTACTATCATCATTATTATATTATCATCATTATTATTATTATTATTATTATTATTATTATTATTATTATTATTATTATTATTGTTATTATTATTATCATTATTATTATCATCATCAGTATTATCATTATTATTTCTATTATTATTATCATTATTATTATTATTATTATTATTATTATTATTGTTATTTTTATTATTATTATTATCATTATTATTATATTATAATCATTATTAATATATTATTGTTGTTCATTTTCATTATTATCAAATAAACATACATTAGTATTATTATCAACATTATCATTATTAACATTATTTAATTCCAATATCATCACCATCATCACTCTGTAATTGATATACCGACTTAAAATAAAGATTACATTTACATTTATTTAAGTCTGAACCCCTGGTAATGCAGAACAATGACCTGGTAAGGTTTGAAGTTACTCCCTCCATGAAGGCAAGGCATATATAGCTCTTGGCATCTAGTCAATGGACCAGTATGCAGCCACACATTCAGAATTCTGGCAATCCCAGGCATCCTTCAGATCACAGAAACAATATAACATAGCAACAGAATAGTGTGTATTCCATTGGCCAGCATCCAAAATATGTACGACAATGCCAAGTCCAGTTGGGCGGTCATCTTGACTTTTTGAGTTATAGGAAAGAAAATACTGCAAAAACATAACCTTAGTTATCGCCTGATCATTTTAAGATAGAAATCAGAGCTATACCTCAAAACCCATCACTTACAGGTATACTATACAATAAGTAACAGCAGGAGTATTGCTATATACCGGTAGTTGGATAGAAAGAAAACAATGGGTCAAACGACATTGATTAGCTAAAAATCAACTACTTCATACTGTTTTTAGCAAACTGCATACATTTTAACTAATTGAAAATAAGACATATCCCAATAATATTTTTTAGAGAAATGATTAAAATAAATGCAGATTGGGTGAAGAAGTGAGTGACTAGATTTATCCTTTATGCTGGTGGTGGCAAATTTTGCAAACACAAAAAGATACAAAAAAGCTGAAAAATGACTGCAACCCTGGCATATGGTACTCATCTGAGAGTACTCAGTGAGAGCGATCTGATGAGTATCAACATGACATTGTTTAGATGGTTTTTGAGCTTTGGACTAAAGTAGTCTTAGCATTAGAAGGTTAAATCTTGGTAAGAAGCTAAATTTATCCCGGTTCCCCTGTATATTCCATACTGCACATTTCCAATTCAGATGCAGCACTATTTCTATAGAATCTGAGTCTGAAAAGAGTATTGAGTTTCTCCACTCACTATAGCTGGTTGTTTTCCTCTGGTTATAATCTCAGCATGATGCAGATTTCAGCTTTTTATGCAACATTGGCAATTTCAATAGCAGCTCCTGATCACTGCACGGACCCCTGATGCTCTATAGATTCTATTTTGAAGCTACCAAATATCTAGTGGCCCAGTCTTGCTGTGAGCTGTAGGTCATGTAGTTAACCTAGATTACTAGGCTGTCAGATGTATTCTTCTGTCATGTTTTTTCTATTACCAGGCACCAATTAGTCTAGGTGGCCAAAGTGGTCAGTTTAGTTGACACTTATCTCACCAGGGGCAAAATAATTAATAGAAGATTCAGTTTGAGTATGACCTTAACTTCAGTTTGAGTATGACCTTAAACCTCTAGAGATAGGAGGACCAGGTGGTGCCATCTATCTACCATACCTGGTACTACTCCACACTGCTTAGTCCACACAGATGGGAATGGCAACTGTTTAGGGAATAGGAGCCTAGTCTAAGGGTCATGACTATAGTCTCCACATTACTGAGGCACGGTGAGGAAGAAAACTTCTCTTTAATATTGGCATGTGCATTGACGTTAAAGAATGAAACGGTACAATAAGGTAGTTTTTGAAATGATACCTGTAACAGTACCGCCACCCATTAAAGATATCCAAACCTATGTACTTCGTACTACATGATAAACAGACAGGTCCCTTAGGCAGGACGATGGCAGGGGCTTAGCCGTCTATGCGTCCAGCGTGTCATTTGGACACCCAGAACACTGTTTTTGGACAGTTTGGACACCCAAAAGTTTATGTCAGAATTTTCTGATTGATGACTTTTCTTAGAAGATAGAAGATGTAGAAGCTGTAGTGTCGCTTTTATAAGACATACAAAGCAGCAAATACTGGCCTAAAAAAGCAAAATCTGTAAATTTATAGGGTTTATTTTATTAGTAGTATGTACTTTGTACCACACTTTGGACACGCAAAAGTCTATGAAACCTCTATTTGGACACCCTGTTTCCAAATATTGGCTAAGACTATGGACGATGGGCTACCTAATTAGGATCCATGCACCTATTATGGTAGAGCCAAGCCAGTAGTAGACCTCCATTCACCGGTGAGATAAATGCGAACTAATTCGGCCACTCTGGCCATCTTCACCACTTGGTGCCTGATATCAGAAAAAACTGTGGCTAAGTGTGTGTGTGTGTCTGTGTGTGTGTGTGTGTGTGTGTGTGTGTGTGTGTGTGTATGATTCATGCATGACTGGAGCACAGGTATGGCAGTCAGGTCTACCTGATAGTACTGCACTCCACTGCACTGCCCTGTACTGCACCCAAGATGAACCCACATCTATTTAATATATGGAGAATATACTGAAAATGTACAAGTGGCTGAGATTTCTAATAAGTGAAAAAGTCTTTGTACTGGTCGTGAACCTTAACGTTATCAACAATGTTTATAGAAGTGATGCAGAATTAATTGCTTGGTAACATCTACTGCACTCAACTTACATATACATAACAGAAACATATATTCCTTTGGCAAGTATGTTCTATATTTGCAATGGCTCTAAAGGAAAGTAGTGTCATCTTAAGTAACCAACTTACATCTACATGACAGAAAATATATATTCCTTTGGCAATTATGTGCTATATTTGTACCTGCCCTAAAGAGAAAGTAATGTTATCGTAAGTAACCGCAACATGATACACATGCTGTAAGCTGCACGTCCCAAGTGCTGTTATGACAGAGACATGATTTTTCATGTCTATGATAACAATAGCTGTGATGTCATTCCTATATAAAACACTGTTTTGTCATGCGGAGAGCTTCCACATTAGGCCACTGGATCCCCATAAGCGGATTCGCCCAGGGGCTATATAAATGTGCATAAGTGACCTAGGTCCCTTTCCGACTGAAGGACCCTTCGGAACTACATGTATTCGTGAAGAGAAGGGAACCTTTTCCCGGTTCCGGGTTTCTATCTCGTCACAATATGACTTAAGCTGATGAAAGCTGATGTATTAACCCATTCCTTACTTCCTCCCACATTGTGATGTTGGCAGAGTCATGATTTTTCATGTCTGTGCTGCCTCACTGTGATGTAATTCCTATATAAAATACTGTTTTGTCATGATGAGTGCGGGAGGCACCATGCCAAAGGAAGTTACATGTGCTACAAAACAGCACACATTGATGGCTCTCAAGATGCGTACTGTATTATTCTATATTGATATGTACCTATCTACTGATACAGGCACACACAGGTAGAATTCAAGATGTGTAGTGTATTATTGTGTATTGATATGCACCTGCGTGGGTGTCCCTATATACTGATACAGGTACACACAGGTAAAATTCAAGATGCGTAGTGTATTATTGTGTATTGATATGTACCTGCGTGGGTGTCCCTATCTACTGATACAGATACACACAGGTAGCATTGTCTAGTCCGCCTACCTCTTTAATTTCATGCTCCAATACCTGCGCATGTCAGGCCTGTGTGCAGGGAGGCCTTATACCTTATAGTTCAGAGAGTGCCAGCAATTTCATGTTATCTAGATGTATTAGGACAGGAAATGAAGAAAGACCCTGCGTCGAGAGGAAGTGTGTGTGTGTGCATGTGTGTGTATACGTGTGTTTATAAATATATACATATAATACATATACATATAAATATACATATATATATATATATATATATATATATATATATATATATATATATATATATATATATATATATATACTGTATATATATATATATATATATATATATATAAATATATATATATATATATATATATATATATATATATATATATACATATATATATATATATATATATATACATATATATATATATATATATATAATATATATATATATATAAATATATATATATATGTATATATCAATATACCATAATACAATAATACTAGTACTCGATACCATGATACCTCAAAATAAGGGGCCTGTCTATATAAAGATAGGTTTAACTCACCAAACTTGGACCCAAATAGCGATTATGTAACCAGGAACTTACCTGTAAAGATAAAAAATAAGGTACATCAGACAAGAATCAAAAGGCAACAGGAATACAATATATTAAGTGGCAGTCACATTGTTCATGTATAAGCAAGACCATGTGTGTGTGTATATATATATATATATATATATATATATATATATATATATATATATATATATATATATATATATATATATATATATATATATACATATATATATATATACATATATATATATATATACATATATATATATATATATACATATATATATATATATATATATACATATATGGGCAAAGTCAAGCAAGAGTTATCATCTAGGGCAAAAAATAAACTTTATCAAACTGTTTGGTGTCGTATATGGTTGGAAAGCTTATAATCTCTAGTTTCTGGATATGTATTTAGATTTTAATTTTTTTTTGAAATAAAAGAACAATTAAGGATTTATTCAAGGACGTTTTGGTAATCACACAAAATGTTAATAACTAACACTAACCCTACTTAACACAATCTAGTACTGCTGGTCATTTAATTTGATTTAAAGGCTACCTATGCAATTTATGGGTTATTAATAAGACTTATAATCATCCTTTAAACATTCACACACTTTTATGAAATAAAAAGGTGTTTTTTCATAAATTTGAAATTAGGTGATATGTGACTCCGTAACATGTGACTCCGTAACGCAAAAAACAGATATTTTTTAATTTTCTAAGTGTTAACCTTAACATAAAAATACCAAACTTGGTGAAAGAAAGCTTTAAGGGACCCTTTTAAATCCAATACAAGTTGTTTCTTGGAAAATTATTTTTTAGAGGTTTTTATTGGGAGTGAAATGTGTGACTCCGTAACGTTACGGAGTCACATGTATGTCAAGGGGCATTTAAGGTGGGTAAAACTCATTTCTTAAGAACACAATTTAGTACTATTTTATGACCTTAAGAAAATACATGGCATAATTATTTTCATAACCATGTTATTCTGAGTCTACGCAAACCCATAATCTCACAAAATAAAGAGTTTTTTCTGAAGAGATTCCATCCAATTCTGCCTCATCCTATCCACCTGTATTTATAACATAATGGTGAGGTAGGTGGATTTGCTAAGGCTGAGGTGTTTAGTTAAGGTCCTGAATGTGATGTACAGCAACTTTCCTTTTAGTAGGAGTTAGTTTTTTGATCATGCTGTCTAGCAAAGCTGCTTCTTAGGCATAGTATCCCAGACTAAATATATCAACTTTTTCCAGTGAGCATGTGGAGTAAGAGGAAGTTTTAGTTTATTCTGTAGTACACTTTTCCAACAGCTTCTTTTCTTCTCTCTGTGCTTTCTTTTTACCTCTCTTTCTATCTTTCCTACTATTTGTTCCTTTGTCAGTTCTGGTGCATTCTGCTTTTTGATCTGTTTTCTTATCCGATCCTTCACTGCCATTCTCTCATGGAGCCCAGGGTTAGCTATGATCTTTTCCCTGTTTTTCTGCTTTTCTCAGTGATGGACAATGACATGTTTCCCTCTTGAAATTCTGAATGAATGTGACCTTGAGTGCCTTTTTAAGATTAACCTCATCAATATTCACAATGCAAAGGTATGCACTAATCCAGACAATAGGAAGCCACTAAATAAGGAAGGGCAGAGGGGTGGGCCGGGTGGCTAACTGTAAACAATTGGATCAGTTGTAGTAACAGCTGTAGGTAATCCAGTCCCACAGGACAGATCAACTCATATGTTTATTGCTACATAGGAAATCGTACCATTTATGCAATTAGTAACAATGTAGCCACACCTTCAGAAGACAAAAATAATAACAAGGGCCTTTCGCTCCATTAACCTGCCCAGTTTTAGAACAGACATTTCACAAGGACTGGGGGATCCTGATGACAACCTCTCTGTCACTGATCTCATGGACATATATGATACACAACTAACCAATGTGCTGAATAAGCATGCACCACCCAAGGAAAAGTCTATTGTAATAAGACCACAACAGCCTTGGTTCTCAGATGATCTCCATCGAGCAAAATCTGAGAAAAGAAAAGCTGAAAGGCTGTGGAGGAGAACTGGCCTGACAGTTCATCGTGAAATCTTCAAGGAAGAAAGAGACAAATACAACAAGCTCCTTGAAAGTAGCAAAGTGTCATATTACAATCAGAGGATTATTGATTGTGGGCAGGATTCAAAAGCGATGTCCCAGACAATGAATGAACTCCTCTTCAGGCAGAAAGTGTCAAAACTCCCAGAACACAGCTCTGCAGAAGAACTTGCAAATAGGTTCTCATGCTTTTTCAAGGAAAAGATTGATAAAATCAGGGATAACCTCCCTGACTGCTCTGACATCAACCTGGAAATAGCACAGTCACCACCTGTTTCCACTCTGAATGTTCGGCGGAATACTACAGAGGAGGAAGTATGGAAGATAATTTGCAAGTCTCCTGCGAAAAGCTGCATGCTTGATCCAATCCCAACTTGGCTCATCAAAGAAAGTAGAAGCGAATTACTTCCAGTAATGACTAACATCATAAATTCTTCTCTCAGATCTAGCCAGGTACCGAAATCCATGAAGACGGCTATAGTAACACCGTTACTTAAGAAATCTACCCTAGATCCAGATATTCTAAAGAACTACCGTCCTGTCAGTAACCTTTCTTACATCTCAAAACTGTTGGAGAGGGTGGTGGCGGGGCGACTCACTGACTACATGACTGAGAACAACTTGCATGAACATTTACAATCTGCTTACAAGTCTGGTCACAGCACTGAGACTGCCCTAGTGAAAGTACAGAATGACATTCTAACCAGCATTGACCAGCATGGAGTAGTTATACTGGTCATGTTAGATCTGAGTGCGGCGTTCGACACCATCGACCATGATATTCTATTCAGCAGAATGGAAAATACATTAGGTATTACGGGTCAAGCACTTGCTTGGTTTAAGTCTTACCTGTCAGGACGTACACTCCGCATCAAGATTGACAAGTCATTCTCTGAGTTACAGGACATTCTGTGGTCCGTACCACAGGGATCAGTGTTAGGACCATTGTTGTTCCTGATCTACCTCCTACCCCTTGGAAAACTCATCAGAAAGCATGGTTTAGAGCTTCACATATATGCAGACGACACACAGCTCTATCTGGCAATAAAACCTATCACTCAACAAGCTGTGGACATAGGAGTTGCTAGGCTGGAGGGCTGCCTCACTGACATATATACATGGATGTCACAGAACAAGCTAAAACTGAATGCAGACAAAACGGAAGTCCTAGTGCTAGGTACCCCTAAGCAGCAAGCCAAAATATCTGTGCCTAGCATCTCCGTAAATGGTGAGATTGTTAAGATTCTCAATATACCTATCGGCAATCTGGGCTCTGTTTTTGATCCAAGCATGAATATGGCCGCACATGTGTCAAAGGCAGTCAAATCTGCAAACTATCACCTTCGAAACATTGGAAGGATCAGAAAATACTTGACTGCAGAATCAACTAAAGGTGCTGTCATATCCCTGGTAACCTCAAGATTCGACTACTGCAATGGACTTCTCTGTGGAATACCTGAAGAGCTAATATGTAAGCTCCAGAGAGTACAAAATAATGCCGCCAGGGTGATCACACTCACAAAGAAGTATGACCATATCACTCCAGTACTAAAGGAACTTCACTGGTTACCAGTCAGGAAGAGAATTGAATTCAAGATTCTTCTCCTGGCGTACAAGTGTTTGCATGGAACTGCACCCTCTTACCTGAGGGAAATGCTGAAAGAGTATGTCCCACCACGGACACTGAGATCAACATCCAAGAACTTACTCTGCGAGCCGAGAACCAACATGAAAACCTACGGTGACAGATCATTTAGTGCCTGTGCCCCAAAACTATGGAATCAGCTCCCAAATAATATTCGGGCAGCTGGGAGTGTGGCAATCTTCAAACGACAATTGAAAACACATCTGTTCAAAGATGTATTTATCAAATAACTATGTGGATATCAACATCTATCCTCTGACAATGAATGTAATGCGCCTTTGAGCATGTTTATATGGAAAGGGCGCAATATCAAATGACAATATTATTATTATTATTATTATTATTATGTGTAATGTCAGAAAAAGGAAGCGTCCCAGACACCTAACATCCCATACATCCCTATCCTGTTACCTTGCTAAGAGACAAACCTTTCCTGTCTATACTTAAATACCTTTACAAAGCAGTCCAACAGCACCTCACTATAGTGAAAAGCAGGTGCAAAATACAATTTTGTCTGATTTTAATACACTTTGTTAGGTCTTCTTGCAAAAATATTCACTTTTACATTCATTTCTTATATTCATTTGCCAAATAAAACTACATTTGATAGAGTATTGTGCATTAATGTGAATATGTGACTCTGTAACAACTTAACAGGACTTTCTGTGATGTTTTTCTTAGTAAAACCAGTTTTGGTAACAATTATAACTAAACTATTGTATTATGTTGTTTAAAACAAGTTTATCTATCTAAATATTGAGTTTTCTTTAAGAGTAATTCATGGTAATTGGACCAAATTAAACAACATTTGATAGAGTGTTGTGCATTATTATGAATATGTGACTCCGTAACGTTTGGCGAGTGTGACTCCGTAACGCAACCTTCAGTAATGTTTTTTTCAATAAAACCAGTTTTGGTAACAATTATAACTAAATTTTTGTCTTATGTTGTTAAAAACAAGTTTATCTATCTACATATTGAGTTTTCTTTTAGAGTATCTAATTGCAACAGCAAGAAAAAGATATTTGATTAAAACCTTGAAAAACAGGTGGTAATTTTCCGTGACTCCGTAACGGGCATGTTTTTTCACTTTTTAACCATCAAATTTTTTTTTTATGAAAATGAATTTTATACCATAATAAAGTACTTCACAAGCCCTTTCTAACCATATATAACTTTATATCAATGCCTTTTTAATAAAACTGTTATTTAGCAGTGAACAGCAAATCTGTGACTCCGTAACAACTTGACTTTGCCCATATATATATATATATATATATATATATATACATATATATATATATATATATATATATATATATATATATATATATATATATATATATATATATATATATATATATATATATATATATATATATATATATATTTATACAAATATGACATCCCCACGGGATGGCTAACATGATTGTCTACCTCCAGTGAGCATTGTCACAAGAGGGCATACACTGCGGCTGAAATGTTCAAAATCATTTTTTCAATTTGATACATTGATGATTTTTAATAAAAACTTATTTTGATAGGATTCATTGATATCTTCATTAAAATGCTGTCAATGCCACACAAAGGAAAATCATGAAGTTTCCATTCTCTGTTCCTATAACCTCATCAAGTCAAGACTGTCTTATTCTCTCCTTAATTGCCAGCAGGGTTGCAGCAATTACACCTGTGCACACCTGAAGATGATTACATCCTTATGCTATAATTAACGTCGCCCATCGCTGACCTATTGTCCATGGCCTCTCGAGCAAACGTGAACAGATACATACTGGCCGTCTCACTCTGTCTGATGGAGAGATAGTTAGTTCATAAAATTGTTCAGTCTGTCACCATGGTAACCAAACTAAGAAAATGCTTAAATATTAACCAGAAGTACTGTTCAAAGTAGTATACCAACTTCCTGGTAAAAGGTTCAGAATCAATAAATAGCTATGTCATAACTAACTTGGTGATGTCTTTTTTCTACAGTGTAAGAAATTGTTTCAGGAAGATATGTACCTTAGTACTCGAACACCAACTTTCTTTCAAACATCTAATAATTCTATAATTGATTTTTTAAGTTATTTTCAAAGGTATCATAGATCCAGCAAAATTGTATTGGAGATATCGCGGCAAGTAAGTGTTAACCTATTTATGCTCAAAGCACCCGAAAACAGCCTGATGATTTTGTTGAAATCTTTGAGCCAAAAGCACATTTAGGAAAATATATGACGGGGAAATGTTCATCAGAACATTACCAACAACCCTCCTTCAAATATTTTCTAAAATCGTCCTTGATTTCAAAGTTATTGTCAAAGTATCGAAGACACAAATAATAGTTCCATCCTTCCAATGCTCGGGCTATTGTCATCCAAAGCACAAGAACGCAAAGAGTTTTGAAAACCATCTAAACCTTGTCATGTTGGTTTCGATTGGATAGCTCTCACATGAGTACCCATATGCCAGGGTTTCAGTCATTTTTCAGGTCTTGCATCATTTTGTTTTGGCAAAATTAGCCACTAGCAGCATAAGGGTTAACCCTTCCAGTGCTAAGGCTAAATATCTAAACCCTGTCATGTTGGTATTCATTTGAAAGCTCTTGTTAAATACTTTCAAATGAGTACCTATATGCCAGGGTTTCAGTAATTTTTCAGGTTTTTTGCATCATTTTGTATTGGCAAAATTAGCCACTAGCAGCATAAGGGTTAAGCTGCATACCTTTACCACTGGTCCATGCAGCAGAGAGTGGTAGAGACAGTAGCTTGCAGCTACCACAGCATACTTAATGGTCCCTGTAATAGGTGGGCAATTACACCTTATCTAATGGCTACATTGTACAGCATATCTGTATACACCTGTAACAATATTCTGCCCTAGGCCCATGGTATCACACATGTACATACCCAATCTACCCTAACCTGATAAGGGAAAACAAAACTGTCAAAATATATGCAGAACCTCGCAGTTAGATTATACGAAGAAACTTTTCTCATATACATAAGAAAATCATAGTACTCGAAATCCAACCTTCTCATTGATAGCTGTTCCAAAATGTACATAATGAAACAATTGGCCAAAAATGCATTTAATTTGCATTTCATACTCTGGGCCCAAAGTTTGGAATAGCTTAACTGAGCTTTCAGATGTGCACCATCACTACCATCCTTCAAATCTCGATACCTTGAAGCAATGTACTGATTGTACTCTACTACTTTTTAACCCTGAGGGCTTTGGTCTACTTGTAACCATGCCAGAGGGCCTCAGTTATAGAAAGGTGGCCAAATTTGCCACCAGCAGCATTTAAGTGTTAAGATTTTAACAGATCAGACCAATCTCCCAATGGCAGTTTGACTAGCTTGGTGAACACCTGTCTGACCAGAGCAACGTATTTAGGAAAATATATAAACGAGGAATGTCAAACTGAAATCAAGCTAAAACTCTGCTTCAAATATTCTTCAAATTTATAATGATTCTTAAGTCCATCATAGCAAATCGACTATAATTTTCAGAGGAAATTTAGCAAGAATGGGTTAAACCAAGGGTCAAGGTCATCTCCTGAGCAAAACTTTTCTGCCCGGGTGTTTTGCTCAAGACAGGGCTTCTTTTGTGCCGGTCTCTCAGCTAAGGCCCTAATTCTATGTAAACATGGGGTGCTTGAGCATGTGCAGCTGGTGGAAAAGGGCTGTATCATGGACTGCTGAAAAGGGTGTTCCACTTCCTTTACTCTCCTTCAACCCTGTGCCCTCTTATAGGGTGATGATGTGAAGGGAGGCCTGGCTCAGGACCTGAACACATACACTACCTCACGCTGAACAAATGCCTTAAGGTACGAGGCTAGATCTTGGATGCCTGGACAATTTTACAGAAGTATCTCCAAAAAGTTTGAAGAATTCATTATAAAATATATTTGGGTTTAATCATTAAAAAAAAGAAGAAAAAAGAAGAAAAAAAAGAAAATTTTCTTTTTTTAAATTAGAGAAATGTTTTAACTCTGATTCATGCAGCTGATCGGTCAAAGAGCTGATGATAAATTTGTTATCCTTGTTGTGAAAATGGTACACAACCGATGTCTGCATTCAGCCATTAATATTGCTGGATCCTCGGAGACATCTTGCCATATAGCATTTACACAACAAGGATAACTAATAATATGTGACACAGTAAATAAAGTCAGGGCTTGCAGGTAGGATAGTATGGTAGCAGGCTAACATGATTACCAGAGCCTGGCAGTGAAGTACATCATCTGATCAGGGACACCTTGATTAACCTATTCATATCCTGCAGAGCTTATTTGAGACCTGACATTCAGATAACCACAGCATTACATAATCACTTAACCAACTATTACTCACATGAGGGTAACATAACTGGACTCTCAAACAAACCCCAGTGTGGGTATTTATTTAACCAGTAAGTCAGGGACCCAATAAACCTGGACAGGCAGAAATTCGGTGAATGCTGTTTTGGACAGGCATATTGAAATCCTGGCTAAGACCCCGGTTAACCCTGTCCTCATCAAGTACCCTGACCTGGCAGTAAATGTGGTTTTATTTCTCCACATTCTCTAAATCAGAGTCACGCAAAGCTTCAGTGCAGCTCAAGCTGATTTATTTGACAAGTTTTACATATACATGCGTGTGAGTTAAGTCAGATGATGCATAAAGGTTATCCAAGTAAAACTTGAGTACCTTTGCCATTCCCTTTTTTCAATATTAACTATATTCAGGTCAATAACTGCAACAAGACTCAATTATATATATACAATTTCAGCCCCTTTCACACCTTCTTTATTCTTTATCTAGGAAGGGTTAACCTTCACCAATACCAACAACATATAAGACAGGGCTTGACTGGGAACCCTAAATACCACCCCAGGGTGAGTAAAGGGTACAAGGGTGTTCGTGATCTATTTCTGTACCCAAACCTAACCAACCATCACTGATCACAGACCATGGGCAGAGGCCTTTATGCTACTTCCCTATATATGCTGTGTGAGAATATTTAGCTAATGACTCATACAATTTCCGTAATGCGACCAGTTTCTCACAACTGAGTAGGCCATTGGGCCAATGGGCCACAAATCTTGGCATTTCAGTGGCATCCTCAAAACTATGGCCGTACAGTATGAGCATTTCACATGCTACGTAGTACATATCAATATGCAGTAACTGTTTTTGAATGTTTATTCTGTTGAATATAACATTCCTACTTGGCAAAAGAGCGGTCTTCTTTGCACTGGGCCAACTCTTGATATAAATACATACTTAGAGCATGTTATGCTTGGCCTGCGATATCAAGATGATAACAAGTGTCTTCACAAAGTACAGCCTACATTTCAGCTCTTCCTGTCTGGCCAATAACAAAGACAGGATACAGACAGGAAACAGTACTTATCAAACACCGCTAAGAATAGCACATTGTGACATACTTAGAGCTATTTATAAGTATAAACAAACTCAAGTATTAATGTTTTTCTGTGTCAATTTCATTTCATAGCCAGGAACACCAAGCCCTTCACGTCATTTCTGAAGTGGTATGTACCCATTAAAAAGGGTTCCTGTACCTAGTGTACCCAGTATACCCAAACAAGCGCCAAGCAAACTTATATCGACAGTTAGGAAATTTAGTAAGAAATAAAACTTGAGTCCATCTATGCAGTTAGAACAGCTAGAAATATTTTGCCTTGGGGATTGATTGCTTTAATGTTTTTCGCAATATGATACAATATTGGCATGTCCTCAACTATAAGATATCTTGTCCGTTTTTAACAATATTACCTGCCTCCTAGAGACCTATTTGATTATATGTTTGAAAATGACATTTTATAAAAATTACTCATAATTTTGGGGAGTGTCCTGAGGGGTGAATTTTGATGGTGTGGGTGTCCTAATGACACCCAGACACCCAGCTTGTTAAGAATATGCTTACAGCAATGCTCCTCATGCAACCAACAGGGTTTTCAAAACCTCTTCAACATCCACCCATTCATACTTCATGTAACCTCTCCATGTGTATAAAAGACATCTTATCTTCTCACCCTATCATGCAGCCTCACCTGTCTCTACAGGTAACGTCATCAGGGCGGGTACAACGGGGTGGTAATTCATCAATCAGGGTACTACCCTGCAGCAGTGTGGCTCCCTCTCTGACCTTCACTACCCTACCAATTGACCTTCAATCCGTACCCAACTGGTAACACTAACTAGCCCACCAAGGGCAACCTTTAACATGCTTTTAACCCATTTACACTCAGAGCGGCCAAAAGAGGCCTGACTATTTTTGAAATATTTTCCTTACAAAAGCATTTTTTTGAAAACATTTGAAGGAGAAATGTTGATCAGATGATAACAACAACTCTCCATGAAATATTTGGCAAACTTTGGCTTTATTCCCAAGTTACTTCCAAAAGTATGAAAGTAGCAGACAATATTTCTGGAGGAACTCTTAAGTGTGAATGGGTTAAGAAGCCATCGCAGTAGCAATGTAACAATGTAGCACTTTTTCTGGCATTTAGAAGATCCTTATTAACCTTCTCATGCTTAGAGTTCACTGCATGGCAGAACTGAACCCATTCATGCTTAAGAGGTCCTCTAAAAATGTCGTCTGGATCTTTGATACTTTTGATTAAAACTTTGGATTAAGGAATGATTTTGCAAAAGATTTCAAGGAGAGTTGTTGGTGAAGTTCTAAACAACGTTTCTCCTTGAAATATTTTTTAAACTTTGCTTTCGCCTACAAGATCTCATCAAAATTGTCCAGCTGCTTTTGGCCGTTGTGAACATTAATGGGTTAAGGATCAGGAGGAATCAGAAGTATCACAGCTCCAGATGACACAAGTCAAGGTAAACTGTGATTACAAATGGGTTGACCTATTTATTTCCATAGCACCCAAAAACTATCTTAAGCATATTTGAGAGTGGAGCAATATCTTTGAGAAAAATGTCTGTCAGGGAAATGCTGACCAGAACAAAGTCCACAACTCTCCTTCAATTTTATTCTAAATTTGTACCTAATTCTTAAGTTATTTCAAAAAGTATCATAGGAGCAGACGACACTTGTTGAGGCAATTTATTCCAAGCCTGAGGAGGTTAAGCAGCTTCACATCTCATTAATGCTTCAGGCTTCATCCAGAAATTGTCATCTGGATTGATGATAATTTTGACAATAACTTTTGAATTGGGAATTATTTTACAAAATATTTGAAGGAGAGTTGTTGGTAATGTATAGATCAACATTTCTCCTTCAAATATATTGCAAATTGTGCTAAAACTTGAAAGATTTCTTCAAAATTGTCAGGCTGGTTTTGGCCGCTTTGAGTATTAATGGGTTAAGCAGCTTGAGCATACTTGACAAGGTAAACAGCGGAGGTGTTAAGTCAAAGTGGAGTGTTGTAAAAGCCCAAACAAAAGGCCCTTAAGTCTATGGAGGAATTCGGCACATAAGGGTATAGTAAAAAGGGTGTCATGGGGACACCTGCTAACAAATCTACCCCTTGAAATCCCATCATATAGATGTTTCACCAAAGGTAGCCTAAATCAGTTCAAAGACTTGTTGACAACAAATACTTGATTTAAAATCAAGTGGTCTAGTTACAAAGGGAAGAAGTTTGCTCTCGACCAAAATCAGTAATCAACGTTTTTTTGTTGTTTTTTTACAAAGTAAGGGAGACCATACCATGGTCAGAATCACCCATAGCAGCCGTTAAGTTCAGTAACACCCTTAGGAATCATTGTAGCCTGAGTTCAGGAAAATTAAGTTCAGTAAAAACTAGTTCAGGAAAATCGGCCAGCTCAATATAACCTTATTATACCTATAGTGCCCCTATAAAACCATTGTCTAAAATCTATAAAACTTTCTATATAGCTATAATAACCAAGAACAAAAGCATGAATTTACAAAATATTTGAAGAAGAGGTTCTGGTTAGTTCAGATTAACATTTCCTCATCAATTATTATCAAAAACATGCTTTTGCTAGCAAGAAATCAGCAAAAAGGCATGAATGGGTTAATTTCCCATTAATTTCAAGGCTGCTGTTGTAAACAACTGCTGTTCCTGCCTAGCGGGCATCCATATCTGTCCCATGCTTATGAGAATACATCTTTCATGATGTGAAAACAACATCCTGAAGGCTGCTGGATCAAAGAGCGCCATGGAAAAACTTGTTATCATAACTTCAGAGGCAGTGGCACACCAGTAGGAAAACAGGCCTTCCACTCTGGGGTTGACTTTATAATCTTAACCCTTCCAATGCTGAGGCAACTTCATCCAACGCAAAAGGACACAAGATGTTTGAACACCATCTAAACCCTGTCATATTGATATTCATTAGATAGCTCTTGCTGAGTACTATCAGATTAAAACCAATTTTTCATGAAATCATTTTCTACAAGTTTATCTCAGACAGGGTCTTTCCCAGGATTTTAAAAATGCCAGTCTAAAATAGCAAGATTTTCTAAAAGTTCTGCCCATCCAGATTAAGCTACTGATCTGCTCCAAATCTTTATACATTTACTGGCATATTGTGTCAAATAGGGCAATTGACACTTCAGTCATGTAATAGAAGATGGTCACTTTGATTGGAAAATATTTGGTTATCACCCTAAAAAGTCAAAATTGAAAATTCTTCATAGAAAATTTTGCTTGTCCAACAATTTTTTTTTCAGGAAAATGCCTGTCCAAAAGACAGCTGGACAGGAAAGTCCCTGATCTCAGAATTATGAGAACGGATCCATATCACAGCTCCAATTGAGAACTCCAGACATGAAAAGGTTAGAGTTGATTTAAAACATCAGCCAACAAGGACTTCCTGTTCAGCGCAAGGGGAGCGTGGTGCGGCAGATGACTATTAGATATTCCTCTCATGCCCGCACCCTCATTCTCCCTGCGGCCCTACACGACACCCTACCGCTACTCCACTACCCTAATCCCATATTTGGTCACACCCAACTAACCACCACCCTTCAGCACTGACTACGTCTAAACCTCCCTCCCTTCCTGTCTTCACTCTCATCTGCCCTAGAAGCACACTCTTACGAATATAGGATAACTCTCTCATCCATTCTCTTTCTGTCTGTCTCACTCTCTAAACATTGAGACAGTGGGCCTGGACTCCTGGGGGTGCAAAAGGGTGAATGGTTCACTTCAAGGTACCCACTGCACAGGAGAGTTGATTACATAAAAGATCCCAGGTAAAGCCTTGTGGGAGACAGATTAAATTCGTTCCCACTACAGGAAGAAGGTATTTACTCCAAACTAATGCGGTTACATAGTGGGGTCAGACACAATATATCCTTAACAGCCACTCTGACCCATAAACTTCTGGAGCGGAAAACATAGTCTTGGCCAACAGGGTGTCTGGATGTCATTTTGTAACCCAAAACCTTGAAAGTCATCCCTCAGGACACCCACAATTTTTGTTGTTGTTTTTTGTGAGTAATAATAGTTAATAATATTAATTAAACAATAATGATAAAAACAAAAATAATGAAAAATAAAAATAAATAATAATTATAATTTCATAATGATGATAATAATAATAATAATAATAATAATAATATTAATAATAATAATAATTATTATTATTATATAATAAAATGATGATAATAATAATAATAATGATGATAATAATAATAATAATAATAATAATAATAATAATAATAATAATAATAATAATAATAATAATAATAACAATAATAACAATAATGATGATAATCAACTTCATTTCATGAGGGTAATAAATGATTTGATTTTTGCTGTGGCCCTTAGAAATTAAGTATACATTCCCATATAACTGCAAGATACACAACTTCTTAACCCTGATAAATGTTGTATCATTCATGTTCTCCTGTTACCTGTCACACAGCATGGGGAAAAGGTGGCCTTGACAGCACACAGATAGTCAAACAGTCAAGAAAACTGAGAGATGTATGTAGTATCTGCCTCAGGCTCTTCAGGTATCCCTTACCTAGCACGTCCCCTAGGTCAGAAGCTATGACAGCAGAGAAATATGTTCCTATTGTTATATAAGGCCTAAAAAAGTGATATAGAGAGGGTTTGTTTGCTTCCTGTAACCCTACCCTAACAAGTTTTTATTCAAAAAAATCCCAAACTTGAAGTTTTTTTCCGCCCTCCCAACTTCCAAACAGTGTAAAACATGCATAAAACACACATTCTTGACCAAAAAAATAATTCAAAAAAAATTGTTTCTACCTACCCTATTCTTTTTTGGACCGTTACAGGAAACAAACAATTCTTTTTTCTAGGCCTAAACAGGTTCAGCATGACTACTACTCGCCTAGTCCTAGGCCCCCCAAAAATCCTCTCTATATATTTGACATAAAAGCAATACCAACTCAAAGCTGTGTCTACCCTGATTTAGTTCATTAATTGCTCACCAGGTGGACTGCAGTGAGATATTTCCAGTTTCAGGAACTAACACCTGGACATTAAGCATAAGATTGTCACCAGAACAGATAAGAGTGCATTCATTATCTAATGAAATTATTGACAAGGAGCTAATCTCAACATCAAATATTTTTGTAACTATGCTTTTGATTGCAAGATTTAATTGAAATTGTCAGGCTGTTTTTGGCCGCTGTGAGCATTAATGGGTTAATAAGGCCTGAAAAAAGAAATTGTTTGTTTCCAGAAACGGTCTGAAAAAAATAGGGTAGGTAGGTCGGAAATAAAAAAAAATTTGTATTATTTTTTTGGTCAAAAAAAATGATTGGGAGTTGGGAGGGCAGAAAAAACTATAGGGTAGGGATTTTTTTTTTGAATAAAAACTTGTTAGGGTAGGGTTACAGGAAACAAACAACTTTTTTTAGGCCTAAGATGAGGAAGGGGTGAAGGGATGTTTTGAGTCTGTCGTCCTGTCATGTGACAGAGAGAGGATGCCGGTTATAATGATACTTTTATTCATGAGTCCGCCAGCACAGCTGTGGACTCCATTAATCTCCTCCACTCATATCTCCCCAACTGCAAACCCTGGATAAACAAACATGCAGCATCATCCACACCAGCAGACCTGTTGAATAACACACTCAACAACAAGTTGTGAACAACTAGGAAGGGAGTTACAGGTACCCTCCAGGCCTCCACAAGGTTCAACAGCTGAGAGTTGAGTCTCTCACTCGTTCTCTCGCTCTCTCCCTCCCTCCCTCTGTCTGTCTGTCTGTAAATATATAGGGTTTATTTTATTAGTAGTATGTACTTTGTACCACACTTTGGACATGCAAAAGTCTATGAAACCTCTATTTGGACACCCTGTTTCCAAATATTGGCTAAGACCATGCCCCCCCCCCCCCCCACTCCATATTCTCCTCATCAGAGGAAGAAGACAACAATGAGGGAGATCATGATGATCCAGAACAGGAAATGATGAGGAGGACAATGATAAACAGGTGAATGATGATGATGATGATGACGGCGATTACTAGAAAGATGATGATGAGGGAGGGAGGGAGGAGGAAGAAGAGCTTAATCGCCTGTATATATAGTTGATAGAAATGATAACACACAGAGAACAGTTTTGGTGGCATGCGTGCTGTAGTAACTAGTTTAGCCAGCAGCCATCCTCATCATTGTCTACCCTCCAGGTGAGGTGTCATAATGGACGTGTCAGGTGTAGTAGTGGCACCAGCACTGCCCTACTTTGTCCCGTTATACAGCACACCTATGTACACCCAGACATACATATATCGTACACGTGTGTGTATGTGCATGTGTGTATACGTGCACTGTACACATACATTCATTTGGACCCAGACATATATATTGTTCATGTGTGTGTGTTTATGTGCATGTACTAGGACTGTCATTGACATCCATTTTTTTTCGATTCGATAATTGACATATTATTTTTCGATTCCGATTATTTCGATTCGATTTTGAAGAACTGCACTATTAGAATTTTTTTCACATGTTCCACACTATTTTTGTGGCTAGGATCCTAAGATTCTCACAATGCAAACACAATGAAGGTTTTCTCAACTCTTTTTGATTGAATACTTGAGTTTCTCTTCAAAATTCTTCTTTGAGTTGGCTAAAAATGGCAAAAAATGGTGTAAAAGGCTGAAAAAATGTGTTTCGATTAATTGACATAATGATTGACATAATATTTTTTTCGATTAATTGGAAAAATTATTTCGATCGATCGATACTTGTCATATCAATGACGGTCCTAGCATGTACTGTATACACACATTCATTAGAATACCTAAAGCCTACAAAACATGCTGCTGGGCATCTCTATACTATACTAAGGCTACTTTTGTCCAAAGCACAAGGACGCAAAGATTTTTGGAAACCATCTAAATCCTATCATGTTGGTATTCACTAGATAGCTCTCGCTGAGTTCTCTCAGATGAATACCCATGTGCCAGGGTTTCAGTGCCATTTTCACGTTTTCTGCATCATTTTGTATTGGCCAAATTAGCCAATTTTTAGCCAAATTAGCTTGCCGAACCTTCCAAATCCATCTTCTTTTCAGACCAGCCCCCTGCGACACACATAGAGACAAGGAGATGAAGCCTTTATGCTAATCAGGCCGCCAGAAAAACCTTCCGTTACTCAACCTAGACGTTACCTGTGCTCACACAGTCTTCATCTATGTCCCATATATACCTACTAACCAATAGTTGACTTCCCGGAGAAAGTGCTTGACTAACTGTTTGCTTTCACTACATAATCAAAAGCGAGGATTCTATGACTCTGCATGTTTGAAAGAGAGGAAAAAGTCGCTGTGAACATCAATGATAAATGGGGCTCTGTGAACCATATCCACCACACCTGTATCCACTCTCACTCTGTTAACCCTCCTAATGCTGAGCCTACTTTTGTCCAAAGCACAAGAATGCGAAAATCTTTGAAAAACATCGAAACCCTGTCATATTGGTATTCATTTGAAAGCTCTCGCCGAGTACTCTCAGATGAGTACCCATGTGCCAGGGTTTCAGTCATTTATCAGCTGTTTTGTTGTGAACCATCTCCACCCCACCTGTATCCACTCTCACTGTGTTAACCCCTCCAGACTTGGAGGCATACTGCATAGTCTTAGCAAGCAGGGCGTCTGGGCACCTTTTGCACACCCTAACCCTCAAAAATCACCCTTCAGGACACCCAAGAGAATTTGAGAGGAGCTTCTTAAAATGTCAATTTATAGCATATAATTGAATTTTTAAATTAATGAAGATAAATATTGATCAGAGCCTAACATATAACTCTCCTAAAAAACACTATTTAAAGCTGAACTTTTGAATCATTTTCAAAAGTATCCTTGATCCATCCTCACATATGAAAGAGTTAATTCAATTTTCTTTAATAGGAAACCACCAAAACACTGTACATAGCATAGCAGTGTTTTCAGTCTGGCGGTGGCAGTCGGCAGTCATGGTGGCCTAGTTTACTACTCTGGGCAGCCTGCCTCCCACTGAATGTCACTGCGGATGCCTGGGATGAAAGCTCCACTCAGCACTGACACTTTTCGCATGATGCATACCTGGCCAACGCTAATTAGTCCAGGTAACACAGGTAACAACAACACACTGCCATATGGCCACTAATTACCTCCTCCTCTTCCTCCTCGTCCTCATCCAGTCAAGCCAAACAGAAACTGCCTTATTTAGCCAGCTATTGTTCTCAATTCATCCAGGTGAGAGAATATCAGGTAATAATTCAATTAGCCTAAGTGCATCACAATTATTGGGAAATATAGTCATGGTTATCATGTAATCGCCCATGCATGTGTGTACAACTTTGTTGTAAAATGCATAGGGTTGCCAAAGAAATCTGCTGAAGAAAATCTTAATGTTTATACATAGATATGATTAACAAATCATGTAACTAAGCTTTC
Source organism: Maea johnstoni (assembly GCA_963942565.1). Lineage (NCBI taxonomy): Eukaryota > Metazoa > Annelida > Polychaeta > Spionida > Magelonidae > Maea > Maea johnstoni. The sequence goes on from OZ012695.1 coordinate 32,487,354, forward strand.
TAAGAAATCCTGAAATCATCATAATTATCAAGTTATATTCTGTTAATTCCCTTCTATTCTCAGCTATAAATGGCATGGGGAAGCGAAAATACACAATATAATTATGAACATGCTATGAGCAATAAGAATGGATTTTTTTTTCAAATTTACTAATATTTATTTACTATATCACAGGGCTCCAATATGACTAAATATTCTACTCATCTGTGATTCTTACTGGTGCAAAAAAACTTGGATCAATAAAGGCATCACTGACCTCAAGAATAATTGGGGCAGAGATGTAAGTTTTGTTCTAACTATTAATTCCTTTCAAAAATACCTTCTGAATTTCTTATCACTATGCAAAATATGACAATTATCCAGGCTGCTATTTTTTTTAATTTATATATTTATATTTTTTATTTATTTTTTGCTTGGGGGGTTAACTATATTCATATAGTGAACTAAATGATGATACTGGGTGGGGCTCAATGAGTAATAGACAGATAACTGTACAGATACACTGATCAATCGTTGCGTCAATACAAATCTGCAGACTAAACTCTATATGGTGAACTAAATGATGAGACTGGGTGGGGAATCTATGAGTAATAGACAGATAACTGTACAGATACACTGATCAATCGTTGCGTCAATACAAATCCGTAGACTATACTCTATATAATGAACTAAATGATAAGACTGGGTGGGACTCTATGCGTAATAGACAGCGAAATGTACAGATACAGCGCTGTTACAGTCTTACAGATCAATCTATCCGTCAATACAAATCAGTCATCATGCCGAGGAAACTTGGTCAAGGTTGAGAATCAATATATTGATCAGTGAGAAAGTTCATCAGAGGTATCTATTATTCATACACCTACTACAGCTGAGGCACACACACAGCACTACAGAGTACTATCATACTCAAGATCACAGGTATCTCAATGAAAACAAATAGATTAACTCTAAAATTGTCTATTTATTACTGTGCTCAAGATTGCAGATATATCTCCATGAAAACAACTAGATTATCTCTTAAATATACTATGTATTACTATGCTCAAGATCAGAGATATCAATGAAAACAGGTAGATTATCCCTAAAATTGTTGATTTATTACTGTGCTCAAGATCAGAGATATCTCAATGAAAACAAATATATTATCTCTAAAATTGTCTATTTATTACTATAAATGCTCAAGATTGCAGATATATCTCAATGAAAACAACTAAATATACTATGTGTTATTACCGTATGCTCAAGATCAGAAATCTCAATGAAAACAAGTAGATTATCTCTAAAATAGTCTATTTATTACTGTGCTCAATATCAGAGATATCATAATGATAATAAATAGATTATCTCTAAATCTACTAGCCCTGCTGCCATGGTAAGTACATTAGACAATACCTTCCCTCAATGTACAGGGATGAACTCTGGGGAACCTCCCAATCAGTATTATAGGTTATAAGCCCATGCGGGGTGATTTCTACTAGCCCTGCTGCCATGTTACACGATTCCTACTAGCCCTGCAGCCATGTGGGGTGATTTCTACTAGCCTTGTATCCATATGGGGTGATTTCTGCTAGCCCTGCAGCCATGTGGGGTGATTTCTACTAACCCTGCAGCCATGTGGGGTGATTTCTACTAACCCTGCAGCCATGTGGGGTGATTTCTACCGGCCCTGCAGCCATGTGGGGTGATATCTACTAACCCTGCAGCCATGTGGGTGGATTTCTACCGGCCCTGCAGCCATGTGGGGTGATATCTACTAACCCTGCAGCCATGTGGGGTGATTTCTACTAACCCTGCAGCCATGTGGGGTGATTTCTACTAACCCTGCAGCCATGTGGGGTGATTTCTACTAACCCTGCAGCCATGTGGGGTGAATTTCTACTAGCCCTGCTGCCATGGCAAGTGCAGTAGACGACACCTACTCTCCATGTACGGGGATGAACTCTGGGGAATCTATCAATCAGTATTATAGGTGCTAAGCCCATGTGGATCTCTAGCAGCAGAGCAGGAATCAATAGTGAGCAGAATGACTGAGCAGCACGGTGTGGTAGTGCTGAATTCAGGGAATTCCATCGATTGAGAGATCCCCTCAAGGCATGAAAATACAACACAATCTCCAGCAGCTGATGTCAGGTGAACGCTTTATAAGGCCTAAAAAAAGTTGTTTGTTTCCTGTAACCCTACCCTAACAAATTTTTATTTAAAAAAATGCCTACCCTAAAGTTTTTTTTCCGCCCCCCCCCCCCCCCCCCCCATCTCCCAACCAATGTAAAACATGCATAAAACACACATTTTCGACCAAAAAAATAATGCAAAAAAAATTATTTTACTGACCAACCTACCCTATTTTTTTCAGACCGTTACAGGAAACAAACTATTTTTTTCTTGGCCTAACCACTCAGAGTATGCATACAACACTACCTACCACATGGTCAGCGTTATGTACAAGAAATATACAATCATGGGATCTTTGAAAGAAGTCCTTGAATACATAATTGGAAATTAGAAGTATCAAAGCAATATAACAGAAAAATTGCAGTAAATTTATATTTTACATATCAAGAGTACTTAGTGTCCATCTTATAATATTTGGAAATAGCACTACAACAATTTTAGCATACAATGTACTACCACATGGTCATTGAATACATTCAAGAACTAGGCATCTGAGCTACATGGTACTTGGAAATAGCACTTGAACAACAAAAATGAGGAATAGAAACATCTGAATATTAAGGGTACTTCAAGCTGAGGGGAAATGTGGTGAGGACTTTCTTATGATATTTGGTATTGAGAAGTTTACTCTGGACACCAAAATAACTGAAAATGTGCAGTTTCATTTGGCCTCACTCTAATTCTTAAGAAAAGGTAATGATACTCCAAAATAATCATTATCTGGATATTACAGTAAGTATATATCATGGTGCCTCTGTATCCCTCACTCTATATTCGAAAATAGAACCTCAAAATATGAAAATGACACCATCTCTCTCATCATTCAAGAAACTGAACATCAACGAACAATATTCAACTGTGTGGCTGGAAGCACGAAAGGTATAATCCTTAGATCTGAGGGCCATGGCGAAAATCAAATTTTGTATTTGACTGTGTTACCCTTGTGAAATAAAAATATTATTATCATCATTATTATTATTATCATTATTATCATTATTATTATTATTATTATTGTTATTAGTAGGCACACTTGAGTGCTGAAGAGCCTGGCATAGCTGACGTAGCTGGGATGTTTAGTACTGTACAGGTGAGTTTGTTCAATGAATGAATTAGAAACCCAAAATAAAGAAAACCGATCATTAATAAATATCACAGGGCCTTGAGATCGGAAAAGACCATGCATTGAGCTGGGAAGATGTACCAGTAGGCACACTTGAGAGCTGAAGATCTTGGCAGCATAGCTGACGTAGCTGGGATGTTTAGTACTGTAGAGGAGTGTTTGTTCAGTAAGTGAAATAGAAACCCAAAAATAATGAAAACCGCACATTAATAAATATCACAGGGCCTTGAGATAGGAAAAGACCATGCATTGAGCTGGGAAGATGTCCCGGTAGGCACACTTGAGAGCTGAAGATCTTGGCAGCATAGCTGACGTAGCTGGGATGTTTAGTACTGTAGAGGAGTGTTTGTTCAGTAAGTGAAATAGAAACCCCAAAATAATGAAAACCGCACATTATTAATAAATATTGCAGGGCCTTGAGATAGGAAAAGACCATGCATTGAGCTGGGAAGATGTACCAGTAGGCACACTTGAGAGCTGAAGATCTTGGCAGCATAGCTGACGTAGCTGGGATGTTTAGTACTGTAGAGGAGTGTTTGTTCAGTAAGTGAAATAGAAACCACAAAATAATGAAAACCGCACATTAATAAATATCACAGGGCCATGAGATCGGAAAAGACCATGCATTGAGCTGGGAAGATGTACCAGTAGGCACACTTGAGAGCTGAAGATCTTGGCAGCATAGCTGACGTAGCTGGGATGTTTAGAACTGTAGAGGTGTGTTTGTTCAGTGAGATGTGTGTGTGATAGTGCTGTCCTTGTTGTCAGGCTCAGGGTGAGCCCAGGTCAGGGAGGAGGTGTAATCACTCCTGTTAGGCACGGCACAGGAATGTCACCTGCCTAAAGCCGACTGCTTCGATGACACTTTCGAATATAACTTTAGAATGGAGAAAAAATTCACAAAATATTTGAAGAAGAATTTTTGGTTAGGTCTTGATTCTTGACTTTGAAACCAAATTCTCCGGTTACAATGTCAAGGAGGATGACTAGGAGGAGGTGTTATCTCTCCTGTTAGGCACGGCACAGGAATGTCATCTACCTAAAGTCGTCTGCTTCGATGACACTTTTCAATATAACTTTAGAATGGAGAAAAAATTCACAAAATATTTGAAGGAGAATTATTAGCTGGGTCTTGATTCTTGGCTTTGTAACCAAATTCTCTAACCAAATTACAAAGATACCCCTAAACTGTCAGGACAATTCCAGGGAGGATGACTAGGAGGTGTAATCACTCTTGTTAGGCACAGCATAGGAATGTCACCTGCCTAAAATCACCTGCTTAAATGACGCTTTCGGATATAACTTTATAATGGAGAAAAAATTTACAAAATATTTGAAGGAGAATTGTTTGTTGGGTCTTGATTCTTGACTTTGTAACCAAATTCCCTGGTTACAATTTCAGGGACGATGACTAGGAGGTGTAATCACTCCTGTTAGACATGGCACAGGAATGTCACCTGCCTCAAGTCGTCTGCATCCATGACAATTTTCAATATAACTTTATAATGGAGAGAAAATTCACATAAAATTTAAAAGAGAGTTGTCTATTGGGTCTTGATTAACATGTCTTTGTTCAAATATTTTCGAAAAAATTCTCTGGTTACAAAGATACCCTTAAATTATGCATACCCTCATAATATACCAAGCTAAGAACCATATGGAAATAGATTTCAACGGTATATCCATTAAGTATGGTTTTCATATTTCCACATTTCATAATCTGAGGGATCACATTGAAAGATATTTGTGGTTCAAATCTTAGATGAATAAAACAATGGATTGGTCACCACAGACCAATTACCATATATATGGCCTATAGTGAAGCCCTGGACACACCTAATCTCGCAGAATCTAGTCTCAGCGTGACGTCACTAGGAGACAAAGACCAATGAGGGCTCACATATTTGTCTACATTATAGAGAAGGTTGCTCACTCACAAGCGCAGAACACACCTCTTGAGTGGCTCTCATCAACAACTGGGCTAGGAGTTGTTCCAAGGCTGCTGAGCAAAATCTGCTGGTTGCATATCCAGTAATCGACATTCGTGTTCATATATAAGATATCAATGTCGACATCGGCCATCTTTGATCACATGACTCTAGGTAGGCATATTGATAATGCTATGGAGCTGTGTTGTTACAATAGGATCAGACACAAAGCCATATGTTCCCCAGTACAAGAAATCTATATGGACTGTATACGTCTACACACAGGCCACTTGCGGAGCAGCATAATAATAATAACCCTTCCAATGCTGAGGCTTTCTTTCTTTCTTTGTTTGAAGCACACAGACGGAAACATTGAGAAAATCATCTAAACCCTGTCATATTGGTATTCATTGGATAGCTCTCGCTGAGCACTCTTGGATGAGTACCCATATGCCAGGGTTTCAGTCATTTCTCAGTTTTTTTTGCATCATTTTGTATTTGTCAAAATTAGCTACCAGCAGCATAAGGGTTAATACCACAGCTCTGCTGCATGGGATCCACAAGGACCCTCCATAGTAGTCCTGGTGATCACATGCTTCAGCAATTCTTACACTTAAAGATCCAGGGTTCTGTGTAAGGGGGGACTCAATATGGATTCTTTCTCTCTACCCAGATTCTTTCCTCTCCACAAAGACAAATGGTTGCACACAATTCAGCCCTGTGTAAAGAAAATATACCCAGACACAATTGTTTCCAAGAAATTGTAAACCAAGGCTCAGCTCCTTATCGAGAAAAAGCAGTGAGAGTAGCAATTTTAAAAGTTGTACAACTCCTTAGAAAACTGCATGTATACTGCATACATAAATACTGCATTCTTTACATTATCCCCCATATGCATGAGAGACTTAGCAACTCCTAACTGTACATGAAATTCTTCAAATGAAGATGCAAGAAGATGTTAAGGATAAGAATAAGGCAGGGTTCTATTATATTAGCCAGGATTTAGAAAACAGGGTGCCAAAAATTGGCAAATGTTAATTTTGGGGGGTCCTGTTTTTTATGGGAGACCACACTATACTCAGATTACAACCATAAACATGTATCTACTTATTGAAATAAGGCATACTATCCTTATACAATGTCATGGGATTATATTTGAGAAAAACATCCAATCAGTCACATACATGTTTAAAAGAAAACTCTACTAGAACTATGAAAGGGGTTCCCAATGATTTTATCTACATCAATATTCCTTCTGTTCTTACATGTAAACATGAGTGAAGAGGAGGGTTTGATATTTTTGGACACGATTTGTCCAAGTGGCAACATTTACGGTTGTTACACCATTCTCCCCCACTGGTTACATATGATATCTACACCCCTGTTCAATAGAGAACAATGCAGCACTGCCTGCGTACCTGATCCGTGCCTCAAATAGAGAACAATAGAGAATACAGGTAGCACAATCACAGGTAAATACTGCACACAAAACAAACAACGCAAACTGGCACACCTAATGTTGACACTGGACGCTTTACTTGGAAATTATAGATTGTGATGAATACTAGAGGAAGAGAGACCTGGGAAACCATTGCCTATAAAGCTTAGGTATTTTATCTTATTCCTCATTAAATTATTAACCCTTAACATGCTGGTGACTAATTTAGCCAATACAAAATGATTTTTTTCAAAATCTTTTTTTAAATGTTCTTTGGATGAAAGAAGCCTTAGCATTGGAAAGGTTAATTTTTCATCGATTATTGTAGTCAGGATGATATGCTTTTTTAAAAAATAAATACGAATAAAGGCAAAATAGGCAAAATATTTGAACTTATCGCTTTAGGTAATTTCTCAACACTGCCTGTATACATTGGGGATTGTAAACAAGACATGACAGAAATAAGCAGTGATAAGGTGTGTGTTAGGAGTTCTGAGTTAGGTTTGTGTTACCAACATAGACAAGTACACCAGCTGGAGCTCGTCTTATCTGGCTTCAGTAATTGAGCCATCCAAGTTTGTGGGCAGTGAGTGAAGCTCTAATATTCTGTATACAGAGCCACTTCAGTATTGTAGGAGACAGGAATCTAGGCTATCCTGCATATAACTATTTTTATTGTATTTGTCACCTTAGGCAGGATAGCATACCTCCAGTCACCCTAAATAAGTCAATAATGATGGATTATGTGCCTGTATTCTAAATACATGTACTGTATTGATCACCGGCAACAGCAGTGATACTGGGTATGGACCAGGTATTTGGCATTGGTGATGGATGTTGTCAACATGCTGCATTGATCAATACATGACCTCAGCACATGTTCCACATACAAATATAAATATGTATATAAATATAAATATTTATATGAGAGAGAGAGAGAGAGAGAGAGAGAGAGAGAGAGAGAGAGAGAGAGAGAGAGAGAGAGAGAGAGAGAGAGAGAGAGAGAGAGAGAGAGAGAGAGAGAGAGAGAGAGAGAGAGAGAGAGAGCGAGAGAGAGAGAGAGAGAGAGAGAGAGAGAGAGAGAGAGAGAGAGAGAGAGAGAGAGAGAGAGAGAGAGAGAGAGAGAGAGAGAGATTTGTTTTTTCAATGGATTACTAAGAGTATGGCATAATATTTCAATTTGATACTTTAGTGATCACTACTTTCAATAGGGAAGCCTCCCTTTATCATAAATAAAGGTCAGTCTCATAGTATGATTAAAGACAACTCAGTTGTCCTGTTCAAAATCCCTGCATTGGACCGAGCAATGATTTACACAACCACTCTGATTCTCATGACCTCTGACGATTGATCAGGGGCCAGGAGGTAGGATTATTACATCAAAAGGTCCGAGTGAGCTCGCCAATGGTGAAATCCACAGCCGCTTCTACTCCGCCTTAGGCTAGAATCTCATCAAATCACAATAACAGAGACAGGGAGTCTGATCAATACTCGGCACAGTGACGTACTACGCTACTTGAGGTAGAGCCCAGTTGAATGCACTAAGGGGAGCAAGCATCAGAACAAGGTCTTCTTTTATTATTTTTATTTTTTGAAATACTGAGGCGAACATCATTGTTGGTGTCAGTTTATAATATATATGTATATATATATACATATATATATATATATATATATATATATATATATATATATATATATATACCCTTGCCTCCCTATCAGCACAGTGCAACCTGATAAAGCCAACGAGAAAGGAAGTCCCAGATTATAACTAACATCCTATTGTTGGTAGCAGGAAAGCAGTGATTTAATCAATACCAGAAGAATCTCTGACACTAACTATCTCCCTTAGTACACCATATCGATTACATCCCCGCTACTACCAACGATAATCCATTCCCAAGTCTGAGGAAGCAAGTGTTGAGGGGTGAACATTGAGGGTTTGGGTGTTCTGTCTCTCTCTCTCTCTCTCTCTCTCTGTCTCTCTGTCTCTCTCTCTCTCTCTCTTTTATATATCGACTACTACTAATGATAATCCATTCGTAAGTCTTAGTATACTTACAACACAACGAAATCTATCAACCTCAATTTCAGTCAACAATTTGAAAGACGATCTTATGTTGTGTTCACGCTTTCTACTTTTTCTCCCACACAACTTCCATGCTGCGTTCATTCATTTCGAGTTCCTGTTTACTCGTGGGCTGTTCGGCGTGCATTGCATTGTGGGAGATTGTTTGCTCTGTGACAGGTAGACTCATTCATACAGTTCAGTGTTGACGCAAGGACAAAGGCGAGACCTTTACGTGGGGCGTAGATCTCGACGGCAAAAAACTCACAAGAAAGGTTCGCATTGGGTAATCACAAAGACCTAACTGCCTGTTACAGACTTGTTTTGGAGAGAAAATTGGAGATACGGCGACTAACTTTGCACTGAAATATTACCGATGTGACACATGCTGGCTACAGCACCTAACCTAGTTGATTATTTTTTTTGAAAAATGGTATCCTAAATAGACCACTTCAGAGGATATTCAGATAAAGCAAAATCTGTAAATATATAGGGTTTATTTTATTAGCAGTATTTACTTTGTACCACACTTTGGACATGCAAAAGTCTATGAAAACTCTATTTGGACACCCTGTTTCCAAATATTGGCTAAGACCATGCCCCGTACTACCCAGGCTACTAACTGGTGCGGCTATTGACCAGGAATGCAATCCCGGATTATAAATACTAGTAAGGTTGGGTAATCCTTGTGGATTGGGAATTGATTATAGGCAAGGTAAGATAATCAATCTCTAACAGTGGACAGATAAGAATCAAGAGCTCAATACTCTTATACAGTATACCGGCTGCCACTAAGTACTATATAACATAACTGGATCAGCGTCTTAGCCAGGATTTTAGAAATACCTGTCCAAAATAGCATTCAGATTTAGCTACTCAGTTTCTCCAAATCGTTATACAAGCAAGATTTAATATATTTAATAGCCTACCCAGTCACAAAAAGGGCAATTGGTACTTCAGTCATCTTTTAGAAGATGGTTTGCTAAGAAAAGATTTGGGTATAATACCCTGAAAATCATATGAGTAAATTATTCTAGGATTCTTTTGCTTGTTTTGAAAGAAGGTTTGCAAGAAACTGCCTCTCTAAAAGACAGGCTGGAATATGGGTCATGGTTAATTCCAAGGCTGGGACAACAGGCAAAATGAACGCAGAAATGCAACTTTCAATCTGCTAAGGCAAGGTAAGAGTATACATATATGAGGGGATCAGGATCAAGAGTAGAGCCTGACAATATCACAAAAAAAAACAGAACCTCGCAATACCAAAGACTTTCCTATGATGGTAATAAAGAAATGCTAGAGTTTCCCAGGAAGTCGGAGTTACATTTATATGTTAGAGTAGGCCCGTGGTGCTAAGCCACTCAGAACTAGACTGGCGATACTATAAATATAATGATATATATAGTCAGATCATGATTAGTCACTGATAATAAATGCCACTAATTAATATGATGATATTGAATCTATTTACTGATAACTCAATCACCATTGCATTAATTAATGATAACACATACTTCCTCAATACTTGGTGTATCATGTGTCTATCACAGGAAATCAGTGAACTCTTCTATCCTGGCACCATCAGATACAATTACACACTATTGCCTAAAGAGTGTGAAACAACATCATGCACTTAACTGAATATAAAGGCATATGATGAGTGGAATATGAAAGGCCATCTACCACATCTCTCTCTCTCTCTCTCTGTCTGTCTCTTTCTCTCTCTCTTGCTGTTTCTCTCTCTCTCACTTGTTCTTTCTCTCACTCTCTCTCTCTCGTTCTCTCTTTCTCTCTTGTTCTTTCTCTCTCTCCTTGTCTCTCCCCTCTCTACCTATATCTTTCTCTCTCATTACTCACTCTCTCCCTCTCTCTCTGTCTTTCACTCCCCCTCTCTCTCTCTCTCTCTGTCTTTCACTCCCCCCCCCCTCTCTCTCTCTCTCTCTCTCTCTCTCTCTCTCCCTCTCTCTCTCTCTCACTCCCTCTGTCTCTTTCCAAACTCAAACTGGAGCCCATGACCAAACTCTTTCTTGTTCTGCTTTAAATAGCTGTATGAAAACATGATATTGCACATCTATCTTATGGGGCAGACTTTTATCAACGTGTCCCCGATGGCATAAAGATAACAAGAAAGGACAGTCTATTATTTCTGCTTGTGAACAAAGGAAGTCTGTTAGCTTTTTACCTGTCTAATGATGCCTATAACAGCAGGGGGTGAAAAGAAACCCTGTGCAGTTTTTTTGAATGATTGCCTAATTTGGTTGTTACTTTCCTTAGAAGCGAACAGAGTCTGGATCTATACCATGACACTTCTGAAAATAACTTTCAAATTGATGATTCATTAATCCATTTATGCTTACAGTGACCAAAAGCAGCCTGACAAATTTGATTAAATCTGATAGGCAAAAGCAAAACATAACCAAGAACTCCCCTTCAATTTTTCTCCAAAATCATTCTCAATTCCCAAGCTATTGCCAAAGGTATCTTAGATCTAGATGACAATTTCTGTAGTTGTGAGCTCTTAAGGCATTAATGTGTTAACAAAGTATTTCCAGTAACAATTAACGTCAAATTCTGACCAATATATCATCATGAAATATTTCCTGAAAAAATGTGCTCATTAAAAAGATATATAAAAGATATCTGGATGCTTTTGGATGCTAAATTAATCATACTCAGAGCCTAGATACTAGGTAGGATTTCGAAATTAGGTGTTTTTTATGGTCAGTTGAAGATTTTGGTTTCATATTTTTGAGAAAAACAGCAAGATATTCAGTTAACAATCCAGACGCAAGTACAAACAAATTTGTTTGATACCTGTTCTGGAAATATGTACAAAAGCACAGATAGTTTCAGCTGGAAATGTTATAAATTAATCTAAGTTATACCTCAAACTGGTACAGTGCTCCATGGAATATTAGCAAAGCTGGTTCATTATTTTGAGGTAGGCTCTAATTCGGCTCAAAATTCCTGTACTAGGCATAAGTCTTAGCCAGCAGGGGATCTGGGTGTCTTTTGGACACGCAAACCCCAACAAACTGTCAATTTCAAGCATACATTTGAAGGTTTTCCACCTAAATGTCATTTCCTTGACATTGTATAAGGACATAATGCCTGATATTACCTCGGTATATTGTTGTCTCCTTCGTAAAATAGGGTGCCCCAAAAATTTTACAACTGTCAATTTTAAACACCCATTTTCTAAATTCTGGCTGTAGGGCTTAATACATGTTGTTCTGGGCTGCCTGTGGAATTCCACCACTGTGTTCTGGTCTGCAACTGTGATTACTGGCCCCATTCAAGCTGATCATACATAAATAATGAGCAAGTATTGGATCTGGTCCAGGTTCTTAATGGCTGTATGCTGAACAGTTTATATCTCAACTACTTGTGGGGTAGTGTTGACAATGGGCTTAATCGAACATCATTTATATGCCACGCTATTAATAACACAATGACAGGTTAACCCAATTATAAGACAATATGGGATATAGAGAACAGGTATTGACCAATTTAGGTTGAAGTTAATGGGTGGTCTGTGAATATAGGGCCATATCACAATAATTGCGACGGAGAAGTTAAAAAAATAATTTCATTTTACCGATATAAAGTGATGATGTACTGAAAATAGACATCCTAAAGAGTAAAAAAATGAAAAAAGTCATAACCTAAACCCCGCTACCTCACATAAAATTGACTTTTTACCTCAAAATTTGTTTTGTGTGTGTTACGGACGGGAAAGTGATTAAAATCATTTTATTTTTGATAGGGTTGTCAGAAGTACACTTTTTTGGTGTGTATTTGTAAGTGGGAGACTGAAGTACAATACCATTGAACATATTTGATCTGGTGATCAATGATCAGTGAGGTATTGAACTGTTTTGATTGCCATTTTTCCGTCCGTAACAAAAAACTTAGAAAAGTTTCTATAAAAAATTCATTTTAAGTGATAATATAACAGTTTTTGGAATCCTCTTACTTCATTATAAGGCATATTTATTAATGTAACAAATTTGTAGAAAAAAATCACACAATTGGTTAAAATGGAGTTTGAAAAACTTCCGTCCGTAACATTAAGTGCTGTTACGGACGGAAAAGTGATTGGGACAGGAAGTATGGCTGGAAGGTAAAAATCAGGGGATCAATGACAGCTATGGATTTTCAGTGAGCATCTCAATAAAGGTTTCAGGGCATATCCATCTACTCTCTATGGGTTGAGGAATTTTCCAAAGAGATACATGTTGTTTTAGAGGTATGATATACAGAGAAGATGCTTACACTTAGGTAAGGACCTTGGGTGGATGAGCAATGTTTGAGTATGGACATCTCTGTATCTTACATGCATTACTCACCATAATAGTTCCAACTGATTTAGCTTAGATGCTTCCTTAAGATTATAAAGCTGAGAAAGTTGTCATGAGCATCATTTTAGTTTTTCTCAAAGGTAGATGATTTCATTTACCACCTGGTCAGATGTCAGTTTAATCACTTCCTATACACATCAAGGTTGTTGACCAGTATAGCCCAGACAATGTGGATTCTGTTTTTCCTCCACTTCCCCCTCTCATCAATACCTCTGATTCTCCAGCCTGGGGAAGAGGAAAGGGTTGGGGGAAATTGCATTTATCCTGATTAACACCTCAGATTCTTTAGTCTTGGGAGGGAGGATGGGTTTGGGGGAAATTGCATTTAGCCTGATTGACTGAATAGGTGGCTTCAGGATTAAGGATGTAGGGTGGAATGGAAACTTATTGCCTCTGCAGACAGGATGAAGGTGTCTAAACAAAGTATACATCTGTATATTGTTAAAAAAAAATTTAAAAGATATACTTAAATATTTTAAGAATTTGTGGGAAACTATGTAATGCTCTAGAAGTTCATGATTAGCTGAATGTATGGTCAAACGGATGATTAAGACCTTGAGACATGAAATGTAACAGACAATTGCTAACGCTATCAATTGATACCAACATATCTGTATTCTAAATGAATTATGAATATGTGTAGTTAACAAGAGTGTCCAGTTTGCTAAATACTTTGAAATACCTATGTGATATTTTTTTATTCATGCTTTTGTGATCTTATTGACAGTTTGGCTATTTTTTCTGGCTCAGATCTAACATGTCTATTCGGTGAATGGAGAATTAATGTAGAAGTGTACTAATATCCAGTATTGGATATGAACTGAATTAGTATTCCTAACTAAACATACATACCATGAAAATCAGTGGTATTTAAACATGTTATAGTATCACTAATATGTGTGAAATTGCACTTGAGATTTTAGTACAGAGATTTAGGGTCATAGCATAATTATTGCAATATAGAGGCACACCTTCATCATAACACAATCTGTTTTTTAAGAATCCACTCTTCACTTGCTTAAAATACTGTACATAGTTATCTTTAATAATAGAGAGAATGTAGGGTTCTTGTTTTTAGTGTTTTCAATGTTTAAGCCACAATGATTTCAGAACCTAGAATTGAGAATGTCAGTCTCTCAGCCAAATCTGAAGAAATTTAGTTTCTGGGATCATTTTGTCAGTAATTTATCATTTAGACCACTGTCATCTATGAATAACTTTGTATAAAACATTCTTATGTGAGTCTTCCATATGACTATTTTCAATTCTGAGTGATGTTATAAAATTTTGACCTTTTAGAAATGTTTTATGTACGGAATCCTTCCCTTTCTCCACTTGTGACAAAAGTTTCCCGTCCGTAACAGAATGCATTTTCCGTCCGTAACACTGAATTAACTCCTCCAAAATTTGAGTGGGATGATGAAAATTTGAAATACATGCAGAAATAGAGACTTGAGGATCTTGGCTACATTGCCCATATGCTAAACTTTAATTTTCTTCAGTATTTGAAGAAGGATTTCTGTTTTTGTGAAGGTATCTAAAACCTCCGTCGCAGAGTTTCCCGTCCGTAACAGCAATCATTTCATTAAAATCATCTATTTTGTCAAATTTTTTTAACAAACTTTTTTCATAATAGTGTTTTAGAATGGTATATCTATAAGGTAAAACAGCCAAATCGGGAAGTTTCCCTGTATTTAAGGAAAAATATTGAATTAAACTCTCTAAAATTCCCGTCCGTAACAATTTGAATAGCTTGATATGGCCCTATATAGGCATATAGACTAGGCTCCTAGTCCCTGTAATGTTCACCTTCCCTTATGTGTTGACCAAGCACTGTGGTGTGGTACCAGGTTTGGTAGATAGATGGCACCACCTGCTCCTCCTTTCAAACTGAATCCTGGTGAGATAAATGTAAACTAAATTGACCACTGTGGCTACCTACACTATTTGGTGCTTGGTAACAGAAAAAAAAACATAACAGAAAAATACATATGACAGCCTAGAAATCTAGGCTAATAGGCATAGTACATGGACATCTGAGAGACTAAGGGAAGAGAGAAGGGGGGGGGGGGGGGTGAGAGAGGGAGACAGAGAGACAGACAGAAAGAGAGAGACTACATGGTATGAAAAGATATATTTTCAAGCACATGGTAAGCACACTTATACACTCAATGTGCTTTGTGAAACAGTTCTATCAAGGGATGAAGCCTTACAGATATAGGACATCCACAGTGTCATACTCTGCCTGGAGCATTGGAGAGTGCACAATTGGTCTTTGTAACACCCTGCTGAGGTCATGTCTCCTTGAAAGGCTACATTTGATACAACACCCTTACTGGAACCCTTGCCTCAGAAAAACCGTGAAACAGCTACTGTAGGCTACCTTGGGTACACTACCAGGGAAACCTTCCACCACACACCTGACAGTTTGAAATACCCTAGTGTATAGCACCCTTTATATAGAACCCTAAGAGGAACCCCGCTCCAAAAAATCCCTGGTGCTGCCAACCCCCATACCTTATAAGTAACTAGCTAGATCACCCAGTATATAATACAGGGTACCCAGCAGTTAGGTAGTAGTCTCACATAATTGGTCACACCACTCTAATTCTCAACTTAATAAGAAACCCTTCCAAGCACAAACCCTTGGTACTACATACTGAGCACTCAAACCTCTCCAAAACCCTACCCCAAAACCCAGTTGGGAGGGCACTCTGCAGCATGCACCCTACCCTTAGAAAACCTCCGTACAATGGCTCCTGGTATCAAAACCCTGATGCTACCTACTGAGCACTCATTCCCCAGACCTCATGACTACCCTGCCCCCAGAAAACCCCGGTGCAAGGGCACTCGGCATGCGCCAGCCACACAATAACCCCTACTTTTCGCAGGAAATTCATGCAGTTAGTTATTGAGGTGCTGCCTGTTCTATATTCTGTGACCTGAAAGTTTCCGGCCAGCAGCTCTCTATTCAAATATTGACTGATGTGAGTAACAGGTCCCACTCCTCCCGTTCCATCTGTTACAGCGGCCCTGCCTAGGTACAGCCGCGGCTGCCAGGCTGGGAAGCAGAGTTGTAGGGCTGAGTTGGAGGGCCGAGTTGGAGGGCCGAGTTGGAGGGCCGAGTTGGAGGGCTGAGTTGGAGGACTGAGTTGGAGAGCCGAGTTGGAGGGCCGAGTTGGAGGGCCGAGTTGGATGGCTAGGCTGGAAAGCCGAGTTGGAGGGCTGAGTTGGAGGGCTGCACTGGAAAGCCGAGTTGGAGGGCCGTGTTAGAGGGCTGAGTTAGAGGGCCGAGCTGGAGGGCTAGGCTGGAAAGCCGAGTTGGAGGGCTGAGTTGGAGAGCCGAGTTGGAAAGGCTGGAAAGCCGAGTTGGAGGGCTGAGTTGGAGAGCCGAGTTGGAGGGCCGAGTTGGAGGGCCGAGTTGGATGGCTAGGCTGGAAAGCCGAGTTGGAGGGCTGAGTTGGAGAGCCGAGTTGGAAAGGCTGGAAAGCCGAATTGGAGGGCCTTGTTGGAGAGCCGAGTTGGAGGGCTGAGTTGGAGGGCAGAGCCTTTGTGTGATTGGTGTTAGCAGGGTGGGAATGGTTTCACAGGGTACTGAACCAAGGGGTGAGTCAGGCACCCTCCCTTGGGGAATTGATCTAGTCTGGCATGAAATCCATGCTTAAGAAAGTTGCCGTTGACTTGGGGAATGGTTTCACAGGGTACTAAATTAAGTAGGGATTGGCACATTAAAAATTTTCACGATATGTTACAATATCAATATTTCTACAATAATGTGATACCTTAACGCTATTTTCAGGTAGGAATAAATGTTCAAGGGTTGTACGTGGCTGTTACTAGACATAACTTAGACACTGCCTCAGGCTACTGTTTTCAGTATGTACAACAGTACTTATTTAAATAGTGGAGAGAAAATAGGCCACTCAGGTCAGGGAAGGGATAAAGCAATAATCTGGGTTTTGCCACACACAAGCACATACCCACACACACCCACATGTAAACACCCTGAACCCATGGAATATTAGCCTTACATACATGACTACCCCCTGCCAAACGTTGAGGTTATACTGCGAGCACAGGATGGGTGGGGCCCAACTCTCACTCTCACTACTACTAAACCCAAAACACATGTCAGCAAGCAGGCCGAAAGATTATACGGTTCATGTTTGAACAGAATATTAAGCAGCAGCAGCAGTAGTCGTACTTAGTAGTAGTAACTAGTAGTTACTAGAAGTGACAGTAGTAGTAGTAGTAGTAGTAGTAGTAGTAGTAGTAGTAGTAGTAGTAGTAGTAGTAGTAGTAGTAGTAGTAGTGGCAGTAGTAGTAGTAGTAGTAGTAGTAGTAGTAGTAGTAGTAGTAGTAGTAGTAGTAGTAGTAGTAGCAGCTTAGTAAAAGTAATGGTTGTACTAGATACAAAGACAGTACCCAGTAACCAAAAAAGTAGTTTGAGCAGATATGCAGAAAGAATGAACAGCTTGTGACAGCTACTGATAAACCATACATTTATGTAAACATTGAAACGTGACGTTTTCACAACAAATCATGTGAAAATTCCAATAACAGCGCACCATGAATTCCCCCACTTCCTGTGCCCTGCAGACACAGTGTAGCCGATCACGCTAGCGTCCTCACTGAAACAACATACCATTATTTATGTTCATTTATTAATCAATTACCTCCTAGCATGAACAATAAAATCAATCATATTTTTAAGGGAATTTTTTTAAACATAAAATTAGCAGGTGCAGGATTACGAAGCTGGGAGTTTGTTTTTAAACCGGCAGTGTGCACAGTGGATTCTTTTTCACACAAAAACAAACAAAGCAATCTCATAAATTATACAAAATTACCTTGAATGAAAAAAGTTCTCTTTTCTTATAATTGCACATGATGCTGAGAGCAATATCACCAAAGTTGGAAGTTGGCAGGTGGTTTTGGCTGCCATGGACATAAATGTGTTAACCCTTATGCTGCTGGTGGCTAATTTGGCCAATACAAAATGATGCAAAAAAGCCAATAAAAATGACTGAAACCCTGGCAAATGGGTACTCATCAGAAAGTGCTCCGCGATAGCTATCTAATGAATACCAACAAGATAGGGTTAAGATGGTTTTTAAAAGTCTTTGCATTTTTGTGTTTTTGACAAAAGTAGCCTCAGCATTGGAAGGGTTAAATAAGCAGGAAACCGCCAGTCTGGGAAAACCCAGACCTCCTCCATACATAGACAGATAATTACAACTTACAAGGACAGCTACTTGCCAAAAACAGGTTGCAACACAACATCTAAGGGGATTTTTTTCCTTGTTGTGGTTGTAACCACAACCACAAAATATCATTTCCTGTCAACAATAACTGTGATTGTGTGGAACTAGGGAACTTTAAACACATGAATGGGTTAACTTCCAGGGTTGTAGCTGAGTATAAATCTCCAGGATCTACAGGGATGGCTGTGAGCTTCTTATAGGATCCATTTTTGCCTGATGTACAGAAATTTACACCTCAACCATGTTCTAGAAAATGGTTTGTTAGGAAAATATTTGGTTTTTACCCCGAAAAAAATTGAAAATAGTCCATAGAAAATTTTGCCTCTCCAAAAAAGAGGGTTTTCAGGAAACTGGCTGTCTTAAAGACAGGCAGGACGGGTCCTGGCTTAAGTCCCTGACCATGTACTCATGGCACCAGTGTGAAAAAAACAACTATGTACATTTAATTCCACTATGAATGAGAGAAGTGCCAATCAATAGCTCAATCATACCTGACAAAACTGTTATTTCAGCTCAATTTTTAAGAGGACCTCGATAAAAACACACAATTAAATCCTTCATGTAATAGCTCAATCATGCCCTTTTCCTGATCAGGCTATTATTTCAGCTCAACTTTTACATACTTCATAAAAAACCTGATTAAATCTTTCATGTAATCAATATGTCTGTATTCGATAACCCAAACCCATGGTAACTAGTCAAAACATGTGTTTCAATAAACGGCAATTCTAGTAAAAAAGCATGTTTATTTGCAGGTAAACAGTTCCAGGTCTTCATGTAATAGTTCAATCAATAGCTCAATCATACCCTTCTCCTGACCAAGCTGTTATTTCAGCTCAATTTTTACATACTCCATAAAAAACCTGATTAAATCTTTCATGTAATCAATATGTCTGCATTCGCTAACCCAAAGCCATGGTTACTAGTCAAAACATGCATTTCAATACATGGCAATTCTAGTAAAAAAAACAAGTTAATTTGCAGGTAAACAGTTCCAGGTTGATTACTCCCATTTGTATTGTAAATGGATTATGACAATCAATTTCTTTTTTATTCATGCTTGTTATGGTTAATAAGCTGGGTTCAATGAGTGCAATGAACTATCGCCTAGCAACCAAGGCTTTAACCCACACCTTTACACACTGCCTGACAATTTCTAACAAAACTCATTTATCTATCTTAATATTTTTTGAAAAATATTTGAAAAGGATTGTTAAACTTGTCTGGAACAACTTTCAGTCAAAGTAGGGCTGTTAAAAATTCTATTCTAGATATGAAGATAAGCAGGTGGTTTTGAGTTCAAACCCCAAAACAGCTTAAATATAAATGTGCTTTGGCATAAATCTGCTCCAGAGCTATATCCGAGGCAGCAATAATTATCCAGCCCACTCACCACCATGCTGTGTGTGAGTTTGCAGTCCTAAGCCAAGAAATTTATTTCAGTTCTTTAATAAGTTACCTAATGTTTATTCTAAGATTCTGACTGACCAGAATGCCACCCTTGGTGCCACCTATCACCAGCCATTGGAACTAACACCTAGACATTTTAGCAAATGATAGAGACCAGAATAAAAGCATAAATCAATGAAATCATAGACTAGGAGCTAGTCTATAACATGCTGTGTGTGAGATAGTTTGCATCAACTCTGTATGCTATCCAGGAAGTGGGGCTTAGCACTGTATCCCCACGATCTCCTCTCATCAATACCATGAATGGTGTGGAAGGTAGACCACCCTGGTTGTCTGTGTGTGTGACCCAAACAGGTGGCCAGCTGGACTTTTTTTTATTTAGGTAGACTTGCTATAATACTATATCGAATACCAGACTCAAGTCACTCAATATTCCACCCCAGGTTGATTTCCGCCCAGTCTTATCCAGCAGGGCGTCTCGACTTCATTAGAACACCAAAACCCTCAAAAATGGCCCCTCAGGAAACTAAATAAATTGGCTTATTGTGAATAATTTCTTTTCAATTGTTTTTAGTTTTTACCCTCATGATGGAGCTACGAGATGCAACTTAGATAAAATTTAGCATTTTCTGCATTTCCTGATGAGGGTATTGCCATCTTTAGTGCAATGTTTGCATTACTATTAGTTGTGATTAACAAACCATATCAATTGTTGTGTTTCACCTACAAACCTGGGGAAGGCCTGGAATTGGCTGGCAATTTTCCAATGAATTTATGAGACTTTAACACTGTATTGGTTGGAAACACCCTACTGAAAACAGCATTATTCTGCACCACCCTGCATTTGGCACTATTAAATGTGGTGCAAATATTTTAATCTAAGCCAAGAGCTCTCATTGATTAATGTCATCTGGTTCTTTAATATTTACTGTATTGTAGGTGAAATTAAGATCACTAATTTGCCTTATTTCAAAAATAAGACTTACAGAACTACAGATGAACGGTTTAGATTTCAAGGTTCAAGGTTATAATAATACCTTAAACTCCATGTTCCCTGAAGTGAATATTTAAATGAGCTTGTTACTTTTATGTTTTATAATATATTTACAACTTGTAAGTATTTTACATAAAACAGATACAAATCTTCTTCCTGTAAATAACTATCCTAGACCTTGATGGCTAAGACTATGCTTACACTTTGTAAGTACTTTACATAAAAGAGATACAAATCTTCTTCCTGTAAATAACTATTAGGCTATCGGCCAAACCCCAAAAGTGGTCGGGTACCCCAACCCGTCTTATAACAAAACACAACATGTTTTTTTGGAAAGATATATGTGTCTGATGAAAGAAAATCCATGTTGTGGTGAAAAAATTTGGTGGCAGCTATGTTTTACGGAGAAAAACGTGCATCGATATTGCAAATTTCACAAAAAAATGACTTTTTTTTTAAACGGTGCAGGACAACCACAAATATTTATCAAATTGATTCAGACTTGGTATGGAGTTTGATATTATGAAGCTTGATATGCATAAAATGAATTATCCTGGCTGAACAACTCTTATTGTGAAATAATGCACTTTTTAGGTCAAAAACGGCCATTTTTTTTGCATTTTTAAAAGAATTTTTATTGATGTTTATTTTTTGTAGAATTTACCTTGCACAAACTTATCAAAATGATACACCAAAATTATTGCTAGACATTCTCCTTTCAAATGAGGCCTTATTCATATAATTTGGTTGGCTACAGGATCTCTTATGGGGAATTCATTTCCCCTACCCCTATTTTTGAAAAATCCTCAAAAATGCTGAAAAATAGAAGTAAATTTTTATAAAATTCTTCTTTCCAATATTCCCCATACAAATTACTCTTGATTATTAGTAAGGTCCTTTTCTAGTGAAAAAGAAGTACAATGAAGTGTTTAAGTTGTGTTTGCACTGATTGACCTCACATTTAGGGTAAATATGCAGAAACGGGTAAATTGAGTATTTTTGGACATTTTAGTTTTAATAAAAGGCATATAAGAAGTTCTTCAGGCAGGCAATCTAGATATATTTAGAAAAAAGACACTAAAGGCTTTCATTTGATACATCATTAGACCCCCCTTGCACATTTTTGTGTTAAAGATATGACTTCATACATAGCAGCTGTAGTGAGGGCTATATACAGCAACTTGGTGAAAACTCACCTAATGGCCACCATTTTCTTGTTTTGTGGCTTCTTAGCATTATTCTTCACTCAAATCACATTTAACATTTAATAAGGTCCTTGTCTAGTGAAATTGGTGAAGAAAAATGTAAAATTCTTTATTTCAGCAAATGGTTATATAAACATTATACAACAACAAAAACAGTTTAATATAATCAATTTCGTCACTGAAGAGGTATTAGAGCATACTAGTGTGGTAGGTAGTCTGCATCGGATTGTTCATGATATATGAGACCATAATCATGATTAATAGTTATTGAATTCGCCTATAGGAGGCAGCACTGTGCATGTACAGTGCTGCCATCTGAGCACATGGTTCTTGACAGATATTCAGAAGCATGATCCATAGACACTGTCCAGGTAATTTCATTCATAGGGGTAGCTGTTGCTTTTAGAATTAATAATAGACACCTCTATTTTTAAGATATTCTACATCTAGTCAATCTGGTATACTTAAAGACTTCACACAAACTTAGCTGTAGTATTTTAACTCATTGGAATCTACTTCATTCTGCAGTGTTTATACAAACCAGTCAAGTCATCTCATACAAAAATATAGTTGCCTTATACTTAAAATCTAATTTTGCAGGTAGATTAACAGTATAGCATCAAAATGGATCCTGAAGCAGAACCACCTCAAAAAAAGGGAAGGACAGATATAGAACTGTCTACATGTGTGATATGTGGTCACTCACTGCATAATAAGACTAAAGGAACTGCTGTCACATGTCCTACCAAGAATGGGTTGCAAGCGATACTGACTGCAGCCAAAACGCGCCAGGATGATCTTTTTGAAAGACTCAAAGACAAAGAAGAAGACATTCTGAACCTAAAACTCAAAGTGTCTTACCACACAGAGTGCAGGGCACGGTACACCAGCAAAACAAACCTTCTCCATGTGAATCTAACCAGTCAAGAGCCACACAACCCTACTCCTGTTCCCACAACGTCTGGAAGAATGGATAGAGAATCAACCTCTGGTTTTGATATTCGAAGTAACTGCTTTATATGTGGTGTAACAGAAAAAAGACTGGCTAACAAATCCAGAGAAAAACTTACACCAATTAGCACAGGCACTGGGGAGTCAACACGATCCAAAGTCATTCAAGCTGCTGAGCAAAGACATGATGAAACAGTTAGCCTCCGCATGCTCAATTATAATGACCTTTTTGCTTATGATGCTAAATATCATAGATCATGCCTTTCCCAGTACTTGAGTAAGACTAATATCCAGGCTGCAATTAAACAACATGAAACACTTGAAGCAGGATCTATCTATGACAAGGCTTTGGATAAGCTTGCACAACACCTTGAGCTTACTGTGTTTTCTGAGCAAAAGCAAGTAACAACCTTGTCAGCCCTGCACTCGGAATTTGTGAACTTTCTCCTGGAGATGGGTCTAGCAGAAGCAGCAGAGTATCGCTCGTGGAAGCTGAAGCTTCGGCTGAAAAAATACTTTCAAGGCAGACTCTCCTTCATTGAGAGGAAAGGACATTCAGATCTTGTGTGTTCCAGTACAGTTACTGTTGGGGATGTACTCTTGAAAGGTATAGCACTGCAGGAATGTGAAACAGATGAATCTGATGAGGAAGCGGCGTATAACGTGTCTGCTGTTCATGATGAGACTCTCACTTTGCACAGAGCTGCAGGAATACTTCGAGCTTCTATGGCAGAAATAAAAAGTTCTCAAGATTCGTATATTTCCACTGATGAAATCAATTTAGAAAAATGTGAAGGCATGATCCCTAGCCTGTTCCTCGATTTTATGCGTTGGGTTACTCATGGGGAGAGTTATGAGAATGTAAGTAGCAGCGATTCTCAACATCCATCAAAACTACCTATCATTGCCCTATGCCACAATATCATGGCATTGTGCAAGAGGGTCCAGACACCAATAACCCTAGGATTAGCACTGCAAGTTCACCATGATTTAGGGAGTGCCAAGCTCATAGATACTCTACACAACCTTGGCTACTGTGTGTCTTATGATGAGGTGCGCCGTTTTTTGACATCAGTAGCTAAGGAACAGCTGTCTGCAGAGGATGGAGTGTATGTTCCTCAAGGTATTCAGAAATACTCACCTGAAGATAACAGTACCTTCGTATACTCAGCAATTGATAATTTTGACCAAAATGAGGAGACTCTCGATGGGAAAAGAACAACGCATGCTATGGCAACGGTTTTGTACCAAAGGTCTACCAATTCTGATGAAGTCCTCCCCATTCCCCGCACCACACAAAAATGTCTTGATACGGAGGAATTTGATGATGAATCCCTAGTTAAATACCAGAAACCGCATACAAGGCCAGAGCCAAATCCGGTGCCTGATGTAGGTACCATTGAGTACAAGGAATGTGAATCTTCCAGAGAAGCAAAAAAGAAGGATTTAATCTGGTCTCTTGCAAGAATGGCCGATACAGAAAAGGACACTATACCTGGGTGGAGTGGATTTAACGCCTTAAGTTCCATTTCCGAGATACCAGTGGCACGAGTGCGGTACCTTCCCCTACTGCGTGCACCTCCATCAGACTTGACAACAATTTACACAGCACTGCTAAAACTTGTGACAATATGTCAGAAGTTGTGTCAACCCCACATTCTAGTTACTGCGGACTTGGCCCTCTACTCCAAGGCTCAGCAAATACTGTGGAGTAGGCCAGCATTGTTAGATGGAAAGGTCACAATGCAACTAGGTGGCATGCATTTATTGATGGCCTTTATTGCTGCTATTGGAAAACTTTTTGGAGACGCGGGTCTTCGTCAACTGTTAACAGTCAGTGATGTCTATGCAGAAGGAACGGCCCGACAGATGTTAGAGGGGAAGCAACTTTCTCGTGCCGTAAGGGGGCTAAAGCTGGTTTTAGAAGCTACTCTTCAGCTCTACCTGGAAGCAGCTGAAAAATGGGCAAATGAAAACGGACAAGGATGGCTACAGCTGAATGAAGCCCAAAAAGTTGTGGATCTGCAGAACACTATCAAAGTCAAAGACAGTCAGGGCTCTCATACAATCACAACAGATTTGAACCTCTCAGAAGTTGATGACACACTGGCAGAATTCTGCAAAGCTGGGAGGTCAATGTCATCCACTTTTGCTTTCTGGGAGAGTTTCATACAGGCAACGCTTGTAATGTTACGTCTCATACGCGCAGAGCGTGAAGCCAACTTCAGTCTTCACTTAGATGCAGTGGCTGAATCTGTCCCGTACTTCATTGTTGGGGGACGTTCCAACTATGCCAAATACGTACCTGTCTACATATCTGAAATGAGGCAGCTAGAATCTAAGCAGCCGGAGGCATTCAGACATCTACAAAGTGGTGGGTTTGTCGTGCGCCGTAGTGCAAGATCAAAATTCAATAGTGTTTCGACAGATCAAGCACTTGAACAGACCATCAATAGGGATGCAAAAAGTGAAGGAGGGGTAATCGGCTTCACGCTGCAGAAAGGAGCTCTTCTGAGATGGATGACAACCAGACACATTACCGGAGAATATTCACAGGCAGTGAAATCTCTGCACAGTTCTGAACAGGTCACTGAACACCATCCTGAGCTAGGCACAAGGCAAAGCAGAGACAGCAATGATGTAGCAAAGATCAAAGACAGCATTATCACCCACTTCCAAAACCCCTTTGATCTAGAGGAAGTTCCTAGTGATCTGATTAATATCGTCACTGGTCAGGTGGCATCTACAGAAGTTCAGGAATCGCTGAGACACCTAGAGGAAACCGGTGTGACCAAAATGAAGTCTTTCATTCAAACAAGGTTAGTAGAGGGCACCAAAACCAAAAGTTTCTGGGATCCACAACCTTCTCAGAAAATTGCCACATTCACAGACATGAAGATTTCTCTGGCTTCTGATAAAGAGAAGAAACTCATGATTGACTCTGAGGTGCTATTTCGCCGTCTCCTAGCTGTATCCAGAAATAGAGACATTGACCTAAGATTGATTCTCTCTCATGAGCTAGCAGCAATTGTACCATCTTTATTTCATGATGATGGAACCATGAGAAAGACAAACAAGGCACAACTGGCAAAAAGATTAGAGTCGACATCAAGCGAGATCTATGAACTGCCAAACCACCAAGATTCAACCGGCAAGACAGCATACATCATCGATGGAATGGCAATGCTTCAGTCTTTAAATGACTCCCTTTTCAATACATTTGATGACCTAGGGAAGCTGATTCTGAAGCGTTTGAAGCATATCTTTCATAACATTGATCAAAACGTATGTGTCATCACTGTTGTGTTTGACCGCTACGACAATGAGATGTCCATCAAAAATATGGAAAGACAGCGCAGGGGTGGTAGTGGATCAGTGGCCTACCAAGTGTCCGGAAAACGAAATGTGCCAAACTACAGGCAGTTTCTGAAAAGTGAGGCAAACAAGGCTGCTCTGGCTGAGTTCGTGAGTGAATATCTGGTTTCAAATTCAGCCGAAATGCTACAAGATGGAAAATCAGTCATTTTGTCGGGAGGTTTTGCGAATCCAGAAATGGTCAAGCTTGTGCGAGGATCTGCTGTTTCCATCGTAAGGCAACTATTTTCGACTCAGGAGGAAGCTGACACTAGGATGGTCTTACATGCAACCCACCTGGCCAAGAGTCACGTGAGAACTGTAATTCGATGTGATGACACAGATGTAATGGTGATCCTCCTGTATTACTATGCCATGGGCCAGTTATCACCTGAAGTCTACATGCACGCTGGTCATGCCGGAAAAATCATATCGCGTGAGCGTTACGTGCCTATCCACACAATTTCACAGCATATCGGTACAGAGGTGTCAAGATGTTTGCCAGCAGTCCATGCGCTGACTGGATGTGACACAACCAGCGCCCTCTTTAAAATCGGTAAACAAACCGCATACACCAAACTCATAAAACATGAGGAAACCCTCAGAGGGCTTGCGGCTTTGGGAGATCTATCAAGTGACGACACTCTAGTTTTAGAAAATGCCAGGAGGTATGCACTCCTTCTCTATGGCAAAAAAGGTCAATCCTGTAGTACGCTGGATGAACTGAGATACATACTAGCATCTACCACTGATATGTCAGCCTGTGCATTACCACCCACTGAAGATGCCTTCAGACAACATGTACTACGTGCCCAATACCAGGCTGCGATCTAGTGCCGCAGCCATGAGCCTGACCCTAAGATAGAAGGGCCTGTAGGACATGGCTGGTTCACCAGTGAGAACGGCCAGCTTAACCCAAAGATGTATGAGAAGGATCCAGCACCAATTGAGGTCCGGGATGTGACACACATGTACTGTACTGACAGGGACTGCTCATTGGCCGGAAAGTGCCAGTGTCTGAGAAGTGGACTGCCTTGTATAGATTCCTGTTCCTGCAGTAATCATAATTACAGCCTAAACACTTATGAAGGGGCAGATGAGAGCTCAGATGAGGATGATGGATAGACTATTGGATGTAAGCATAGTTGGAGATACTTTTAAACATGTCAAAAACTGTAATGACTCAAAAGTATAGTTATCCTAGGGTAGAGGACAAGTAAGACATTCATGTATCACAAAATGTCACCATTTTCGATGCTATGAACTATCCAATATTGCTAAAGCCATATTTTAACACATAAATGTGCAAGGGGGTCTAATGATATATAACATGAAAGCCTTTAGTGTCTTTTTTCTAAAGATATCTAGATTGCCTGCTTGAAGAACTTTTTATATGACTTTTATTAAAACTAAAATGTCCAAAAATACTCAATTTATCCGTTTCTGCATATATACCCTAAATGTGAGGTCACTCAGTGCAAACACAACTTAAACACTTTATTTTAATTCTTTTTCACTAGAAAAGGACCCTACTTATTATCAAGAGTAATTTGTTTGAGGAATATTTGAAAGAAGAATTTTATAAAAAATTACTTCTATTTTTCAGCATTTTTGAGGATTTTTCAAAAATAGGGGTAGGGGAAATGAATTCCCCATAAGAGATCCTGTAGCCAACCAAATCATATGAATAAGGCCTCATTTGAAAGGGGAATGTCTAGCAATAATTTTGGTGTATCATTTTGATAAGTTTGTGCAAGGAAAATTCTACAAAAAATAAACATCAATAAAAATTCTTTTAAAAATGCAAAGAAAATGGCCGTTTTTGACCTAAAAAGTGCATTATTTCACAATAAGAGTTGTTCTGCCAGGATAATTCATTTTATGCATATCAAGCTTCATGATATCAAACTCCATACCAAGTCTGAATCAATTTGATAAATATTTGTGGTTGTCCTGCACCGTTTAAAAAAAAAGTCATTTTTTTGTGAAATTTGCAATATCGATGCACGTTTTTCTCCGTAAAACATAGCTGCCACCAAATATTTTCACCACAACATGGATTTTCTTTCATCAGACACATATATCTTTCCAAAAAAACATGTTGTGTTTTGTTATAAGACGGGTTGGGGTTACTCCTTAACGGAGGCTCTTTTCAGGATTGGCCGATAGCCTATATCCTAGACCCTGCTGGCTAAGACTATGCTTACACTTGGTAAGTACTTTACATAAAGCAGATACAAATCTTTATCCTGTAAATAACTATCCTAGACCCTGCTGGCTAAGACTATGCTTACACTTTGTAAGTACTTTACATAAAGCAGATACAAATCTTCTTCCTGTAAATAACTATCCTAGACCTTGATTGCTAAGACTATGCTTACACTTGGTAAGTACTTTACATAAAGCAGATACAAATCTTTATCCTGTAAATAACTATCCTAGACCCTGCTGGCTAAGACTATGCTTACACTTTGTAAGAACTTTACATAAAACAGATACAAATCTTCTTCCTGTAAATAACTAGATCCTAGACCCTGCTGGCTAAGACTATGCTTACACTTGGTAAGTACTTTACATAAAGCAGATACAAATCTTTATCCTGTAAATAACTATCCTAGACCCTGCTAGCTAAGACTATGCTTACACTTTGTAAGTACTTTACATAAAACAGATCTATACAAATCTTCTTCCTGTAAATAACTATCCAAGGCTGCTTTTTGAGCCAGTATCCCCCTATCTAAACAGAGTCGTCTCAGACTGGTTTATGGGACAATGAAATGCAATCAGTGCTGTAACAATGCGAGGATGGTTTTTGCCTCTGGCCCTAAAGGTATCTCCTGCTGCACTTCCTATTAGATACATGTGTAATTAACGCCCGCCCCAGGGCGAGGGGCTCAGCAGTTAAAATAACAAACACAACATAGGCAGCAATGTGATATATGGGTATAAAACTGTCAGTAGCAGTTTCTTGAAATGTCTGTGATATGTGATCATCTAACAATAATTGTTACAATTAACAACAATTTCAAAATTTCAAACACAGAGGCGGGGTAGATAGTTAAGCTTACTTTTGTTTACCACCCTTTTCATGCCATAATTGCGATAACAAATCATATGAAAACATGATTGCCCATTTCTAAATCCTATCTTTAGAATAGACCATGGCTTACATCCACCAGACAGGCAGGAATCATAATCTTAGCCAGAATTTGGAAAATGGGTGCCCAAAATAGGGTATCAAAAGATTTGGGGCGTGCAATATTCCAGGAGACCATAATATATCCAATTCAAAACCATAGATTTTCTTATTAAGAAACTAGAAAATACCTTAAAGTAATGTCTTAGCATTCATATTGAAGTGTATTGAAATTTAAGAATTATTTGCTTGAAATCGCCATTTTTAGAAATTCACCACAAAAAATCTGGGTGTCCTATATAGTGTAATCTTTGAGGGTATGGGTCTCGAAATGCCACCCAGACACCCTGTTGGCTAAGACCCTTGCAGGCACTAAACCTTGTAAAATAGTTAAATCCTGTTTTGGCAATAAAGGGTTAAACGCAAAGATCAGCCACCTGTCATCAAAGGTTCATTAACTGGTGGAAGTCAAGGTCCCAGGTTGCTGTAGTACACAAGATGACTGTGTCATGTGACAGAGAACCTCCCCCTCCTTCTCCCCATGTGCTTATATAACGGCAGAGACAGGTCACTAGGGTCCTACGCTCATAGCATCAACGTCAATCATACATGTCAAGTCGTACACCTTGATAAATACCTGATACATGGGACAACTACTAGCATTTCAAAATGTGTCATAGTACTTTTTCCCTAAGATGATTTATGGTCTTATTTCTAGACCAGGTGTTGGTGGTCACATTTCAGAAACTAATGACCTTCATATTCTGTCATTGTAAGTCACACACGCATGCATGTGTGTATACATATATATATATATATATATATATATATATATATATATATATATATATATATATATATATATATATATATATATATATATATATATATGTATATATATATATATATATATATATATATATATATATATATATATATATATATATGGGCTCGATCAAGTTGAAGTTAGCATCTAAGACAAAAAATAAATTTTATAGTAGAAATATGTATCTTACATATTTGGAAAGCTAGAATTCTGAAGTTTCTGGATCTTTAGTCAGATTTACTGTATTCCCATTTTTGAAAAAGTTATTAACATTTTACTGCGAGTGTTTATTTGTTTGTTCAACGCCTCTCTGACAGTAACATTTCACAAAATGTTAAAACCACCATATTTTCTTGTAAAACCATCTTATGATCTTCAATATTGCTTTAGATGATATAATTATACCTGGGAAGACTGTGCCAAGAAATATAGGATTGAATATTATGCTTTGGGGTGTTTTTGATGAATTTTGAAATAGGGTGATCTGTGATTCCGTAACATGTGATTCCGTAACAGAAAAATAGCATTTTTTTAATTTTTGAAAGTGTTCAGATTGGGTCATTACCATGAAACTTCATAGAAAAAAGCATTTTAACACTAATTTAACTATAAGGGGTACACTTTTGAAAAATAAATTTTCAAACAGTGTTTTTGTGGGGGTTAAAATTGGTGATTCCGTAACGTTACGGAATCACATATTTGATAAACTGACTGGTTCAAGCCTATAGATGTCTTGAACATTCTTTAAATGGACTAGTTTGTTATCTTAACTTGAAGTTTAGTATTAACTGATAGTTTCCATATTTAGAATGAGACATTGTGCACAGTATTTTGAAAAACAAGTATATGTCCATAATCGAGTAGTAGTTTCAATATGGCATCAAAATGCTTTGGACAAGGACTAAGCTGTACATGGAAATCAGATGAAGTAATAATAAACAAGTAACTCACATACGATTTTGAGAAAGTTACAATTATTCAAAATGTGTCATAGCACCTAACTACCTTTTTAAAAACATTCACACACTTCTAAAGTAATGTATAATTAAGTTGGCAAGCAGGGCATCTCAGCCTCATTTGAAGACCCACTCCCTCAAAAAATCACCCATCAGGACACCCAAATAATTTTGTGACTAACCCTTTAAAAAGACATTTTCAAATATATAAATGAATTGATTTCACTCTAGTTTAAATTCAGTGACTTTTTATAAGGCATTCATTTCAAGAAGTACATGCATGTTCATGGTTATAATGGGCCATATCAACCTATTCAAACTGTTGCGTACAGAATTTTAGAATATTGAATTCAATATTTTCTCTCAAATTCAAGAAAACTTGCATTCTCATTTGGCTGTCTTATCCTATAGTAATCTCATTCTTGAACCCTATTTGTAAAATAGTAGATTTTAGAGAATTTATATCTGTGGTGGACAGGAAAGCTCTTCGACAGAGATTTTAGATACCTTCACAGAGACAGAGATTCTCCTTCAAGTAAAGAAGAAAACTGAAGTTTAGCACATGGTCAATGTAATCAAAAAAATACTGAACTCTCTATTTATGCATATATTTTAAAACTTGACCACCCGCAACGGCATTAAATTTTAGAGGAATTTATTCAGTAAGTGTTTAAGATGGAACTTACGGTACACACTGTTGAGGACAGGAAACTTTTGTCACAAGTGTAGAAGGGGAAGGATTCAGTACATAAACATTTCTCAGAGAACAAAATTTTGTTACATCACTCAGAGACAGAATAAAGTCATATGGAAGACTCATATGATACTGTTTTATACAAAGCCAGTCATAGATCAGCAGTCTAAATGATTTTAAAAACAAATTTCCAGGGATTTCTCCATTCGCCCGATAGACATGTATGATCTACTCCAGAAAAAATATCCAACAGTTAATAAGATCACAAATGCATGTTTAAAAAGAATCATTACATAGTTATTTTATAAGTATTTAACAAACTTGGCATTAACTATAAATGTTCATAATTCATTCAAAACTCAGCTAGTTTGATATCAATTGGTAAGTGTACAGATGTGTACCTTGACTGACACCTCCATCCTGCCTCCAAATGCAATGTCTCCATTCACCTCTACATCCCTAATCCTGAAGCCACCTATTCAGTTAATCAGGGTAGATGCAATTTCCCCCCCGAATCATTTCCTCCTTCCTCAGACTAAACAATAAGGGGTGTTAATGAGAGGGGACAGTGGAGGAAAACCTGAATCCACATTGTCTGCGGTATACCAACAACCTTGATGTGTACAGGAAGTGATATAAAACTGACCAGATAGTTAGTGAAATCTACCTCTGAGAATGCAGAAGGTAACATCATGTTTTTCAAAACCTTTTCAGATTAATGATCTATTTATAAGAAGCTTTAATGTTAAATCAATTACAGCTTATATATTTTAAATGTCTAACAATTGCCCTTGTGGGAAAGTGGTCCCTCTAACATTAGACATTGTCATCTGTTACCTACCATCAGAGACGTATAAAACCCACTCTCTGCTACCATGTAATTCATAATTTAGTGCTCCCTTCAGTAAAAATTTATGTCTTTATATCAGTACACTAACTTAACTTTTTATTAAAGCAGAAAATTTCACCATAGTGCACTATTTTAATAAAAGATATTGATTGTTACTGAAAATGTGATTCCGTAACAAATGGTAAATGTGATTCCGTAACAAGACCATCTGTCAAAGTTTCTTGAATAAAGTTCACTTTAACTTATTCAACTCATAACTTTGTGGTGCAATCTGTGCAAAACAAATTTACCTACCACATGATAAAGAAAATTTTGGAAAAAAGTGGCAGGAACAGCATGAAAGTGGTATTTGATTAAAGTGGTAGAAAACAGATGCTAATTTTGAGTGATTCCGTAACAGGCATGTTTTTTCACTTTTTTACCCAAAAATCATTTTCTGGGGAAGTTGGAACTTGGTCCATTTAAAAGAACTTTTAAAGCCCTACACAACCACATAAAGCATGTTTTCCTAGCCTTTTCCATTAAAAAGATATCTAAGCTTGAACAGCAAAAGTGTGATTCCGTAACAGCTTGATCGAGCCCATATATATATATATATATATATATATATATATATATATATATATATTTATATATACACATATATGAAAATCTCCGATTTCTGCTAGCTCTGACTTATAAAAGGCACACATAAGGAGATAGATATCATACAACTTCAATGAAGTCCATATAAAAGAGCACTAAATTGCTACCACCATAAGTTGATTTTTTTTGTCAGGATTCTGATAGCTACTTAATGATGGCATATGTTTTCTTCGTGTCAGTAAAACTTGTGTTTTCTATGACTGCTGGGCTGGAAAATTAGCAGCTCGGATTAAGTGTTGGCTCGCCATGCTATTGGCAGGATGTGGTGAGCCTCACTAAGGGCGTTTTCAGCCAGTGTCTTATTTCAATTGGGGCGCTCCTTGTGTGGTACCAGTAATGGAGTGCCCAATGGCAACTTTAGGATAAATAGGAGAGCAAGACAGATGTGATATAATACATGAAAGATATTGGATAGCCGATAAGGAACTCCCAGGGCTTGAAATATATATTTTCAGGGAGCCCATTTGCATCTTCAAAAGCTAAGTACTTAAAAGTGTTATGTACATAGAAACCATCCAGGGCTGTAGATATTCAGTTATCAAACAAACACGCTTACAAATAAATTTACTATTTGGTAAGCAGGGGGCAACTGTAACATTTTAAATAAGGGGCTATAATCTCACAAAGAATTTGAGAGGAAAGTCATTGGTTGAATTCTAAAAAACACTTCTACAAATATTCTCCATAACTGGCTTTGTAAGATGCCACTTAACTTATGCTGCTTGGTGGCCAATTTGGCCGATACAAGATGATGCAAAAAAAATTAATGAAAAATGATTGAAACACTGACACATGGCTACTCATCTGAGAACACTCAGTGAGAGCTATCCAATGAATACCAACATGACAAGGTTTAGATGGTTTTTAAAAACCTTTGCGTCCTTGTGCTTTGAACGAAAAAAGCCTCAGCATTGAGAGGGTTATTTAAAGAGTACCTGTAGCTAGATCATGAAGCCCAGGGATGACTGGGTTAAGTTTTGGGAGTGCTGGAGGATCAGGCATGGAGGGTAGCTCTTCAGGGCCCAGGTCGCAAGGAAACCACACATCGTTTATTGTACCATACCTGTGAGTGAACTCAGTGAAGTGTATTGACCTTGATTAGAAAATGCTGCATTGTTACTGAAGGAAGTGAACAGGTTGTTTCTCACACTCACAAATAGAGCGACTAACTTCGGAATTCCACCGATCCCATCCCTGACCCCACCTCCAAACTGCAACATTTTGTGTTACCATGGCGACAAACACTATGACGATGAACTCTTTGAAGAAATATGTATAAACACCAATTTAAAAATCATTTTCAAGTTGATATCTAAGATTATTTTTTCATCCATACTTTAATTGCTTTGAAATTTTTAATTACACAACAGAGACCACAGCTGATACTTCCTGAACAATTTTTGTTGTCGCCATGGTGATGTGGGTGAACATGTTGCCATGGCTATAATTGAGAGGTGTCTGCAGCTGTGACACGGTATTACATTCCAAGACAGCTGCAGCTGAGAAATACACCACCTCCACCTTCTTCCCCCTTCCTTACCTGCTGGTTTTTAGGTCACCTGTAAGTAGAGACTGGACATTCTCTTTCCCTGACCATGAATAACACAGAGTATCCCAACCTTGTATGACTGTATCTTGAGCAACCTTAATCTGTACGATCAAAATCTCTTATTTCTAAAATGTTCTTACAAATGGTATGCATGCACAGGAAGCCAAAACTATGACATGGTTGAAGTGTAAACTGCCCTTTTTGACACAAAAGTGTATTAAATGTAGTTGTTCTAAGGATTAGATGTAAAATATATTGATTATCTTAATTCTATGATATGCTTCGGTGAAACAGAATAATCCTGTGAAACAGGCTTTTTTAGCCTTGTCGGAGGAGAGTTCAAACAACAAAATGAAAGGTAAAAATCAATCATCTTTATATGACAGGATGACCAATCAAGGCGCATGGGACCAACTTATGAGCAAATTTTTCAAAATGTTATTAGATAACACATATGACATATTACTTCCTTATTGAAAACAAATGTGCAATAGATAAACTTTGAGGGATCAATCTATACATTTTACGTCTTGAATACTTACACCTTTGTAAACTTAAAAACTTATTGGTAGGTAAATAAATGTTGATCAATTCAGTATTGTATATATATACATACATGTATGTATAAATTTAGTAATCAATCATATTCATAGTTCTGAAAAAAACATTACATGTAATTTGTTATCTTACATGCATATATACAAGTAGAAGTACATGTTCTTAGTCAGGTCTACTAGTTGGATAATCACTGGTCCTTATCAGAACTTCCTGATTGAAGGATGAGTGTAAAAATTTTAAGTGACAAAATGACATCATTAAATGTCGTTAATCACCTGAACACTCCCTTCTTTCAAGGAAAAAGTCAACTCCTACAGGTATGAATAATAACACGTTTCGTAACAAGGAAAAAATCTTTGCCCTGATATATTTCAATTACATAATCCTTTTACCAACTATACATACCATAATAATATCTGTATATAACTTTGAAACATGGTCTAAGCCAGGATTTTAAAAGTACCTGTCCAATTTAGCAAAATTTTCTGCCCATCCAGACTTAGCTACTAATCTACTTCAAATCCTTATACCAACTACATTTATTAGCCTATTGTGTCATGAGGGGCAATTTACACTTCAGCCATGTCTTAGAAGATGATTTGTTGAAAAGAATATTTGGTTAATATTACCCCCGAAAAAGTCAAAACTGAAAATTATTCACAGAAATATTTGTTTGTCTAAAAAGGAGTTATTTTTTCAAGAAATTGCCTGTCCATAGTCAGGCAGGATGGGTCCAGGCTAAGTAGCTGATTGGAGAATAGGGCTGGTACTTACAAGACTGATCTTAGCCAGAAGGGTGTCTGGGTGTCATTTGTACACCCAAACCCTCTACTAGGCCACTACATATCTCTATGGCTCATTGGACCCTCAAGACCTCACATGTATGATGCATATATACAGAAATGCGCTATATATGATTCTTTAAAAGTAGATTTAATCCCTGCCTTATCTGCAGACGCAGCCCATGTAAAGAGTAGTGTATAGATGCAATAACCTGTTTACATATCATGAGTCATTATTGATCTATAGATAAAAGTACATGTAAACTAATGCCTTCCACGTGCTGCTGACAAGCAAAATCCAATCTACATGGAGGATTAAAATCATGATAACTCAGTGCCCTAGTGCTTCAGTGTTCAAGCCAGAAATTATGGTGCTAGTTTCAAACTGCCCACAGAACCCACAAAACGGGTTGGTTTTCTGATACCTACCTCTCGTTCAGATATTTCTTCTAATTACATTTTCTTAAAAAGATATGTTATTATCATTGTTATTAAACTTATTATATATCGTTATTATTTTATTTTTTTTATTGGGGGGGGGGGGGGGGGATTCTGTGTACCACACTGTCTACACTACAGGCATGAGTTGTTTTAATGTATGTTAATACAATAACACAACAAAACCTGAAAGCACACATGATCAAGTGATCATGATGACATTCACCAAATAGGATATCAAACAAATCACCTGTACATATACTGTGTGCCGTACTGTGTCTACACTACAGGCATGAATTGTTTTAATGTCTGTTACAACAAGAAGTGATGATGATGACAGTCACCAAATATGATATATCAAACAAATCACCTGTAAAGTCATGGGCAAACTACAAGCTTGGCTGAAGGGGTGGTATGTCAAACGCGCTATCTTGATCTCCATCGAACATGTCGCCCTCGCAGTGATCTTACGACCCTTCATGCATGGACAGTCGTGAGGAATGCCCACTGACTTCACCTGCAGCCGATGCTCATATGTAGCCCTGATCATATGTTGAACTGATCAACCTTTGATGTTACATGATGACCGGATTTAAACTCTCTCTCCATAGTTTTTGTTGTAAACACTAAGGGTGAAGAGGTACATACTTTGATGAAATGATATGAAAACACGATTGCTCATTTCTAAATCTTCAGAATAGACAATGGCTTACTTCCACTAGACAGGCATGCCTGGCAGGCAGGGGCTTAGCTGCAATGCGTCCAGTTTGTCATTTGGACACGCAGAACACTGTTTTTTGACAGTTTGGACACCCAAAAGTTTATGACAGAATTTGCTAAAGATGACTTTTCTTAAAAGATAGAAGATGTAGAAGCTGTAGTGTCACTTCTATAAGACACACAAAACAGTATTTGGCCTAAAAAAGCAAAATCTGTATAGGGTCTATCTTATTAGTAGTATGTATTTTGTACCACACTTTGGACACGCAAAAGTCTATGAAACCTCTATTTGGACACCCTGTTTCCAAATATCGGCTAAGACCCTGCTGGCAGGCAACATAGTCTTAGTCAGAATTTTGAAAATGGGTGGATGACAAGTTGACTTAGCATTTGAAGTAGCTATTTAGAGTAGTGTTGTACCGTGAAATATGCCCACTGAAAATATGCCCTGTACTAAATACTTGGCCTGAGGATGAACAATCACTGAAATTGAGTAGCATATATGCACAAAAAATATCTAGCCAAGTTGGGTATCACCTTCACATATTTAACAGAATGATTTAAAATAATAGTCTTATTTCCTAATCTAAAGATCCAAGTACTTTAGTGCGGTTCAATTCCATTTCATGGCAATCAAAACATCAATGTTTATGTTGAATGCTATGATACAGGATAATATACTTTTATAGCATTGAATTCTATAGGTGTTTGTATACACACTGCAGGTTCAAAAGTTTATTTAGATGGTGTGTGCTCTCAGATGCCAAGATGAAGAGAAGACCCCTGATTCATATCACAAACCAATACCTTTATGTACACATACCACAACAATAGACCAGGTTGAGTGACCACTGACCAGACCCCTGAATCATGTCACATACCAATACCTTTACACAAAGTGCTCAATACCTTCGCACATACCACAACTGGGCCAGGCCGAGTGGCCAATGTCAAAGAACAACTGACCCATAACAAAACAGAATTTGGGTCAGTATCATTTATCACACATTCATCTATTTACAGACCTATATGTATGTGTAAACACTGTCCGGACAAGGAATCATCTACATGTACCCTCCCAAGAGTTCAGAAAACTATGCTCCAACAAATGACATAATCAATAGCTAACACATATGTATGCTTTATTGGAGAGATAGGTGACAAAACCAATGAAACATCCAAAAGCCAATATATGTATGCTTCATCAACTAGCTGAAACATCAACTCAGAGGTCTGCCGCGAAAGGCTGTTAGGAAAAATCTAAGTGATCCAATTTTCAACTGTCCTTTATGGTTGTTATTTGCCCTACACAATTTGGACTTAAGGTGGCTTTTTTTCATTTAAAATGCACCAGAAGGGTACTAAATTTATACCTACCTTATGTGGTAAATCATACTCATAATTCATAAATATACATATTTACCTGTAGTAAGCTTTCAAAGGTGGCAGGCACTTACAAGGTGCCCTATACCCTGCCCTAGCCAAACCTAGCTGAAATTACCAGTAATTTGATATTTCATTTGATTCCTGAGCTTGCAAACCTAAGATGTAACTTAACCTGCAACATACTAGTGCACGTACCCTAAGTACATGTATGTACACAAACCTCCCTCTGCCAAATAGCTAGTTAGCTGTACATATATTGTGAAGCCAGTTCCAACAAACATGTTTGTGCCCTATATATAAATATGCACCTAAATCCTTACTCACATAAAAGGCTCTTCGCCAGGATTTAGAAACTGGGTGCCCAAAATAAGCAGATTTATGTAAAATAATATTTGGGCATCCTAGACTCCTAGTTTACAAGAGAGACCGCAATATAATATGATTACAATTATAACCATGTATGCACTTATTGAAATAAGACATAATATCCCTATACAATGGCATATAGGAGCTATATGGAGGTGAAACTTTTCACAATTATATGCTTGTATTATATTGAAATTTTGAAAAAATTCTCACAAAAAAATCAGGAGGGATTGGCTGCTTGGGTACCAAAATGAAGCCCAAGCATCCTGCTGGCTAAGACTATGCTAACATGCCCTTGATCTGAGAGGATGAAAAGAAATATCCTTTACTCAAAATTGAATGGCCACTCCCATTTACAGGCTGGGCAAGCAAGAATGTTCATTGTTGACATAGTGTTTCATTCCGATTTGGGCTATGTGTGTTTTCAACCATTTCCTGAGGTATGTATTTAAGAACCCATACCTGAAGACTGAAGTAACTGCCAGTATTACATGTAAGTTGTTCACACAAAGTTTTCTACAAGAAACCTGGAAGCTCTTTGGTAAAATCATAAGTAAAATTTTAGAAAGGATTATAATTAAGAGCAAAAGATATGAAGTATTAAGGTAATTGGCTCCATATATTTTCAACTATAAAGTTGGACTTTAGGAGTGCTAGGATCATAGGAGCTTTACCCATAGTCCTGAGTTCCTTAGTTATGAAATACATATAGTAAGGTACGGTTAGGTACCACTGTACCAGCCTCACCTCAATGTATAATTTCATTTTCATCTAATTTGGACAATCCATATTTACCAACTTATCATTCACTACTTTTGACTTTCTGCAGGGAGCCCAAAGATGTACTGTTTCATATATGTACACAACACCTTTATGAAGCTTATCAAGATGTAATTGGGCCCCCTCGAAAATATCTTAATTTCGAGCCCTGCCATGCATCTCCAGTCATGTAATTTGAACCATAACATAAAGCTAGGTACACCATCTCTAAACTAAGTGCTATGAACTATAATCCACATCCATCACCATATGTTTTTCAATATGGCTACACAGAATAGATATGGATTTACAAAGTTTGCATGTGCCACATCATGCACATGTGATGTCCAGAGCCGCTGATGTATAATTAAAATCCCGCATGCAGATATATGAATAATAGAGCGAGCATCAATCAATCAGGCCCATTATACATGCAAAATACTACACCACAAAATCCATACCTAAAACAATGGCCTAATCCAGGCCAGCAAATGTTGCATGAGTAGAACTAGTACGTAAATGCTGCTTGAATGTTCACTGAAACTAGGCTCTCAATGTAAATGTATGAACATAAGAGGGGTAATCAACAAGCGTCTTTTCTACAGATGAATAGAGAAAATGGGAAACAGGAAATAGGCATAGGATAATAATAAGGCATAATAAGCTTTAGCAATGTCCTGGGAAAGTGTTTCCGGTAAAATTATTCAACTGAAATTGACATTTTTAGAAATTTCTCTCAAAATATTGAACATTGTCCTAAATGGCTGATGTGTGGTTTCTTACAGTTTGAATACATGTTCGAAGGACGCCCAGACACCAAGATGTCTAAGGCCCAGATAACAGGTGAAATAGGGTATTTTCAGATGTAATGGGACCAGTCTGGTAAGTCAGGTGGTTTTTGTTAACCGGTGGTCTCTGAGAGGTTTAACTTGAAATACTATGTACAATGAGTAATTATTCATGAAGCACTCATGAAGTCATGACTCCGATCATTTTTTCATTTTATTTTATTTTTTGTGGTTAGCAAGCAGGGACTTAGCCAGGATTTGGATAGTAGGGTGTCCAAAATGGACTTTGGAGGAGACAGGGTGTCCTGGTGAGCGAACGCAGGGCGTTCGATGCGGTTGCTCGAAGAGCGACCGCCTCTTACGGCCGGGGGTCTGGGGCCCGCTGAAGGGCCCCAGAAGCCAGAGGGTCTAGGTGCTCTGAAATGCGTTCTCTGGCTTTTCCTGGCACTTATTTTCATTATTTTACATATTGAAATGTATGTTTTTTCAGTGTGAATTATACATTTCATAGATATTTTCCCAGGTATGTCAAATTTGAATAATTTTTCTATTGCTATACTACATACCAGGATGACCAGAAAGCAGGCACCGACATTAATTTCAAGGTCTTGAAATTCACTTTCCCGAAGCATATTGTCACTTGCCAGAAGAAAAGAAAACCTCCACAATTACCTATAAAAACCTGTATTTATACAGTGCTACAACTATTACCTGTTGTTTAAATGATTTTCTTCTCTTTTTCTAGGTATATGCTTGTGTCCTGACTCCTGTAGTTCTACTAGCATGCAGTTTCTTGCCGATCTGTAGATGACCTTCCCTTCCCTACCTGGCTTCTGGTGATCTCAACTGAATCCATGCCAGCCTGCAGCACTGGACTCTTAACAGCACTTATGCACACCTAATTTTCATACATAAATTGATATTGCTGTGCCTTTGTAACCCTGCCTGCATCCTATGTAGCCTTAGTTCTCTGTACTTAGTTCACTTTTTGTCTGCTTCCTTTATTACTACCTCTATGGTGGCCGGGTAATTCATTCTCAATACTCACCCTTGATATAAAAATCCATGTATTAATGGAGTGATATTAAGCACAAGGAAAAATCTTATGTTTGGGGAACAAAAGCTAATTTCTGAGAGATTAATGATATTGGAGATTAGGCCACACTTGTATAGGGAAAAATACTAAACAGATGTCATGAGTAATATTTAATGGACAGGAGGGTATTGATCAGGTACCTTGGGCACAAAATTTTAAGTATAATGCTGTTTCTTGTACTTTTGAAAACACCAAAGCCTCGAGAGTCTTACTCTAAGTAAAATGGATGCTCAGAGGTGACACTGATTTTGAGAGAAAAAAAAGGATTTGCTATAAAGTTATCCTAGAAAAAAAAAATTCCTGAATCAACATTTATAATTTTTGCATTATTATAAAAGTTATACAAAATAATGAGCACTCTGAGGTTGAATCAGTTAGGAAGACATGTGACAGATTATTTGAGTGCATGTCAGTTGGTGCAGGTATTTTGTGCATGCAGCTTGTAGATCTGCCTCTTGAGACATTCTGAACCCTGTTGTAACCCACCTCACCCTGTAAAGCATTTTAGAATGAATCATGTATATCTGTGACATTACTTAAAGTGATGTCTGTGTCTGTCTTGTGTACGTCTAGTTTTTGTTGAATGAGTGAGATGATATGGGTGCACAATAAAATAGTTTTGTGTTCTATGTTACATGTGTGTTTTAAACTTTTTTTGTTGTTCAATAAGTCCCTCTAGTAGGATAGTGAGTCAGGTGTGTAAATCACATTCAAATGATATAAAAAGTTGTCAGTCCCAAAAGTTATTAGGATTCTATACTCCCTAAAAGGTGAGTTACAGTTGGATCAGCAGTATACACGGTAAGTGCAATGGAAATAAATCATACTGAGGTACACTCAACAGCGTCTGTGTCCTCAGAGGGCCCTTAAGAATAGGACTGGTTTGGTGAAGTAAAGTGCCATAAACAGTAAAGCTCTGTGATATGGTGAGTCATAGGCATAATAAAAGCATAGTAACTTAGATAGGATATATAGATATTATTAGACTATAGTCAAAGAAATTAGCCATACATTGTATAGGCCAAAACTAGAAAAATTGTCAAAATCTGACATCCTGTTGAGAGGGTAGGTTTCAATGTCTTCCTCATTAAAAGAGCTTTCAGGCAATACATGTATATATTTTGTATAGGCTGAATTGTCAAATAATTGCAGGATATAGGAAAAAACAGAATCTAAGGAATTACGCCCCCACTTCATTTGCAATGCAGGAAAACACCTAACTAGCTGTGAGTCCAATATTAGCAGTAGGGGAAATCCCAGACAATTGTAAAAGATACATATAGGCCTAGCTATCATCAATAAAAAAAGTAGTTCAATTGATTTTGACTTATGTTCAGAAAGCAGTAATAGTAATCATGTTAACAGGGGTAAATGTCTGGGTCAAAAATAACTAAGTTTTTTAACATGAAAAAAAAATTGGGCAGAACTCCGGTGTGTGTGACAGTAATCTCGTTCATAAGAATGAGATCCCATCACTTGTTAAGTTCATCCCCCCAATTCCCGCCACCTCTATTGTAGGACAGGGATAATAAACATGCATTAATTGTAACTTAAACCCATGTTAGGTAGAGAAAATCTATAGACCCCCCAGGTGGCATCCCAGGTTAGTGATATATTAAATAAGCTTACCTTTTGTCCTGTTCCAGATGACTGGGTTAGGCTTGAAGAACATTGTCAGATTGAGTCTCTTGTTTTGAAAATGTGAACACCATGAATCGCATTCGCTAATGCCACTATTTGCCCATGCCTGACAAACACACTAGGGTGTATACATTACATACTCAAAAGGCAAATTAAGTGACTAATACGTTGTTTGGGCTTATTTATGGTAACTGATACTCATGACCCCTGTTACTCAGCTTACTGTGGCTACAGACTGGCCGCCGCCGGAGTACTATCTGACTATGTCAATATACTCAATTATCGCTCAAAGTATGCCTATGCTAAGAGACAGGAGTACGATCCCTTATCTCTCCCAAGAGGGTTTTAAACGGAAATTGCCGGCAAAGCAGTGTGGCGATCTTATCTTTAATGTGCTCTCTTGGGGATCGAACCACTCCACATGTAAACAACAGGCCTTCTCATGCTTTTACGGCAGCTAGCAGCGTGGGTGGTTTGGGAGCAGCCACCATTTGGTGATAACCTCTCATTTCCTCCCCGTCTTTGAGAGTTACGTTTTGGCTAGGGTTAGCCCGCCTTTTATGGGGTTTTAGGAGGAGTACCCGTCAACCATTACATCGTAATTCAACCACTCTGCCCGTCCAAATGGCGGGTGGACGGGTCTCTGAAATAGCCGTTGTTAGCAAGCGGTGAGGCGTCCTTCGTGGAGTTTCAAAATCCTGGCTGAGACCCTACCAGCTTGAGAGAGGAAGAGACCTAATTACATTAGGGATGAGCTGCGTGCATCCTCTCACTGTCTCACTGCTGCTTCTAGAGCATTTACTGGGTCAAGAGCACCATTAGTTCAGCTAGATGAAATAAGCACATAGGTTTTCTCAG
Source organism: Maea johnstoni (assembly GCA_963942565.1). Taxonomy (NCBI): domain Eukaryota; kingdom Metazoa; phylum Annelida; class Polychaeta; order Spionida; family Magelonidae; genus Maea; species Maea johnstoni. The sequence continues at coordinate 32,531,670 of OZ012695.1, forward strand.
GTTGCCAACATTCCTCGCTGAAAAAACCTACAGCTGGCTTGCTGAATAAGGAGTTTACTGAAATGCTTGGCAATTCTCCGGAAAGAAACACAATGTCAACAGCAAACAAGCCAGCTGAAAGAAAAAATTATGTAGCTTCCTGCATGCAGCTAATGGGTGCCCAGCATGCCAGCGATCTGCCAAACGGGTGTTTTCAAGGATGTATATAGGCTTAAGGGTATTCCAGAAAATCACTGATAATAATCTGGATATATACAAATATATCCTTAAAGAAATAAATTCATCTTTTTGAAATATATTGAGGAGAAACCAAAACCTGGAACCAACTTGTAGGGCTTGAAAAAAGGAGCCAAAAGATGTGCTGGATTCCATACACACCACCTTTCGGTGGCTATTGAAGATGCAATTGGGCTCCCTGGAAAAAAGCTTAATTTCGAGCCCTGCACTTGGCTTTCAACAGATGACATCTACTGGTGCATGTTATTTGTATTTAACCCTAGTGCCCTGGTTCGACAACCGACATATGCTAGAAATATCCCAAAAACTTTGATGATGGAGCAATATTTAGAGAAACATTCAATTTCAAGGGTTACTGATGTTAGCAATCAACAATCATTTTTCAAATTTCAAGTTTAAGGAACCAAATTGCAAATCAAGACAAACACATGCTATCTTGTCTTTTAGCGGTAGCTGGGACTTCCTGAAAAAGACATGGTTCGATAACAAGAACAAGACAAATTCCCCTGGACATTGGGAGAAGTCAAGTGCTTATCAATGATGATCACAACATTGAGACATTCCTGAACTGGTGAAGCACTTATTATTTAGGTCAAGAACTGTGGGCAGCAGCATCCTGGTCAGGTATACACAACACCTGTGCCAACATGCCACATTCTGGTCATTATAATATAGAAAAAGACACTTACCCCATGGCCAGATCTGCTCTTCGTTAGTAATGACCTTCCAAATGTGACATTTGAACCCTCAAATTTATATGATGTTGGAAATTTCTTAACAGCTTCCTTAGGTTGTGGTTTAGCAGGGAAGAACATGCGGTTTCCTTTACGCACTTCTCCACGATTTTTCAACAAGTCGATTGTACTATCATTCTTAATAGTGTGTAAACTGTCGTTTTTCCTAGAAGAAACCTGACTATTCACTGGCTCAATAGCCTTAATTTCCTCTCCCTGTGGTGCCAGGGAAGGAAGGCGTCTTGGTGGAGCCCTGTAACTGGAAGTATAGGAATTCTCAAGAGGTTCAATTGATGCTGAATTACTAATACTTCTAGGTATATCCAGTTTTGATGGGGGTTCCTTTTCAGGGGTAAATGTAATATCATCTATATTTGTTACAGGTATATCATTTTCTGGCTGCACATCATCTATATTCGTAACAGGTATGTCTTGCTGTTCACTCTTTTCATTCTCTAAGAAATCAGAACTGGATGAAACTACAGCTCCAGATATAGTAACATTTCCGTTTTGGGATTTCTCAGATTCAGGTCCCAGGCTGATGACTGTAATGTGACGTTTATCATTTTCGGGCTCAACTTGAGGTGGAAATTTCGGCGCTCGACGCTTTTTCTTTTCTGGGCTACGAGGAGGAGGAATGGGAAAATCGTTAACAGGTGTTGTTTTCGGCACCGTAGAGCTGATTGCAGGGGTGGATTTCTGTAAGGAAGCTGGTCTGGATTGGGTCGAAGTAAGCGGGGCTGGAATGCTTGTGGTAGTAGTAGAATCTGTGGTATCATACTGGCTAGTATTGTACAGGCTTGAGTTGTTTGGCTTGTACCCCACAGAACTAGTCCTAGTCTCATTTTCACTAATATGGTTGACCTTAGCAGTATTACTGTTAAAATCTATATCCTGATCATCAGTCTGTCCAGATGGGGCATTAGAACCTGTCTGCGAGCCAAAAAACCAAGACTTTCCTGCACGCTTGATGTTTTCCAAGGCCTTTTCTGTGTCTGTAATCTTACGGTTATCCAATGAATTATTCAGAGGTTTGCTCTGATTAAGCCCAGGCTCTACTTCACCATTGATACTCAGGCTATGGTCAATGCCATTGGATGTTGTTATTGTGGTGGTCCTCCTAACTTCTAACCATTTCTGTGTTTCTTCATCCCAAACTTGTTCATATTCAAACGATTCCTCTTTAATGATCTCATTCTCCAGTTCAATCGTCTCCTCAGTTTTCAAAGCATCTTGTGTGTCATCATCTATCATTTGATCAAAACTGTTCACCTGGGGTTCTGGGGTGTACTTAACTTTGGCAGTAGGCGTAGTAGTGGTCACTGTAGCAGTAGGTACAGTGGTCAATGTGGCAGTGGGTGCAGTGGTCACTGCAGAGGCTGTGGCCAGTGCCCTTTGGTTGGCTGTCACATGACTTATTCCAAGCCTTGGTTTGGGAGGTTCAGGGGCCTGCCGCTTCTTGTAGGAGCCCCCTTTTTCGAAACGATTGCGAGTTGAGACAACGGTATTGGGTTTTGGCATCTCCTCTTCTTCATCATGTCGGCTAACAGCATTGCTGCCACTCCTGATTTCATATAAGATGGGCTGCTGTTTTGCTGAAGTAGGAGAGCTTCCGCCACTTGATAAGTCTCCATTTTGCTCATGAACACTATTACTCTTCAGAGCATTTGTCTGGCCTCCAATATGATTTCCAATGGCAGGTCCATTGTCAGAGCTGGATGATGACACTTTGCTAGCATATCCTCCTACAACATTGCTAGTGACATTATCATCAAGCACATAGTCAACACTAGACCTGCGTACAGGGTTTACAGTGTAACTCTGGCCATTCCTAGCCTTACCCCTAGAACTGAGTGAACTGAACTTGTCCAGAAGTTTGTGCACAAATCCCGGTCTGTAAACCTCCTCCTCATCAGAACTAGACTTAGGCTCAATATCATCCACAGGGAACACTTCTATCTCGTTTTGACTGCCAGCCGAACTTCCACTATCTGAGACACTGTGGTTGTTCAGGGAGTGATAATTGAGATTGGCATTTGTATAATTATTTTCCACACTTCCTCCATTTCGGTTGGAGTGGTCCTCCTCGCGTGAATTGGCCCTGATCACTTTCTTCGCTCCATACGTCTTTAAGAATGGATTGGTCTTTATGCTGGGTATAATTCTCTCTGAGCTAACATGTGAGTCACTGCTATTGTTTTCTATATCAGGTGTGCTTGTCGTGATGTTGGCTTCTGTGGGACTGGGAGGGTGGATCTCTCCTAACCCATCAACATGCCCATAGTCGTCATGGTTTGAGACGTTATTCAAAGACCTAAACGGTATTTTCTCTCCTGAAGGCAGCTTGGCGGGAAAGAACATGTACTTCCCATCGCGTATTTCGATATTTTCCGCCTTGAGCCAACTTTCTAAATCTTTGACACCTTTCCTCTTGAAGACCAACTCCCGTTTCCAGGCGGGCATTTGAGAGATTCTTTTCAGCTCTTCCTGTTTGAGTCGCATCTCCGCCTCTTCGCTGCGACGTTTCTTCTCCAGCAGATCCTGCTTCCATTGAGGTAAACTTGTCATTTTGGCCACCAGAACATTGACGTTTAGCGAAATAAAGAGGCGTAATTCAATCAAATCCCAACGACTGCTCTACCTTTTCCGGGACCATCAAAATACTGAAAACCTGACTGGCAATGACGTCATGATACAACCGGTGCGCGAAGTATTATGGGATACATCAAGGTAAAAATTGTCAAACGTCACCATTTTTACGTCATAGGTTCTAAGTTGTAAAGCATCAATCGGATAAATATTTTTCAAACTATTTTCGCATATTTCATCTTTGTCGGCATTCGTTAACCTATACTTTTTGGTAAAAATCTTTCAATAAATTCAAGAGATTGAGAGATGTTAGATGAATTCTGATTGGTTGGTCGCCCACGGGATGGGCCAAGAATAAGTTTGATAAATCTTCAATTAATCGCTATTCTTAAGTCAAAACTTTGATTTTCAATGAGGAAAAAGGTAAACTTAATCGTGAAATACCCTATTTTTCTAAGGAATTAGTTTTGATGACAATTTGGCGTAAAGGTGCGACAGATGGCAATTAAGCACATTGGCCAATCACAATCGCCGTATCATCGTTCGAAGGGGACGGAGCGTAACCCGGAAGTACAGGTCAAAGGTCGTTTCCATGGCGAGAAACCATCGCCCATGACGCCTCATTAGCAACAGCAACAAGACTTGCCGGGAATGTTGTAGGGATTAACGAGTGGGGAGTCAATAATTGTAAGCTTGTGTGTCTGAGAGAGGTTGTGAGGGGGAAATTACAGAAACTTCAAAATGGCGATGAAGACTGCAATGATAGAAGGGTCTTCGATCGGACCTTCATCGTGGAAAAATAACACGGTTCGCGGGATAAAAATGTCCCAAAATATCATTCAGCGAAGTGACAAGTCATGCGATATTGGTCGCTCGACAGATCCCCTACCACACCTCAGAGATACCTTAGCTGAGCTCAGTAACGATGAGGCACACAGGTATTTCCGTGAAGTTAGGTCAGTAGTTGCTAGACTCCGTGAAAGTCTTTTGGAAACAAACGAAGAGATCAAATCTCTTACGAGAGGAAAGGAGGCGCTAGAAAAATCCCTTGAACACAGGCGAAAAGATCTGTCTTTGAACAGGGAAAGTTCAGACATACGGCTCTCAAGACCAGCCAGAGAAAGAGTAAGTACAGCTACAGTATCAATCAAATATACAAGCCGCTATTTCATCACTTTTTGGTTAATATTCACTTCTGTTTTATGTAAACTTGATTCCTATCTAGTGGGTGTCACGCGCGACTGGTCAAATTCCATGGACCATCAAATCAACTAAATAACATTGTATCACCGCATGGCAACTTGTTGCTATCTCCAAACTAATCCGCAACAAAGAGTTCAATATGTGACAATGCTGATTTTGTTAAAGCATATACCTCCAAATGTATAATTTGAAATATATTTCATTGTGTGCTGTTTATCTACATAAGTTTGTCTTTTTCAAGAATGTATTTCAATTCATACATACTTTTTATGGAAGTTTTTGAGTCCACATAATTTAGTTAAAGGAAACTACTTAGGATTGCTAAAACAACTAAGGGATTATATTTACAGTAATAGGTGTATTTCCCCTTGAATCCCATGATTCTTTAGGATTAAATGAGATTTTGCAGAAAGGTGTTATGTGCTAGTAAACCTTAGCTGCCATCTTAAAGATTTTTAGTAAGTGTACTGTTGAAAACCTTGTCTCTTGATATTTTGAGGTCATCTAGGTATAAACTTTACACCTTTCAAATAACATCTTATTTTGAAGGATATTTTTTAATAAATAAGGGTTGCCAATCTAAAGATAAAGTAGAATGCAAATATTTGACTTATCCTTGCAGCACTTCAAGACACTGACAGGGTTAATAGATAACTAAGGTTGTCATTTAGAGTACAGGTAAATTCTTCTCTTAGGTATAATTAAAGTTTTCTTTCGTGGAAAGATTCATGTGCAAGCAGGTGTGCAGCATTAAAATCTTATTTTGAGAAAAAAAATTATAGGGTAAGAAGGCTGTTCTTGTACAATTCATCTATTTATCCCTTTGCATCATGTTTTTCTCAACTTAATAAGTCTGAATGGATTTGATGCCTGCAATCAAAGTTACATTAGAGCATATTAAACTGATTGTCCTGTTATTTTAACTGCACAGTAGAAGACCAGTAGTCATACTTAATATGCAATAGTCAGAGAGAATCCCATGAGTACTGCAATTGCAATTAACAAAGGCTTGTACAGACTCAGGGTGAGATACTGTCATCATTAATCACACTCCATCACTTGATTCCCTTAAGTGCAAGTTGTGTGCCACTGACCCATGGGAGATATTTATAGCCACTGGCATGATCTGTCAAGAGAACATCCATGTACTTTCCACATTCTTAGGTCTCTCTAAATGTCACATTAATTAAGTGCCTTGTAGCACAAGAATTGACAACTTGGGACAGCTAGAAACTATACATGAAGACAGCTAAGCTTATGATCCAAACTAGCAAACATAGAGAGGATGGGATTAAATGAACCCTCATTTGTTTGTAAAACACATTCTTTCAACTCAACATGATGCATAATTTACTTGATTGAAGAATTCATGTGTCTGCCAAAATCTGATTTTTAAACTGCCTGCTAGTTTTCTTAAAAGTGAGTATACTTAACACACCAACCAAAGGGATCGAAGATGCCAAGCTTATAAAATGAACCTAAATTCTTTATTTGAATCTTTTCTTCATTTCTAAAAAACCTTTTATCTAGTATCTACTTTATACAATACAGTATCCAAGACATCATCAACAAGTCATGCAGATACTATTTGTGCACTCAAGCCATTAGCACTTTATTGTGCTAGACATCTTTACTACTTGGCAGGTTATTGAGTGCTTTGAGTTTTATTAGGGCATCGGGTTGGTTTACTTGGTTAAACCATTCATGCTTAGATCACCCTTAAGGCCTTTGACAAGTCAGGGCTCGACAAATAGCATAGTCCCATCTCCCAGGAGATCTGAATTCCAAAAACAGCCCTGTCGGGCCACCTAAAGTTGGATTCAGGTAGTCCCGCTGGACTACCTGAATCCTGGGGAAGTTCCCCACTAAAATGCTACAAAATGGTAGTGAAAAAAATAAAAAAAATATAGCATCCCTTAGGCATGCAACCTACAAAATAGAAGAAAAAAGCATGTACCAAATTACTAACATGAAAAGTGGGAAGAAGAACCTTTTTGGAATAAATGGTGGGGCTACCTGAAATGCTGGAGGGACTTCCTGATTTTGGGTTCAGGTAGCCCCGCCAGCCTACCTGGTCCTTCTGGGGACCGTCGAGCCCTGCAAGTGTTGACTGGATCAGCTTTACTTTTGAGAAAAAAAGCAGGCATTTGCAACATATATTAAGTAGATTAGAGGTTGAGTCCTTATCGTTCCTTATCAAAATCTCTCCTTTAGATATTTTGCAAAAGGTCCTCTTACAAAATCATATTCTAAAATGGGCCTTTTTTGAATGTCATATCATGAGTGGTTTGAAGATATCTGTATCTGCTTCTAATTAAAGGTGAATTTCTTTGAAGTTATAAAGATACCGAGTCAATCAAATGTTATATAATGTCTCATTGTGAAAAAAATACAAATTCTAAGAAGAAATTTTTTTATGACTGTGACGCACATCAACATATCGGAGAAAGATTGGTACAGGAAGCCTACTTTTTATGCTTCCATTACCACCCTGAAAGAACAAAGGAAGTGGAACAGAAAAATCAATTTTGCACTGTTTTGTTGCTATACCCATATAATACAATTTATGTAGACCAAGGGGTCTTCGAAACCGACTGCAAAATTTTTGTTGCTGCAGGCAATGCCAGGCATTAAAATGGCTTAAAAATACTGTCCACTATGCCACTAGACACTAGTAGACACTCACAACAACTCTATTATGGGCACCCCTCTATAGTGGATACTTTGGCCTGTTCTATATGGGTGTCTACAATAAAGGGGCTCCACTGTACCTTACTAGATGCTCATGCCTCATTCTTAACTTGGCATGTTTTATTTTTTTCTACTTCTTTTATATATAACCTTATAAGGCCTAAAAAAGAAATTGTTTGTTTCCTGTAACGGTTCGAAAAAAAATAGGGTAGGTAGGTCAGTAAAAAAAATAATTTTTGCATTATTTTTTTGGTCAAAAATGTAAGTTTTATGCATGTTTTACGATGATTTCGAGTTGGGAGGGCAGAAAAAACTTTATGGTAGGGATTTTTTTGAATAAAAACTTGTTAGGGTAGGGTTACAGGAAACAAACAACTTTTTTTAGGCCTAAGTATAGCAGCGCAGAACTGAGTCTACACTGTTTTAGTTTGCTCAACAGGTGGCCACAGTGAGATCTTTTCAATTCTACAGTTCCAGGGTGACCTTTGGAGCCATTTTTGACCAGCCAAAGTAATACCTATACATCAAGGAAAAGAAACCTTGATATCTTTGTGAATCACTTTGGAATAAAGCAGAAATTCAAAAAATATTTGAAATAATTGAAGGAGAGCCTGAATTTGTTCAGTAACTAAACAATTTGTTTTCTATGGCTTTCATGTTCTTGTTTTTTGCTGATTTCAGTTTTACATAATAGTTCTCATAGAACCATTTTAAGATGGTTTAGCACAAAAAAACCATTAATACCACCATAGTGCTGGGAATGGTTGGAAAATTAATTGTTCACATTTTTGATTGATTATTAATCAGCTTTAATCGTTTATTATCGATTATTATCATTGTTAATATGCCTACTTGCCAGTGCTTGATATATGGCTGCTTACCCCTAAATTTTGAATGATAAATGCTCAGGAACTCAGTTCATGTTTATAACAATTATCTTTTGTATGCATGGTTTTCTTGGTAAATAAGATTAAGGTCCCTTTTGAATGGTAACTAATTACCTTCAGAACATAATCGAAAATGATCAGTCTTAGTTTGAATGAACTATCAGTCAGAAATCATGGCAAAATGATCAATTATATTGATTAATTGTCCCAGCACTACCACCATAGCCTTTGCACCTTTTGGCCCTTTCCCAGGATAATTCTCTGGGTTCATCAAAACCTAGGGTCCTACATTGCTTTCAGATCATTTTCTAAATTTCTACCCCTCTTTGCAGTTTTATTTGATAGGATTGGAAGTAAGGAATAAGTCGCAATTTTATACTATTTCCTGGTCAAATGCTTGGACTCCTAAAACAATAAGTAAATAGTTTGTTCTTTTGATTAATTGACTGTAAAATGTATGAACAAAAGCTGAGCCAGCTTTGTAATTTCTGGGCTCGAAATTAGGAGGTGCTGGGAGCCGAGGGCTCCCTTGAATTCTCCAGCGACTCCCTCAAATTTCTGCAGGGAGACCCAAAATGTACTGGTTTCGATACTCAACACCTCTAAGTTGCTTTTGAAGATGCATTTGGGCTCCCTGAAAAAAATCTTAATTTCGAGCCCTGAATTTCCATTTCATTTATGCACTAAGACTCTTATTCTTTCAAAGAGACAGTTACAGATTGACTACAAAGCATCTCACTGTGCTCCTGCTGGTTTTGTTGATATTTCGGTTGCCAGGAAACTTTGTAATTCCCTAAGGGAGATAGATGTGAGTCTGATTCAATGGGAGTCTCTTGATCACTATTTCATGGAGTAATTTCCTGCGGTGAATAATTCATTCTCTCACCTGATTGGTTGCGGAACCGTTTCGGGCCACCTCCCTGGTGAGACATCCAGAGTCAGTATGCACATTTTGTGCCATTTCTGTTATTAACGTGAATGGGTGTCTAAGGCATTGTTTAATTGGATGATTATACCATGAGCCTTCATAACAAAAATGGTCTTTGAGTGAAATGTCAGTCATTGTAGCTTTAGATGCGCCTGACCAGTAAAAACTGTGATGAAATATCTTGTTATCCTGGGCAAAAAATTATTACTCAATAAAAATAAATAATTCCATATTTCAACAGATACCAGGGCTCAACGGTCCCCAGAAGGACCAGGTGGGCTGGCGGGGCTACCTGACTCCAAAATCAGGTAGTCCCGCCAGCATTTTAGGTAGCCCCGCCATTTATTCCAAAAAGGCAAAAAGGTTCTTTTTCCCCCTTTCCATGTTAGTGATGGTAATTATGCTTTTTTCTTCTAATTTGTAGGTTGCATGCTTAAGGGATGCTATATTTTTCTTTTTTTCGCTACCATTTTGTACCATTTTAGTGGGGAACGTCCCCAGGATTCAGGTAGTCCAGCGGGACTACCTGAATCCAAATTAAGGTAGCCCGACAGGGCCGTTTTTGGAATTCAGATCTCCAGGGAGATGGGACTCTGCTATATGTTGAGCCCTGGATACTTACTGAACCTAACAATGCTCACAGCAGACTTTCTAAACTGTCATCTTATTACTACTTATCACTTATTGCCTTTCAATAGGTAGTGCTTAGTCGCATTAAATATGTATATTGATAACCAGCATATCTTCCACTGCTCTTGATTCGGGTGATTTCTAAATGATAAAAATATTCTAGGAAAAATGACTAAAAACACTGATTTGCTATTTCATCAATTCCTACATTGATTTTTTTCCTTTCATTTTATTCAAAAGATAGAAAAAAGTTGATGGAAACACAGTTTTAACCCTTTATGCTGCTGGTGGCTAATTTAACCAGAGAAAATATTGCTAAAAACCTGAGAAATGATCGAAACCCTGGCAAATGGGTACTCATATGAGAGTACTCAGTGAGAGCTATCCAATGAATACCAACATGACAGGGTTTGGATGTTTTTCAAAAATCTTTGCATCCTTGTGCTTTGGATGAAAGTAGCCTCAGCATTGAAAGGGTTAAATTAAATGAAGTTTAGTATGATTTAATGACAGGAACAATAAGAATTATCCTAGAATCCTACTGTAATATAGATAAGGATAATTTATTTACCCCAAAATGAAAATATTGCAATACATTCACTTTTGCCTTATAAACATAAAATACTTTCAATGGCCTGAAATTAATTCATTTTCCAATCTACATTTCAGCAAAATAAAACATTCATTTGTAAAAATTCTCCATTAGACATACAGTAATAGGAAAATGAATCTAAGTACCTTCAATATGCACACAATTTTAACACACCAAATCACTTATATTGTCTTTCTAAGTAGGCATGATTAAATCCATTAAATATTAACGCGAATGGCCAGCATTTCTCGGTTAGATTGTTGACAATGTCTAGGTGGCTGAGTGTTGGTCTTAACATATGCTGTTGTAATGGATCCAGTATCAACGCTAAGTACTATGATCGTTATATCTTTAACCCTTAGTGTCTGAAGCACCTATAGAATTCCTCACAAATTTGGTAATATCTTTATAACCAGCATATTTTTCAGAAAATATTTGGAGGGTAAATGCTGTTCAGAACCGAAGTTACAAATCTTCTTCAAATATTTTGTGAATTAATGCATTATTCCAAAGTTATTTCCAAAAGTATAAAAGGTCCTGACGCCACTTGTCAATGAGATCTCCAGGCCTGAATGGGTTAATGTTTGATCTATGCCTAGCAACAGTGTATGAAGCAAGCAGCCAACCACAGGCTGCCTACTGGTCCTGGCCATGAAATGTACATGTGAAATCGATTCAATATTTCTCTGTGTCGTTTGCTCTATTAGTGCAAGATTGACAATACAATAGAATGGCATGACAACATTGATCTGACAGTACTTAGCGGCACCACTGGTTGGTTGGTTGTGTAAGATGTTCATTTGCCTGCAGTGTTTGTCAGAGACTGACAATATGTGTAAACTTATATAGCCCTGAACTACTAGTAACCTTTCCAATGCTGAGGCTACTTTCGTCCAAAGCACAAGGACGCAAAGATTTCTGAAAACCATTCAAACCCTGTCATTTGGTAGACATTGGATAGCCCTTGCTGAGTACTCTCAGATGAGTACCCACATGCCATGGTTTCAATAATTTTTCAGGTGTTTTTGCATCATTTTGTAAATGCCAAATTAGCCACCAGCAGCATATAAGGGGTAGAAACAATTTGGGTTATTAATAATGATAATGATAATAATAATAATAATAATAATAATAATAATAATGATAATAATGATAACCTTTATTTATGACCATAAGCAGTTGACCCCCAAAGTTTGAGAAGTTTATTTTCCTATTCATTATATGACATGCATCCTTACAACCTATTCAGGCATGGAGACTATCTTTGGTAAATGTTGTCTGGACCTATGATACTTTTAAAAATAACTTTGGAAGCAATCATAAATTGGAAACAATATTGGAGGAGAGTTTTTAGTTAGTTTCTGATCAAGATTTATGCCTCAAATATTTTCTGAAAACTGAGAAATAGTAAGGCAGACTGGGGCACTTGCATTAGTTGATTAACCCATTAATGCTCACAGCGGCCAAAACTGCCTGACGATTTAGATAAAATCTTGCAGGCAAAAGCCAAGTTAGAAAAATATTTGAAGGAGGAATGTTATTCAGAATAATACTTACAACTCTCCTTCAAATATTTTGTAAAATCTATCAGAATTCAAAAGTTATTATCAAATGTATCATAGATCCAGACGAAAAATTCCAGCAAATCTCTTAATCATTAGTTGATTAAGGCAACTCTAGGCATGAGCAGGTTAACCCTTTAATGCTCACAATGCCAAAAGCAGCTGTCTGACATTTTTGAATGAAGTCTTGCAAGCAGAGGCAAAGTTAGAAGAATATTTGAAGGAGAAATGTTATTCATGACATTGCCAACAACTCTCCTTCAAATATTTTATAAAATCACTTTCAATTACAAAGTTATTATGAAAAGTATCATAGATCCAGATGACTATTTCTGGAGGAACTCTTAAGCAGTAATGCTTTTAAAAGCGCTACTCTTGACATTGTTGTCATGATCTTTGATACTTTTTACATTAGCTTGGAAACTAAGGATTATTTTACAAAATATTTGAAGGAGAGTTGTTTTTTATGTTTTGATGAACATTTCGTCTTCAAATATTTCTCTTACTATTCTTTCACTTGCTAGAATTCACCCAAATTATCAAGCTGCTTTTTGCTGCGGTGAGCATTAACCCATTGATGCTCACAGCAGCCAAAACCAGTCTGACAATTTTGAAGAAATCTTTCAGATTTTAGCACAATTGGCAAAATATTTGAAGGAGAAATGTTGATCAGAGCGCTACCAACAACTCTCCTTCAAATATTTTATAAAATAATTCCCAATTCAAAAGTTATTGTCAAATAAAGTATCATCGATCCAGACGACAATTTTTGGATGAAGCCTTAAGCATTAATGTGTTAATTTCTAGAGGGACTCTCAGGCAGTAATGTGTTAGAGGATCAATACTAAGCGTACTTGTGGGTGCTTTTAGCTGCTCCAACGTGTTGCAGGACTGGAGTAGGATGCTGTAGACATTGATTGTGTAGAGTATGAGGAAGTAACGCCCACTGGTGCAGAGGAGCAGACAGTAGAATCCCTGCTGGCGGCAATAAGCAATTTCCTTCCCCGTCAAGAAGGGCATGCCCTGATGGCTGTGTGGGCTAAGGCATTGCCACTGGCTGCTAGCTGTCTCTCACCACTTGTAGGGTTCGAATCCCAGCTAGGGCATGTTACTATTTACTTGGGATAGGCGGTGGTTTTCCTCGGGTACTCTGGTTTCCACCACCAATTACAACTGGTAATCAAGCTTCACCGCAATATGGCGGAAAAAGTGGCGAAAAACAAAATTCTAAATCCCCATGCAAGCTGAGATGAGTAGACCGGGATAGGGCACTGTCCATGCATCATCAGATGTCGCTGCCTCCCATCTCCTTGGCAACTATCTGACCTAGAGAGGATGCTGCATGCTAATTGCACAGATCAGATCACGTGACCAATGCTACACCGCGTAACCCGAGGCGCACATACCCTAGGTGCTAGCATGCTGTGCCTATGGCGTTGCGGTTCAAGGGGATGTATTTCTCTGATGCAAGTAAGATGTGAGCTGAAAAGGATTTTATAGAGGAAAGTACACTTTTTCTCAATAAAACACGGAAATTTGAAAAGAAGTTATATATATGATGAAGTAGCTTTTTTTTTATAGAAAATATATAGTTTAATGGGTGGTAGATTTTCCTAGTGGCTGTAATTAAGGAGAATGTAAGTTATTGTTCTAAGTGCCGGTCCTACCTTAAACTCATTTACATCTGGAAAGAACACTAGAAATATTAGTAACATAGTGATGATTTGAGGAATATTTAACCGAAAGCTGTTGTTTCAGTTGTGTTTATTAAAGGGCAGATGCACCATCAGTATGATTTAGGTTCAACATGAGCTTATACATTTCACCTTTCAAATAAGAGCTTCCCCGGACCTGTCCTCTTCAGCACTCCTCAGTTATGGCTTACAGAAGTGAGCAAGTAACAAGACTGAGACAGCTATGCTTATAATTAAGCATTAATGGGGACAAAGTAGCTCAGTTGGTTAGATGTCAGACTAGTAATCAGAAGGTCGCTGGTTCAATTCCCGGCTGGGGCACTTTGGTCTGTCCTTGGGCAAGACAGTTTATTCCATACTGCCTTAGTCTACCCAGCTGCAAAATGGGTACCTAGCATAAATAAGGCAGTGCTTAGAGCGTGTGTGCTATATGCTGCCAGTTGCTGTGGAATATCCCCCGGGGGATTGAAATGGTTTCCGTGTGTACAGGCCTGCTAGGGGAGGAAGGTCGTGTGAGCGCTCCGGTGGATACAAGACTATAAACCGAATACCTTTATTAATGTGTTAAAGATTAATCCATGGCTATTTCCCTCCCACCACCCTGTGGGTCTGGAATTAACCTGTCAGTTTGGTTTAGACTTCAAGCCTCGCTGTGAAGGATCTCTTAAGCCACTTACTGCCTGATCAACAAATCTCATAATTTATTAATGGAAAGTTGGTGTTATGCAATATTGGACAAGAGGCTACTTAAGCAATCAAGCTCTTTATTAACGATTTCCTCAGAGTGGGTAATTATTTGCCTGGTACTTAAGCGTGTGGAGGTTCACCCATTGACCCCAGTAGCAGCAATAGTGCCTTGACTATTTTGCTGATTTTTGTCTAACAAAACTGTCTTTTGAGAAATAATTGGAGGAAAATGAGAAACCAACTAACAATTCTTCTACTAACATTTTGTAGTATCACAGAGCAAACAAAACTTGCAAGGGAAATCATTCATGAGCATGAGATCAATTAAATGACCCCTGTAGTGACCAAAAAAAGGCTGGACTCTTTGGTGATAACTTTCTTAAAAGTCTATCTCGGGAAATATTTGAAGGGAAAATGCAGTTTATTAGAACCTAACAAAGAACTGACGTAGCAAGGCCTTCTAATCAGTAGAGATATGAAATCTATGATACTTGTTGTGTTTAATATGAAGTTCCATTTGGAATATATATATATATATATATATATATATTATTTTTTTGATTGTTGGGAATATAAATATTTTTTGTCACAATGAATAACCTTTTCTTTATCCAACACTCATCAATATTTATCTCATTTACGTGTCAGAGATGAGCTACATCTGTAAACATCTGTTTTACAGATTGTGACACATTTTAAGAATTTAGTTTCTTTTAGAACCATGCAATAATTACTTATAACTTGAAATTGTTCATTGTTTTGTAAGCATTTTATTTATTTATCCCTTATGTATTGTTTTCCACAATAACAAAAGAATTTTATTTTATACAGATTTTATGGCAATAATGGCCTTAGTGTGCCAATTGGCTTTTAAGCATTCCATGTGAGTCCTGGATCTTACCAAGGCTGTTGCTCAACTATTGCATAAAAGCACTACTCTATAGTGTCATGCCTCACTTTTCTTGTTGCATTGCAATAAGAAGGAAAAGAGTCAAGCAGGACTGAGATCCTCAATCCTCAATGCTTCATGATTTTCTGTCACAGCTGTATTATTGTTGTATGAATGCAATTCGGATCGAAATAATTGCCATTGAAAAAAAAATTCAATATATTGAATCAAAATCTTTATATCAATCAGGGACTTCCATACTAACGGGATAGGAGACAGCTAATAATAGCTCCTACACCAGTCAAGCACTATTGTTATGCAAATGAGCTCTTATCTGTACCCCACTCATTCCAAGGGGCTCAACCTGGCTCAGCTGGGCATGGGCACTGCTCTACTTATCACCACTTCCTGTGTATACCACAGGGTTGTTTAATTACTTTCTCTGGTATGGGGAATGTAGAAGAGCTCTTTAAGTATATTCCATGGTTAAACAGGTCCATAACATCAGACAGGATGCAGTGACAAAACCTGATACTTTCCTGCCTCATTGTATTGTCTTAATCTACTGCTGTGGATTGCCTTTACTGTCAGAGCCGCACCTCTCAGGGGCAATACAGGATACACGTCTGATTGCAATCCCTAGGTCTGGCTTCTGATCAATAGGAACATCCCTGTCTGGAGCCCGAGCTATGAGTACAGGATATCAACCCAATAAACACATGCCACACTTCTTTTGTTTCTCATTAATGTCTATAAAGGAAGTCGGAAGATTTAAAGGGACTATGAGTAGATAATAAACCTCTCACCCTCTGGCAATGTTACCCACTCAAGACTGAAAGAAATTCTCTGGCAAAAGAGGGAATATACCACATCTATTGTTCAGTTTTTTAAAAAAATGTTTCATCTCTGTTGAGTTTAATGTTTATTCAAATTATTTGAATTAAAGGGCTAGAATGCTAATTTACCTATTTCAATACAAAGATATGAATAACCACATACACACATTACTCAGTGCTTTTACCTTTTGAGGAGGTTTATTTTTAAAGGAAATGATGCAAAAACCATAACAGATTAACTGTAACCCTGGCATATTGAAACTCATCTCAGAGTACTGAGCTAGAGCCATCCAATGAATGGCAACATCACAGGGTTTAGAGGGTTTTCAACCTTAGACATTAACTGTATGCAGTATTAATAAAGCACCCTTAGAGTTGTGTTTATAGTATTTACAGATGCAAAATCTGTACCTAATCTGTACCTAATTACACTCAAGAATCTAGAGATACACCTTGTCATATGATTATACTGCTGTAAGTTACCTTTTGGGGTAGGGCTTTCAACTAGCCCTCAATAGCACATGTCACCTTCAAGTGTCAGACCATTTGGCCTATTAAAAGTAGCAAATTAGTCAAGTCGGACAAAGATACAACAATTAATGAATAGAAGAAACATAGGTCTCTCTCTGGAGCTATATTCCTTAGGGTAATGAGAACTTGAAATTAAAAAATATATACTTTTATCCATCAATACACCATTCAGAAAACAAAATGGCTGAACAAACAAAACCATTGCATTGTTACCAGAATGGGCTCAGAAAAATTTTCAAAACATGAATTTATGTTTTTAAACAGTACCTTAAAATACGCTCTCGGATTGGATTGATTCCTTTTTTATTATATCTGCTGGTTTATACCAACAAAGAGTTGTTGGTTTCTGAGCTCAATAAGTACAAATGAGGAGCGAATTTGGAGAATCAGAAGTTCATTCTACAACCCATCACGTGTAGAGCAGGCGATCTTCCGAGCTCAGTCCACTTACATCAAACATTCGTTAATTGCAATTATATTTACTAGTATTGAATTGATTAAGGTATTCAAACGGTACTCACCTTCATGTCCGCAAGTGCCAAATGTCAGGAAAGGGTAAATCCATTGATTATGCAGTGATTGCACTGCTGCTATAATCACAGACCACCATCACACTCACAGCAGTATCATGGCAGTTTCAAATCTCGCGCGAAATCTCGCGGAGGTTGGAGATCTGGCGTGACCGCTCGCCTCTCTATTGTAAGCCAATAGGGGCGCAAATACGTTGCCTATCCCCTTAACCTATATATATCTCTGTATCAATGGAAAGTTATTATTCAAACCAGTTAAGTCACAATTCATATTATTGTTATATTAATGCAATTTGTATCGAAATAATCAACATTGAAAAAATAATTCAATACATTGAATCAAAATTTAAACACTGACAGCTCTAGCTCTATCATTGGAAAGTTTTTATTCAAATTTAATCAATATTGAAAAAAAAAAGATTTTCTATATATTGAATCATCATTTAAACTATGAAAGCCCTATACATCTATATCATTGGAAAGTTTTTAATTCAAACCAGTGAAGTCACAATGCATATTTTCTCCGTCTTCAGGACCAAGATGGCGCCGATGACCTACTTAAAGCGGAGAACCAACATCTCCGAAACCTCAAGCGTATGCTGGAGGCCCAGCTCAGACTCGTCCAACAACAGCTCCAAGCTCTGGACGCCGCGCGCCGCCGCCTCGCAAACGTGGTCCAGGAGCGCTCCCGCGTGCTGGACCTCATCTGCCACACGCTCTCGAACGCTCCCCTTCCCCCGCCGCGAATCACACGCCACAACTCCACCGCCAGGAGTGGGTATGGTCGCTCCTCGGCTCTCAGTATGAGCGGGGGCAACAATATCGACCCTCTGGGGGCCTACACGCCCGAGGCCGATCACGCCCTCGAGGAGTCGCGCGACGCCTGCCATCGCTCCGCACAGATGAGGCGCGATCTCCACGACGCCATTGACAGGGCCAATAGGCTACAGAAGGCGGTACTTAGTTCTGTCAATATGGGCTTCAACGGCAAGATAGCGGAGACAACCAGTCTCAGGGTGAGTAGACCCAAAGAATCTGAGAATCAGATTTTTTGTAGCAAGCAATGTGTTATGTTTTAGCAAGAGATGAAATGATTTTATAAGATAAAGTCTTCAATCAAATCGTTTTTAGATATATCCTAGAAAGCAGTTCAATATTTCTAGCAAAGTTCAAAAATGTTAACTGTTCTGGCACACAGTTCAATGATGTGCTGTCAATTAGGTTTTTTATTACTGTATAAAGTGTTAATTAATATTGCGTCAGTTTAATACCCTCCAGCAGGACCTTAAAGCAAAATATTTAGCACTCCAAATTAAAGCTGTGTACAGTATGTCATATTTTGTTTTGGTTTCCCTTTCAGCAAAATCTGTCAGTGAGTGCAGGAGAAACAAGACATGCTCTTCACCGCTCTCAGCGCTGGTATGACGGAACAGAGAAGGCTCTCGGATACTCAGTGGTGAGTTAGTTTAAGCCTTCACCCTTATGCTTGTGGTGGCTAATTTTACAATAAAAAATGATGCAAAAAATCTTTAAAAAATGACTTTAAAAAATGACTGAAACCCTGGCACATGGGTACTCATCTGAGAATACTCAGCAAGAGGTATCCAATGAATATCACCATGACAGGGTCTAGATGGTTTTCAAAATTCTTTGCGTCATTGTGCTTTGGACGAAAGTAGCCTCAGCATTGGAAGTGTTAACAAATTTGAGTATCCCTGTGGTTAACACAAAAAATTTAAATCCAATCCCAAAAGGTAATTTTCATTTGATAATATGAAATTGCCTAGTTGATTATTGAGGTCATTCATTGATTAACGGTTTGTGAAATTCAAGACCAGTTGAAAAAGAGGACACCTATTGCCAGGAAATGGAACTAAATATTTCACTTAGGCTCAACATTAATTCATTGGAAAGAAAATATACCAGAAAAACAATTGTAGCCCTGGTATTGCCATGACCAGGCAGGCCTGGTCTTACAGTACAGTGATCCTGGAAATCTGGCATGACTAGGGGTAAGAAACATATTAGTTCAACACATGTTGGGTCTTTACTTCTTACTTTGTATTGTTTAATATACATAAAATGACATTGACATCACATGACATTTTATAAGGATAATATGCTTTATTTCAATAAGAAAAATCATGTTTATGGTGGTAATCTGATTACATTGTGGTGGCCCTTGAAAAATAGGACCCCCCAAAATTTTACAATTGCCAACTTGGTGCACCCAGTTTCTAAATCCTGGCTGAGACTCTGATATCAACGCCACTATATGCATGAAACGTTGAAATAACAATTGAATATGTATAACATCTTTCATGTAATGAATAACCTTGTTGTGTATTGTTCCAGGGTCCTGTGAGTAGTGCTGATATGACAACCAGAGAACACCTGACAAGACCTATCATCAAGGTGTTCCAGAGACATCCAGGTACAAACTTACCTGAGGCACAAGAGATCGTTAGGGTAAGTAGATTCTTGTTACACTGTATAAACGTCCAGGTACAAACTTACCTGAGGCACAGGAGATCGTTAGGGTAAGTAGATTCTTGTTACACTGTATAAACGTCCAGGTACAAACTTACCTGAGGCATAGGAGATCGTAAGGGTAAGTAAATTATACATGATATAAATGTGATAAAGACATGAAAATGTATACAGTCCCAGCTATCCAGATATGAATGTGCAAGGGGAACAAAATTGACAACTTCTAGTAAAGATTTTCAGATAGTTCATTTTGAGATAGATGTATTTTGATTTGCTTCTTTTTAGGGTCATTAAGATGTAGATCCAGACTTCAATTTCTAGAAAAACTCTTAAGCATGATACTTCTAGTGCAGGCAACACTGCTAAATCCGGAACATGTGTAATCCGGATTTTTGTATCCAGACAGATTGGAAGGTCCAAGTCCCTTCATAAACAAATAATTACTATACGAATTAACCAGATTTAGCCTAATCTGGACAGAAATTTAGGGTCCACATCAGTCCGATTAAGCAGAGTTGCCTGTACATAATTTCAGACAATTCATTTTGAGATATTTTGTCTTGCTTCTTTTCAAGGTCATTACTGATTAATTGTTTTTTTAACTATTTCAGGGGGGAGATGGCCTTCTTGATTCGCTTACGGCCACAAGCCGAAACATCGGGCTGCTTAAGCTGACACAACTACAGCTACAGCAAGATATCCGCGACAAGAAATCGGGCGCGGACGTAGACTCCAGCGTCCTCCGTCTACGCCGCAGGAAGAGCAACCACCGCTGGGTCATGGGATCAGCATTCTAAACACCACTCTCTCATGATATACAGCGTTCAGGGCCATGAAATTAAATCATCAGTTGGGAGCATGTATATTTACCATCTTTACTTTGTTTCTTAGGATCATAAGTTTCATTGAAGGCTCCTCAGGGATTATTATAAAACCCAGTGGCAGGTTCCCTAAAAAAATATGAAGTTCAAGAGTGAAAATTCTTGGCAACAGGTTGCATGAGTGTTTATTTTTTTATATGTAGAGGTATATACATAAGAGTTACAGTGCGTATTATCATAACAATCTTCTCAAGTTTTGAAATTCACATACATGTGTGATATTAAATGCATGGTTATGATTTCAGCACTCTATGCAAACTAATGATAACTTCTAGTAGGCAAAAAATAGTGTTTCGGGACAACCAAATTTATGCAAACAACTATAAAACTAATAAGTACAACACCAACGTTTTATCTGAGCAGATTATCAAACCATTTCTTTGGTATTTGAAAACAAACAAAAAGTCCAAAAATCCTGCACTCATGCAAGATTTTGATTTGAATAGTAAATATACTTTGTGTCTTAAAAGTTCAGTCATACAATATTCATATTATATTCTTAAATTTTAATTCTTATTTTATATTTAATTTTGATCCTACAAAATCACCCATTTGCTTTGTTTGCCCAAAACTATTATTTTTATGTCTACTACTTGTCTCCTATAATCTAGTTCCTATCTGTGATTATAGCAAGTATCTGTGATGATTTTCAGTATTACCTATGATCAATTATATTATATTGACATATTAGAATCAACATAAGATCTCACCATGAAACGAATGGTAATCAAAGGGATATAATGAATATTGTAGTAAATTTTTCAATGTATCATTTCATGGAAGAAAATAGCTATAATTATGGTTTATTAACTTCTATTTAGACTTTACTTTTTCTAAGAATCATTTATTTC
Source organism: Maea johnstoni (assembly GCA_963942565.1). Taxonomy (NCBI): domain Eukaryota; kingdom Metazoa; phylum Annelida; class Polychaeta; order Spionida; family Magelonidae; genus Maea; species Maea johnstoni. Next base: position 32,553,112 of record OZ012695.1, read on the forward strand.
TAGATAAAAAATTATGGTTCATAACACATTTTGTTTTCAATTCAAAATTTATCATGTTGTTATCTTTTTTGTTTTTCTTTAAATCTCTCTTTCTCAAGAGATAATTATTGTAAATATCAATTTTGTTCAAAGTCTATATGTTGTGTGTATAACAGTAGAGTTCTAGTGGTAGTTTAAAATATTAGTGGTTATCGAGTTTAAGCTAGGTAAGTGTAAGAAGTAGTATTGCAATGATCCCACAAGGGGATTTTCAATACTCTCAGTCAGGCCTACAATTCAAAATATTTTGAGTGAACGGATACAAGAAAACAACTTTTGATCAGGTTTTGGATATTATATCAATTATTTGGAAATACAAGCATTTGGAAATTTAACTCAACTATTTAAAGACAAATTGGTTAAAACCCCTTACCAAATGAAGCTTGGAATACCAAAGAATTCCAAGGATTTTCTGTGGAATTCCTTTGAATATCCCGGACTTCCTGAGACACCTCAGAAAGGGACAGAAGGGAAAGGATTTTCAAGACTGTCAGTGGCTTGAGGGGGGGCGGGGGGTATGCAAATTAGGCAATAGTTTTTTGTCAGGATTGGGTTGACAAGTAGGCCTATTATTAGCATGCATCTTTTACAGCAAGTTTGTGTAGGGCAAGAGAAAGTGTAATCATTGACAATTCATAATAAAGGATGAGACTTGAGGTTGGGGGGTATGGGGGTGTTAAATTGGGGAGGACTTGGTTTTGTCAAACCCCTCTTCCTCCTGCTGCATGTAATATAGGGGACAAGATATTGGTATGGCTGTAGTAGTTTTAGTGTTGTGAACTGCTCTATAGGTGTTTAACTTGAAATTGGTTGTGACCTTCAAGAATCAATATGACACCGTCAAGGTCATACTTGTATGAAAATAGTTAAAGGTGAAGGTCAAGTACTTGTATATAAGGGTGAGGCCAAACAGTTAATTATGCATATACCATGCCTCAATTTGTCCAAAACAATGCTTGCCAATTGCTGTTAGTATTAAGAAGAAGTGTTTGCAAATAGGGGGGGGGGAGAATTTAAGATCCTGGAAGCTGTTATTTTTATTTAAGTAGGGTTCGTTCTATTCAAAAGAAAAAGTTAGGAGGTTTGATATGTAAGTAGGAAGTTTCGAAATCCATCTACTGCTATTTTTTTAAGGGAGCCTCATAAACAAGCAACTGTTTGAAGGCAGGGAATAATTTTTTTCACATTGTTGATTTTATCGTGCAGGTCACTTATATTTGATTCTTATTAAGATTCCATTTCACTGCTGAGCATAGTTTTCAGTATTTTGTAAGAATTGATATCACACTGCTGTTCATATTCTATAGGTATTAATAACACACACTGCTGCTTAATATCACTTGTGTTCCATCCAGAAATCAACAATAACCCACATGCTGCTGGTGCCTAATTTGGCTAATACAAAATTATGCAAAAAAAACCTTAGAAGGCTGAAACCCTGGCACATAGGTATTCATCTAAGAGTACTCGGCGAAAACCATCCATTGAGTAACAATGACAGGGTTAAGATAGTTTTTCAAAAACTTTGCGCTCTTATGCATTGGACGAAACTCTCATATTTGGATATTTTAAAAGATAATCTTCCCTTTGGTTCTTTTCTTAATTTGATTGACCACCTGGTTTAAGATACACACTGGTTCAACATGGTTGAACTTTTTCACAGGAAGTGAGTCATCCCCTGTGCTGGTCTCTCAACCAATCAGAGCCATTGTGTGTGATCATGTGACCAACTTATTATTTTTTTTTCGAACATGGGAAGAATTTTCATTTGTTAAGTTCCTTTGAATCGAGAAAATAATAGTCATATGACTGACCATATAATTTGAGGTATTTCAGAACATGGGAAGTATGTTAATCTTTCAGGTTCCTTCAATTTGAAAAATCATGATTTGTTCGGAAAATTATACTATAACATAGTATGTGGGTCATATGGTAGCTTTCACATTTAGTATTTTGGTCAGGCCATAGCTTTAGCAATTTTATTAAACAAGCCCCAGGATAGGGCTTTGCTTTGCCTTCTCTAATAAGGTTGCATTTCTATTGTGCAGGACACATTGTACTTTAGAACAATAGGCCATTGTATTTTGGACAGTATTGTACTTCATCAGTAATAGCTTGAGCTGAGCTTGAGTTATTGGGGTTTAGGGACTTATAGGGAAAAGGGAACAGGTATTCTTGAACCCATAGTCCAGAAATTTATGATAGAAATAGAAGGAAATCAAGATGATTTAGTGCTGTGGAAATTATCTGAGGTCATAAACATCCACACTGCAAGGATGTTTCATTCATTCTTTTGCAAATTCAAAATTGCTCTCTATTCCTTTATATATATTCTGTTTTCCTCTGGAATTTTTTTTTATAAGCTGCATTACTTTGTTTCATGCATATCATTGTTATATCAAATCTAACCCAGATAAAATGTCTAACTTAAAAACTTCTCTTCCCATTCCGTATTTGGTAATTTGTGAACACAGAACTGACTTTTAGGTTGCTTCTATTCACATTGGGGTACCCCCTGTACAATTACAGTTTAGAAAATTGTGAGCAATCTGTAATTTATTTTTCACACTCGAGAACATAGTGATTAATCTGTCTAAGGTATTCCACAATTTACAACATGGTGGTGAATGCATAAGAAGTAATTCATAATTAAGATCATGGAAATTTATATGTATAAAGTATTCCATATTCCAGAACATGCTGGTGAATGCGGTATTACATGATTAGAATTGTGTGGCGAATGTGTATTGACTTTTCACTGATTATGAACATTGTGAAAAATCTGATTGTGAAGTATTTCATAATTGGTAACATGGTAGTGAATCCATGTGAAGTATTCCGTAAACTTGGTTGTGAATTCCATAATTTAGAACATGATAGTGAATCAAGGTGTAAATATTTCATGATTGGCAAATATATATAAAGTAATAGAGTTAAATGTTTATAACAAATTCCATAATTAAACATGCAGGTGAATTTGAATAGAGTGTTCTATAAGTAATCTTGAACATAGTGGTGGATCCATATGGAGTATTTCATAATCAACAAGTTAGTAGTGAATTCATTTGAAGTATTAAATGATTAAGAACATGATGATGAATCTGATTGGAGTATTCCATAATTAAGAACATGTTAGTGAATACATAGGGAGTATTCCATGATTAAGAACATGATAGTAAATACATATGGAGTATTCCATGATTAAGAACATGGCAGTGAATTCATTAAGAGTATTCCATAATTAAGAACATGGTAGTGAATTCATAAAGAATATTCCATGATTAAGAACATAATGGTCAATACATACAGAGTATTCCATAATAAAGAACATGGTAGTGAATTCATTTAGAGTATTCCATAATTAAGAACATGGTAGTGAATTCATATAGAGTATTCCATAATTAAGAACATGGTGAGATGTAAGAAGTATTCCATTATTAAGAACATATTGATGAATCTGTAAGAAATGTTCCGTAATCAACAACATGGGAGTGAGTCCTTATTGAGTATTCCATGATTAAGAACACGGTGAGGAGTATGAAGTATTCCATGATTAAGAACATATTGATGAATCTGTAAGAAATTTTCCATGATTAAGAACATATTGGTGAGTCCATTTGAAATATTCCGTAATTAACAGTATAGTGGATTGGTATGAATCATTCTACAAGTTAAGAAATTGTTTTTGTAGTTGTGAATTAATCCACATTTATTGTTCAACAATCTGGATTCTGGCAACGATTCAGTATGTAGTGTTTCCTATTGAATCAAAACATGATAGTTATTCCAAATTGAGTTGTCCTCAATAAGGCACATGGTGGTGAATACATATGGAGTATTCAAAAATCAAAAACTTGACAGTGAATCTGTGATTTTTATTTTGATAAAGAGTGATTTTGTACTTAATCTCCCAGATCAAAAGACATTTTATATTTGCTTACTCACTATTTGCACTATTCCTATCTGCATTTTAAACTATTCTTCAGATAGTTATTGAAGAAAACATGGAAATTGCGAATTTTTCTGCACAAACTCCAAATAGTGTTTTAACATTGATATAATCAAACCAAATTAGACAAACTTTTATGAAAAGAGCTAAAATGTACAAATCGTTTTTTTGCTTTATAATTTTATTTTGCCCAACATTTATTTCCTTTTAATTTTTAAGCTTTGAATCAGTGAATGACACAGCTGCTGGTACAGTCTTGGGGGAAGAATAACAGAATTACCCTATTGGTAACAACTGCTTTTGAACATAATATATATTTCAACATAACACGCCCAGTACTTTATATTCAAGTGTGAGGGGCAAAAACTTCCTGTGGTGTTCAACTTCAAGGGCCAAAAACTATTTTGGTGATATTTCTCTATCAAATGCAATTTTCAGAAAATAGTTGAAGAAGAAGTGTTGATTAAGATCCAACACACAACTCTCCTTCAAATATTTTGTAAATTTGTGATTAAATCCAAAGTTATTTACGAAAGTATAAAAGTTACAGACAACTTTTTCCAAATCTCCAGGCATGAAAGGGTTAACATGAGAAGCCCAGTACTTTACATTTAAACATGTAGGGCATTTGTTGCTCTTGTACTGTGTTGTTGTCCAATTTAAATTCTTGCTGGTCAAATCACTTTTATCTAAACTATATCAATACTATGCATTTTTGTATGTAATCTTCCATCTTTTACGAATATATTAACTTTTCCTCCATATATGGAGAATTGTGGTCACCTGCTTGTAAATACATAGATAGCTTGATAACTGTGCTGCTTCACTTGAAAAAAATAATAAAAAAACAATTGAAAAAAAGTTGATTGTTTGTTTTTCTTTGAGGGATAGACTTCTGTTTAACCTATCAATGCTTACAGTACGAGTGTTCATAAGCAGACTGACAATTTTGATTTAAACTAACTGGTATAAACAATGTTGAGAAAATATTTGAATAAATGTAAATCAGATTACCTACAATGTGTCCTGCATATTACCAACAACCCTCCGTCAAATATTTTGTAAAATAATTCTAAGTTTTTCCTAGAAATAATATGCAATATTTGAAGAAGAAATGTTGATCAGAATATCACCAACAACTCTGCTTAAAATATTTTGTAAAATCATTTTTCCTTCAACAGTTATTGTCAAAAGTATCTTTGGTCCAGACAACAATTTACGTAGGAACCCTGAAGCACTAATGGCTTAAATATTTTGTAAATCATTCCTAAGTGGATTTCTTAAGTATTGTAGAAGCAGACAACCCTAGGGATCCGCCGTGGCCTAGTGGTTACGATGCCTGGCTCCCAAATGTGAGTTCGCAGGTTCGAGTCGCTGCTGGATCCCCAAGCGGGTTGGCCTGGTCGCTATAAAAATGTTCGGCGTTGTGGAGGGCTGTCTATAGTCTTTCTGCAACTGAAAGACCCCTTGGAACTATTCGTGAAGAGAAGGGAATTTCTTCCCGGTTCTGGGTTTCTATCTCGTCCCGATATGACCTAAGCTGTTGAAAGCGACGTAAAACCCAATTCCTTCCTTCCTTACCAGACAACCCTTCCCATGTTGAGACTACTTTCTGCCCAAAGAACAAGGACGCAAAGATTTTTGAAAACGTCTAAACCCTGTTATGGTGGTTTTCATTGGAAAGCTCTCGCTGAATTCTCTCAGATGAGTATCCATGTGCCAGGGTTTCAGTCATTTTAAAAAGTTTTTTGCATCATTTTTGTACTGGCCAAATTAGCCACAAGCAGCATAAGGGTTAGACCACTTGGATATGGGGGCAGTCTCCTAATCCATTCATCACAAATAAAAGCATAATAGATATTGGTACACCTGAAATCATAATAAAATAAAGACCAAACTAATGTTCCATCTTGATAAAAGTCCTTTTATTGACTTATATTATTTTACAATATTTACTTCCTCTGTGCAAGCATGTATAAGAACTGGTCGTAATAGTAGTTGTAGTAGTAGTAGTAGTAATAGGTATCTGTACACAAAGAACAAAGACAGTAGACGGTGCTCTAACACAGATCATCTGCAGCGACAACGCACACAAGTTCACACAAGCCAGAGCCAAATTACCTAAAATGGGAACTAATTTGCATATCTGCACCTCATTAGCATAAGTTATGCGCAACTCCATTCTAAGATGCTAGGGTCATAAAACAATTACTGGGATATTAACGCATATTGTATACATGCAAATGAGATGCCCATATGCAAATTTATTATTGGGATTTACATAATAATAATTATACCACCCTGATCATCTACTTAATAAGAAAGAATTTCTAAACATGAAATATACATTTCCATATTAGATTCAATTATATTCACGCCACCTATTCCATATTTTGTTCATACATACAAGTTATTCGACCCCGTTACCCCTAAGGATGGGGAGATCCACTAAAACAATGGTTTCTATTGTCTTTCTCTGAGAACAATAGAAACCGTAACAATGCAGTCCAGCAGCAAAGAGGTCTCTACTGCCCACTCTCACAGTACTGAGACCTCTATTACCCTTCTAATGCTGAGGTTACTTTCGTCCAATGCACAAGAACGCAAAAAAAATATTAAAATCACCTGAGCACTATATTGTGGGTATTCATTTGAAAGCTCTCGCTGAGTACTTTCAGATGAGTACCCATGTTCCAGGGTTTCAGTCATTTTTCAGGTTTTTTACATCATTTTGTATAGGCCAAATAAGCCACCAGCAGCATAAGGGCTAACATTGGTACCATCTACACACTAATTAATCCACCTTTGAGAATAAAACACCAGGCCTGGGTACCTTCAGACATACACTAAAAGAGCATAGTGACCTGGTGAACAGTCGACATGGCTTTACTATAATGTCACCTTAGATGATAGCCACCACTGGCATTTTTCAATGTGTATGATTTTTCGCATTAGATAAGACACCCTCCACCTACAAAACTGTATAGTGGGGTTGAAAAATCTTGACTTGTCTTGAAATAAGTTATGAGAACAAAGAAAACTTGATAAAAAGTAACAATTAAGCCCATTGTCTCCACTTTTCCTCAGAGGGTGAAATAATCAGTGTGTTTATGATTTATCCAAGGAATAATGTTAAGACGATGGCAAAGAAAAACATAATATATGTTTACAGATTTAGTTAAAAGGAAATGAGAGATATTGATAGCAGGTCACTGGAAAAATTGTTGACAATCAAACATTAAATATTGCCCTAAAATATTTGTACAATGGAACAGAGTGGGCCACTTTTATACAACCTTTGCCTTTTGTATGTAGCTGAGGAATGGATACATGATTTCAAAGCAATGTGTTTTTGTTTATGAGGGGGAGGTAGGGTGATTATCTTCCAAAGTCAAAGGAGAGGCTCATTTAAAATCCTACTAGCTCCCTTCAACCCATTCCCGCTGAATACAGAAAGGCATACATTAAAGTTTGACATCAGATGTGGCACAAGTCTGGGAAGGATAGTACAGGCAACTCTGCTTAATCCGTACATGTGTAATACGGATTTTCGTCTAAACCGGACAGATTGGAAGGGGCCCAGTCCCTTCCTATACATATAATTCATAAATGCATAATCCAGATTTTGCCTAATCCGGACAGAAATCTAGGGTCCACAGCAGTCCGGATTAAGCAGAGTTGCCTGTACTTGAAAGGTCCTGACTCTGAAGCTGACTTAGAGAGACTAATGCAGCCGTCGATACAAATCATCATTATTGACCCCTGACGCTACCACAGCATACAGAATTAGTAAAGGGTTGCCTTTCCCAAATACCATGACCTACAAAGCAGAATTTGTGAAAGGGTACCTACACCATGTACCCACAAATATTGACCCTGTTGGAAGAATGATAACAATCATAACCCTTTCATTCCAAGAGAGAGAACTTCCAGTTTGGTTGTGGTTGAATAAGAATCAACATCATAACATGGGAAATTTTGTGATACAGCACATCGTCTTAGATGACCAAACACAAGTGGATTCGAAACCAGCCGGTCAACCTGAACATGCTAGCCTCAACCAGCATCAACTAATAGCCGCTAATAGGTGCTCTGGGCATCCCCAGCTGGTGGTGGAGATAAGGTTTCTCTGTAATGTAATACTAGAGCCCTGATTGGTCCTTGTTTCCATGTGACCTCGTGCTGATGCCAAAGCTTGTACTCCTGGCATGAGTCCATCATCTCACTATAGGGCATATAGCAATTGGTCTCTCGCTACATATCCATTCTATTCTTCATCCAAGACATTGTGGACCTATAATTAACATAATACAAATTTGGCATAATCATCTTCAATTTCTTTGATATATACCTTTAAATAAGGAAATGATTCTAGTCCAATGATTCTAATAATGACATTTTTACAAATAGATAAGATTATTATCTATGAATCTCTTCAACATTATTTCTACCATCACGAAGGAACTATACTCTTTTTAGAATTGGCAAGTTTGAAATTCAAACCAGGTGAAAAAGCAGTTATTTCATTGGCCAACACACTCCCTCCACCATGCTTTGTCCAATCAAATCACTTTCAGTCTCTGATAATTTCTTGTCCTCTTGTGACCAAAGGAGAGCAGATAGAGCCGGATCAATTAACCTAGGAAAGTTAACAGGAAAACCAAACCATGGCCAGCAGCTTTTTGTCACAGTGGTACTCTGCTTACCTCCGAGTTATGCATTTTGAAATGCAAACTAGATATACTTTGAATACTACACTCCTAACATAGATCTCAATTAGTTTCCATGCTCCTTAATAGGGAAATATTTAGATCAAACAAAAAATTAAAACTACAATCCTGTAACATGAAAACATTGGGTCTTAATTTGTTCCAGTGGCCATGAAGAAACACCTCTCAAGTAAATTAGGATCAGGATAAATCTATTTCTAGGATTAAGCATCGTTTATTCTTATGTACAACTACTCCATTCCTCTGTTTTTGGTATAAATTAGTCATTTATCGCCTAAAGGGCTAGTATATAACCAACCTCTTTCTTAGAGTACCTAGGTAATTCGGCAACTGGTTAAAATGGGAATAACCTCAACACATCTAAAGGAAGACTGCCTTTATAGAATAGAACTTACATCCTTTTGTCCCACAATTTCATTATATTCACCAGTTGAATTCGTAGATTTACAGCAGTATTTAATTATTCAACTCAAAAAAGATAAGTTCATAACAAAGAAATGGCAAAAAAATAACAAATAACATCAAATAAAATTCCCAAAGGATCCCTTAGAATTTGTCATTGACCTTTTGACCTTAATCTTCAGAATTTTTGCAATCACATTTGATGAGATAATGCATGATGATACATGAGACCCATTCACACCTGAGTCACATACATGTGTAATAATTAATGGTTCATTAATGTTAAGATATCTTAACAGTATTTTTAGTTTCTGCCTCCGAAGTACCTAATTTGGTTAATCAAAGTACTATAACCTTCTGAAATTTCGCTAACTAATAGTGAGCTGCCTTCATGTGGATACTACATCCTGTTTGTAGTGCAGTCAATTTTATATCTCTAAGCAGTACCGATATAACAGTTCTAGAAAGATACAGTACGTTTTCCTATTCAATATTGGTATTTGGTATACAATCTAACACCTGTACTGATCCCATACTTGTCACCAATCATCAAAATACTACTGCTCTGTGACTTACAAAGTACCCCTACAAATTGATTGCATGACATTAAATCAATTTAACCAATTTTACAGAACAAAGAATTTAATCGAATACACTTACAGTCTAGCTGAAAATCAGAGTTGATGGATATATGCAGCTAAACAGTATATTGGAATCACTCAAAGAGTCCCAAACCTACTATACATAATAGTATTCTATATAGATAAGGAAAAGGGAGAAGGAATATTTCAAGAAAGATACCAAAAGGAACTCAAAGAAGATCAATTAAAATGAAGGGAGAAAGAGTCTGTGGCAACGTTAAGGGAGTGTTGGTCAGGACATCACAATGCTGACATCATACTGAGAGATACTTGGCCTGATACAGATTTGATATTAGTGACTAACTGTAGAGCCATTCATGGACTTGATAAATTAACACCTAGTACTAGTAATAATGATGACAGCTATTTACACTTCAACCTAATTCCCTGTACCTATTTGGCATACTGTTAACCCTTATGCTGCCGGTGGCTAATTTAGCCAATACAAAATAATGCAAAAATCCTGTAAAATGACCAAAACCCTGGCAAATGGGCACTCATATGAGAGTACTCAGCGAGGGCTATCCAATGAGTACCAACATGACAGGGTTTAGATGAAATTCAAAAATCTTTGCGTTTTTGTGCTTTGGATGCTATTAGCCTCAGCATTGGAAGGGTTAAAGCCTTATACACACTTTAACATTTCATAGTGTACATATCAATGATAAATGCACACATGTCATAGTTCATAAAAATACTTTGAAGAGGCAATTAAGACGGGACCAAATAAGTAGCAGATCCCTGATGTTAGGAAATAAGGTTGAAGAAAGGGCAGGTTCCAATACAGAACATCAGTGGTACACCCTTCCAATGCTGAGGCTATTTTGTCCAAAGCACAAGGACGCAAACATCTTTGAAAATCATTTAAACCCTGTCATGTTGGTATTCATTGGATAGCTCTTGATGAGTACTCTCAGACGAGTACCCATATGCCAGGGTTTCAAAGATTTTTCAGGTTTTTGCATCATTTTGTAGTGGCAAAATTAGCCACCAGCAGTATAAGGTTTAAAAGGAGGTTAAAACATGATTTAAGTGAGCTGCCAGCTTGTCCTTTTCAATAAATGGATCAAAGTACAAAAAGATTTTATGTTTCAAATTCATCAAAATCATCTATGATAATTTTCAAAAATCTATTATTGCTGATTAGTAAATTGAGAGCACTGGTGACAGAAATTATATAAAATATGTCCTAAAAGCTGCTTAAGTGATGGATATACTTTTGGTTACCATGTGTGTGTTTTTTAGCTCACAGCAAGAATGAATGGGTTTAGAGCAGATAGACAATTGATTGCATATGGAGCCGAGGCAAAATTGAAATAAACCCATCAATGTTCAAAGCGGCCAAAAACAGTGACAATATTGCTGAAATCTTGCAGCCATAAGTATAGATAGGAATGTACTTTAGGAATAAATGTTAATCAGAACATTACCAACTATTCTCCTTCAAATATTATGTAAAATCATTCTTTATTTCCAAGTTATTGACAGTTTTGACAGCAATATTTAGCAAAAGTTGCCAGGCTGCTGTTGGTCACTATGAGTATTCAGGGAATAACGAAATAAGATGGGCAAGACTGTACTCAAACTGAAATAAATGAGCATCCACACCCTCTCCACCTTTTACATTTCAAAAATCATCCTAGCCAAAGCTGAAATGTTGACATAGAGAAGGAATTGATTGATGAATTAATAGTCTCATTAGAAGACTTGGCACCTTGCGTAACTGATAACACTTGATACTTATACCAGTCCTGCATTCAGTGGTATTTCACTATTCACTGATACACTCAAAATAGGTAGGAATGAAACAGGGTTCAAACAGAACTTGGAATTCAGCTGCTGATGTACAGGTACTAGACTTAAACCCTTTGAACCCTTATGCTGCTGGTGGCTAATTTAGTCAGTGCAAAATGACAGGGTTTAGGTGGTTTTCAAAAAACTTTGCGTCCTTGTGTTTTGGACAAAAGTAGCCTCAGCATTTGGAAGGGTTAACCCTATTCATGCTCGGAGTCGCCCCCAGCCAACAGTCATCTGAGTGTACTAACCCAATCATGTCTGTAGCAGCAAAAACTGCCTATTTCGTATGGGTTAATCCTAATATACAATGTTTTTTAGCCTTCTGACAACTTTTCCCCATCCCAGTATGTACATACTTGTATTACATAAATATCTCAACACAAAGGGAAGCTGAAGAATGTAGCGTGAATTTTTAATATTATTTTTGCAGCCAGCTATACTTTGTCATTTCAGTCTGGCAACCCAGACATTATGATAAATACCGGTTAAAATCAGACCTTTGGAATGAAAGAGTGCTTCGGACTAATTAAACTAATTCAAATCAGATATACAACTGATAGGTCTGTAGATGGTCGGGGGAATAGGAAATCATATACTCTAAAGGTAAGATATACAGATTTAAGTACATTTCAAAGACAAAATGAGTGAACTTTACAGAAAGAATGGCGATAAGCATTTCTTAACCCCTTCATGCCCAGAAAAAAACAGGTGGTCAGAAAACTACTGAATATCATCTCTTTCGCAAAAAGAAATTTTCAGAAATTTTCAGAAAATGTTTGATGGTAAAATGATTATCAGAAACTAACTAACAACTCTCCTTCAAACATTTTCCCAGTAACAGCTAAATTCCAGTTATTTTCAGTAGTAATACCGGTACAGGCACCGACATAAGTAATAGCCCGCTTGCCCCAGCAAGTGAATTTTTGAAAAAGGGGCTTTCGGGCAAGTACATTTTAGTTTTCACTTGCTGACTTTCTGAACACTGAACACATTTTATTATAGTGAATGGCCCAAATACCCTGAGATATGCAAACAATGCTACAAAACTGAAAGGAAAATGGTTTTCAAATATTTAAATCCATGATAAAGAATACATGCCTTTCTAGCATATGTTATAACATATTTCGGGCAAGTCAAAAATTATGTCGGGCAAGCAAAAATCATGAACTACTTGCCCGGCATGGCAAGTTAGTTCTGAAAATTATGTTGGTGCCTGTAATATTTAGTCTAGAAAACATGTCTAGATTTTTAGGCATGAACGGGTTTAACAGAAGGCAGTATTTCAAAATAAGGATAGTTTCTTCATATTACAAGCAAAGATACATCATTTTGAATCGTAAATTCCTTTCAATACCTTTGCACCATTGTTAACCCATTTATGCCTGTGAGAGGATAAATTATATTGAGCATTTTGAAAATACCTTTGTTACCAGAGCATTTTTCTTAAAATATTTGAAGGAGAAATGTTTTTCAGAAGCAAACTGAGAACTCTTCTTCAAGTAATTTGGGAATTAAGGGTTAATTCCAAAGTTATTTTCAATTGTGTGAAAAGTCCAGAAGACTGGTCTCGAAGATCTCCAGGCATGAAAGGGTAAATGAGTTGGTTGTTGAGACCACCTGTTTTCAGTGTAAATGAGTGACTGTATACTGTGTTAATAGTACGGCAGTTTAATCAATACATACTTTGCGCACTGCTGGAGTCCGCATTTACCAAATTGCACATCACAACACGCTGACGTGATAGCTTGTCACTCAAGATCAGTACGCAATGATTAAACTGTGCATCAAAGACTGCTGCCTTCAAAGCACAGTATTTCATTATTTCATATGCGCAAAATTAACACGGTATGCAGTGTGTCTGGATGAGTACTGACCACTGTATAAAGAAGAAACATTTCCCCAGTCTCTTACCAACTAACCAAGATGTCACTCACTTCTAGGAGACTATACAACTGAGAGTTTCTATGTTCAGCCTCCCCCAAAATGCCTGTCACATTCAAGGGTAATATAATATTTTTTCTTGGAATTTGCACGACTCCACAACATTCAAATCATTGACCTTGACCTTGATTGACTGCAACCTTGACCCAGTTACCCTGTGTACAAAGTCTGCCACTTTTTTTCTCGGGCAAGGTGAGGATGTTGTAGTATATCTTTTTCCGTTTTCTCATAAGGTGATGTACCGACTTTGGAGAAACCACTCAGACACCTTATCGTTCATGCTGCTCCAATAGGCCAATCAAAAGTCATCTCCCATCAGCCAATCAAAAGTCAGCTTCCATCGGCCAATCAAAAGTCGTCTCCCATCGGCCAATCAAAAGTCAACTACTATTGGCCAATCAAAAGTCGGTTTGTATTTTCCCACCCTGTGCTAGTAGTAATAAATATAACAAGGAAGCCTCGATATCGAGCCACCACTCCAATGACCGATATCATCTCTCTGTTTGTCTGTGTGTCTGTAGGTGTGTCGTCGTCGTCGTCGTCGTCGAGTAGTCGGGTAGATTGTTGTGGTGTTTGATCTGAGTAGTAGTAGTAGTAGTAAGTGTCTGTACTAGGGGTGTATGGTAGGAGCTAGCACCCACAGCCCTCCTTGCTGGGCACCTGGTCCGTGTTGAGGGGGTTACGCGGCGTCGACGGCTTGTGCTGCACGCCCGATTCCGCAGCATTAAGATCCAAGCTGAAATAAACAAACAACACACATAAAATATACTTCAGATTCTTGCCACAATTCACATGCTGTGTAACTGGTATTTTTACAGGCAATTAATTTTCGCTATTTTCACGCTCAAAATATCATCCTTCAAATAAATATCCTGCTTTGTATCTACTTTGTTTAAGTGCTTAAATGCCCAAATTTAAAGTAGCACAAATAATTTCCAGGTTTTCATTTGATTATATGGCATTCTCTGAGCACTAATTTCTTACTGACCATCCTATTTTATTCTGAGTCCAGAAGTTCACCACCATAGACCTTTATGACATTGCAATTACTTTTTCCATTGCGATTACTTTTTCTTGTTTATGTATGTTTCCTTGTTTAATACTCCTACACTTCTGTCAGATATTTAACCAAGATCAATCAATCGATAGTGTGCATTCATTCAAGATTGATTAACATTGAGTATAACTGAATAATAGCAGAGGCCTTCTTTCCTGCCAGGCCATCAGTACAGAATGGTGAACTGATGCCTCAGAAGGGCACTTTCTTATAATAGCCCATCCGTGGGACTGGCATGGCAGGGATTCAAGTGCTTCACACCCTCTTATTGGGGTAAGGATCACAATTCATTAAAATTAATATATTTCGTCATCATTGTGAAGAAATAAACGCTTGAAGTCAAGTATGTGTTATCTCCATGTCTACTATTCATGTACCACTTTAAACTGATACATAAAAGACTGAAGTGGCAGGACTGGCAAAAAGTGGCAAGACCTACAGACTCTGGGAGCAGGCAGTCTGCGGACTGCCAAGAAAAAAATTGAAAGTAAACCCCTGTAATAGAAATGAAGTAAGGAAACTGAACGTTTCAAATCATATTTTATACTAATGTTAATCAAACAGAATACACCCATTTCATCCAGTGTCAACATACCTTCCATCTTGGATATTTTGATAAATCTTCTTTGCTGTGTCTAGGAATGCGTCTTCTACATTTTCACCACTGAAATCAGAAAATATCACGTGAAATAAAAGACAAAGAAAAATTAACACAGAGAGGAAAGAACATGATAGAAAATAACACTAGTACATTAGAAAATAAATTTGAAATGAATCAAAGATTCATAAATTATTTCAAGGAGAATTGTGAGCTGGGTTGTGCTCACTCTTTCTCCACAAACTTACTTTATGTAAAATGATTCTGTTACATAGATAAAACCAAAATAGTCAGGACTTTATAAGTGCCACAGGCATGAAAAGGTTAGGTTTAAGAGTTCTCTTTAGGGTACACTAGGAGAAATGAATTGTCAACTTCCGAGGAACATTTCAGACTTCTTCATGGTTCAATTAAACAGGAAAATAAATCATACTCACGTTTTTGCACTACATTCAAGGAACATTAGCCCTGAAAAAAAGCATTTGATATCAAGGTGATTCAAGATTTGGGGAAGGTTCAAAGATGCAGAATTAATCAGTGCATAGGGGGTGGTTTAAGGAACCCACTATCTATATTATAAGAGAGGAGGCCCAATCCTTTGCAACGCATGATCTCCGTTGCCGCGCCTGTTTGCCTAATTCTGAGTTGGCAGTTTGGTGGACGAGTGTATCTAGATGGTTCTTAGCGTAAACTTATTTCAAAATATTTTACAAAAAGGTGCTTTTGATGCTGATTTCTCAACCTCGAACGCGGCCGGGTTTGGTATGACCACCCGGCGATAGATGGTACTACCGATATCAAACTTCTGCTTCCACAGTGGGGTTACACAGCACAAACTTTGTTGTTTGTACGGTGGCAGAAGTGCGCTGACTGTAGTAGCGTCAAGCCTACCCGGGTGATTAAATCAAGAGCATGTACAGAACGGGTTGAGGCGCCATGGAGACCCTGGACATTGCCTGCATGGGCGCTTAGGGACAAATCCCATGGGGGAAAACACAAACAAGGGCAGAGTGCTTCGACAGAGATTCGTAGAACAAACCCAGACAGTTCAGCATACTACGGTGGCGCATGAGTAACATGCATATTTGAGCTTAAGAAAAATCTGGACTTTTCTATAGTCCAAAAAATGTTTTTCAGACAACCAGTATATAGGCTACGCGGGCTCAAATAGTAACCATTTGAAAATGATCATTATGAAAAGAACTTGAAAATTGTGACGAAATTTAATGTCTGAATAAACTTAGAACTACCTCAAGCCGTTACCACACTTTTCGGAAAATGAAAGGTCAGTTTGAAAAAAGTTCTAAAATACAGCCACTAAAATGTTATAAACCTTTTTATATAGCAACTTCGATAAACATTTTTATAAAAATCGATGGATCAAATACAAGTATCTATTCATATATACATATATATATATATATATATATATATATATATATATATATATATATATATATATATATATATATATATATATATATATATATATATATATATATATATATATTTATATATATATATATATATATACACATATATATATATATATGTATATATATATATATATATATATATATATATATATATATATATATATATATATATATATATATATATATATATATATAT
Organism: Maea johnstoni; assembly: GCA_963942565.1. Classification (NCBI taxonomy): domain Eukaryota; kingdom Metazoa; phylum Annelida; class Polychaeta; order Spionida; family Magelonidae; genus Maea; species Maea johnstoni. Next base: position 32,569,898 of record OZ012695.1, read on the forward strand.
ATACATATATATATGTATACATAGTGAGAGAGAGAGAGAGAGAGAGAGAGAGAGAGAGAGAGAGAGAGAGAGAGAGAGAGAGAGAGAGAGAGAGAGAGAGAGAGAGAGAGAGAGAGAGAGAGAGAGAGAGAGAGAGAGAGAGAGAGAGAGAGAGAGATGATATATTACGCCATACTCTAACTTTGAAAATAGTTTTGAGTAGAAATGATTAAGATAATATGTATCAGTGAAATCTTAAATGTCCCATCTTTTATTACAGCCGGTTTAATAACCCATGATCTTATTTATGAAATGGTATATCTATATGCCAAGTTTCTTGAATCATTGATACATAGGTTAGGGTTAGGTGGCCCTCAATGTGTGGTCTTACGGATATCCGAGTGTGTCTTCATGGTTTTTAACGTAAACAAATTTCAAAATGTTTAACAAAAAGGTGCTTTTGATGATAATTTTTAGATCTGCATATCTCTCCGGGAGGTCCGGTGAGGAGAACATGTGCACCTGATCAGGTTGAAATTAAGTTAATAGGCAAGCCACCCCGAAATAGCTGCGAACAATGAGGCCCTAATCACAAAACCCACTGGTGTGCCTGCAGTTTTATTTGCGAGGGGGTCGAGCCCGACGCAACGAGAACATATTAAGGCTTAAATGGAACAAGCAGGACAGGGTTTGAATGACGTCTAGGGCATACAGACGGCAGTTTAACTTCGACTGTTATCTTCGCCATTGATAAGGAAGAGGAGAATCTTAGGAGAATGAGATAAAAACAGGATATTCAGGGATAGATGGATAACTTGGATTTTCATTGAAGATGGTGAAATGATAAGGTGATATTGCCTCAATATATGGTGGGTTTACATGTAATTTAAAACAGTATTTTGTATTAACCATTGCACTTTCCCAGTTTAAAGAAAATGAAAGGTCAGTTTGATATAAACATTCTAAATTGCAGCTGTTAAAAAGTTAAAAAAACACTTTTTATGTAGGTATTTCAATAGAAAAAATAGCAAACTCGATAGATCGAAAACAAGTATCACAAGTGAAATAGATGATAATTTGTAATCATCTCTCAGCCCTTCTGCTGTAAAGACGACGTGTGCCACTCCGAGTGGTGGCACCTGAGACTCAAAATAGCAAGCGCTCAGTGCATATACTGTAGAAGGACTAAGGAACGTGTGTTCAGGTGTGACGAGGGAGTGACAGATAGCGATACAGAGAACGAGAGAGAAGGGAGGGAGAGAGAGATACAAAGAGAGAGAGGGGGAGAGGGAGAGAGATACAGAGAGAAAGATACAATGAGAGAGAGAGAGAGAAGAGAGAGAGAGAGAGAGAGAGAGAGAGAGAGAGGAGAGAGAGAGAGAGAGAGAGAGATACAACGAGAGAGAGAGATACGAGCGAGAGTGAGGGGCAGGGAGATCGATACAGAGAGAGAGAGGGGGGGGAGAGAGATACAATGATAGAGAGAGATACAGCGAGAGAGATACAGGGAAGGGAGAGATACAGAGAGAGAGAGATACAATGAGAGAGAGAGAGAGAGAGATACAACGAGAGAGAGAGAGACACGAGCGAGAGTGAGGGGCAGGGAGATCGATACAGAGAGAGAGAGGGGGGAGAGAGATACAATGAGAGAGAGATACAGCGAGAGAGATACGGGGGAGGGAGAGATACAGAGAGAGAGAGAGAGAGAGAGATACAATGAGAGAGAGAGAGAGAGATTCAATGAGAGCGAGAGGGGGGAGAGGGACATTTGGACAGACAGACACATAGATGTACAAATGACATATGTTACGCCACACTTTCACTTTGAAAATAGTTTTGAGTGGAAATGATTATAATTAGATATATCAGTGATATCATGAACATACAGAGCACTATATTCTTTATTACAGCCGGTATGATAAACCTTGATCTTATTTGTCGATGGTATATCTGTTTCTTCTTGGATAACTGATACATAGGTTAGGTGACCCTAAATGTGTGGTGTCAGAGATATCTGGGTGCTCTGATATGTCTGTCATTATAAGATATTTCATGGTTTCCGTCCGCAGGACGGGTACTTTTCTAGTAATATATAAATACAGCTGCCTTCAAAAAAACATAATTTCTTAACCTTGACCAGTCTCTAAATGCAGATACTAAAAGTGTCATACTTTTTTTAAAATTTTAGTGCATTCAACCACTTGTTGTGCACTTGATTTTTATTCAAAGACATGTAATAACGATCACGATACTAACATGACAAATACAAGGAACGTACACAATTCTACATTCCAGTGGTGTATTCTATGTACATATTTATTGGATGATATATAAAATTTACTCATGCACAATATGCTTATTGCGGAAGGAAGAGTTGAAAAAAATGTATAGTTCTTATACCCTGATTTTAAAGTATCTGTATCTTGCTCCAGATTGGAGCCCAAAAACCCCTAAAAAATTTCAATTTGCCAGATCTTTCAGCATTGAACTTTTCTATTCTAAATTGAGATTTGAGCATAGCTAAAACCTGATTCAAGGTGGGAGGTTTAGATTGTTCTCTGTTTTTGAAAATAGCAATCTGGGTTGTCAGCAGAATTCTATTGACTACCGCATCTATTAAAATTGTCATACTGCTCTGATCTGCCTATTCATCTACTGGGGGAGTCATTTTAAACATTGTTTAAATATCTTTCATAAAATAAAAATAATAACTGCTGATAAAAGTTTATCCCAGTTTGCTTTGAATATCAATGAAACACTAACATTTCAAATTGGATACAAGTCAAAAGTGAGCTTTACAGATAAAATGTAAGGCCCGTAGGCCCACAGTTGTTCAATGTTCCTTAGATAAAGACCAAGCCAGGTCTACAAGTGGAGACCAAGCAAAAAGAGCGGTCTTAGCCAGGATTTTAGAAATTCTCCTCTCAAACAGCAGGCATTTCTGCCTGTCCAGAGTTAGCAAGTCTGCTACTTCAAATTCATATAACCACCTCATTTGAAGGCATTTTGTGTAAGAAAGGACAATTGACACTTACGCCAAGTCTTAGGGCCGTATGCACCAACCCCACTTTAACCCCACTTTAGCCTTAAGTGCACTTCAACCCCACTTTTCCCATGCACCAACACCACTAACGAAAGTCCACTTTCCAAAGTGCACTTACGAAAGTCCACTTTCCAAAGTGCACTTACGAAAGTCCACTTTCCAAAGTGCACTTACGAAAGTCCACTTTGGCCATGCACCAAGACCACTCTCAAATTAGGTCACTTTCCATTTCCTCCACATGTGACTGGTTCTTTTGTTGTGGAGAGTGGGCTTTAAGGGAGGTATGGGGCTCCCTCAAAGCCCACTCTCCTCTTACTTTTCCTCCTTTTATGGCATAAATCATTTCTCAAACAGTTCATATTAGGAACTTATGAAGCACTGAAATGCACAATGCCTTGACAGCTTAAATTATTAAGTGAAATTTGCATTTAGGTAAATATATTTTTGTAGTACCCTATGATTTGAAAACCTATTCTGTGTGAAAATTTTACTACTAAACTATGTTGCCCAATTATGTCGCCCGTATTTTGATTTCCATATTATGTAAAACTTTCATGAAGGTTATTTCCAGCAAAATAAAGCAGTGTCAAAAATATCATGCCACATTGATTGATAAATCAAATAGAATCTAGAAAAAAAGGATAATTATATTCTTTGATGTGATACAAACAAATATTCATTTTTTATTTGCTCTGTTTGTGCTTGAACAAGCTCAATTAGGGCTTCAAGAAGTTTTATTTGAAATTGTGATCAAAGATTCAATTGAATCATAGAGCATGCTTTGAAATAAATACTAATTATAGTGTTTAATTTAGTAAGACCTCTCTCACTCATTCCCTTTGCTATAAACATACATGTACCTTTAGGATTTCCCATAGTTTTCAACTTGGGTCTTTTGCATTAAACAGTTCCAGGCAAACAAGGGATTTTTTCATTTATTCCCAATACCTGATTTATTCTCTCTATTTGTATTTCAAATTTATCACATATTGTTCTCTCCTGCGTAGACAGACACCCAACCCCCAAAAAGCTTTTAAAAAAGGTCCCTTGGCCCATCAGCAATAGAATCTTAACCTATATTTTCAGTTTTGTCTACCTTGGAGCTATACATTTATTGAGGTGAACTTGAACTTTTTATATAAAAAAAGAATAAACATTTATTTTGCCAAGGAAATTAAAAAAGTCTGCAACAACTGTTTAATGAGGGAAGCTGATAGACACATGATCTAAATACTTTTAAAGATCATCTATGCCTAGTAGTCTGGGAAAAAATCTTCAAAAAAGTCAATTAAGTTATAATCAGAATAAACAAAAATGCCCTCACATAAATATATTCTATAAAGTGTTTGGAAATGTTTGTTGTGATGAGTAAGTGAACTTTTTCAATTGCAAAACATAGAAAAAAATGTTTTTATGCCATATTGCTGCAAATTTGCCAAACTATGATGTTTTTAGGCCATATTGCTGCAAGTTCGCCAAACTATGATACAAAATTATTTTACATTATTTTCCTTTTTTTCCCATTCATTAACACCCTGAGTCTATCAATACTCCATCTTAATGCACAAAGTTCAAAATGGAAAAGTTTATGCAAAATTTCAAGAATGAACAGTTTTTCACTAATCTGAAGCCCCCCCCCCCCCCTCCCCCTTCAATATAAATGTTTTTGGTACCTTATAATCTATTAATGTACTAGTGAATATCAAACTCAGAGAGGGGGATGCAGTACCATTACCCTATAGTATTATTTCCTTTGGCCATGCCTAGTGCAAATAGTGCTTGACCCAATAATACTGGGCAGTCACATGACCGACCTTGTTACTATTTCTGACCACATGCAGCTGCTGGAAGCTCACTCTCGAGAGTGGGCTTTGAGGTGGGTTCATGCATACCAAAACTGGACACTCACCAAAGGGAACTTGCGAAAGTAGACTTTAGGGAAAAGTGAAAGTAAAGTGGGAGTGGGGTTGGTGCATACGGCCCTTAGGCATTTTAAGGAAAATATTTGGTTAAATCCCCAAAAATGACACAAAGAAAAATTCTTCATTGAATGTTTAACTATCTGAAAAGTAGTTTTTCAGGAAACTGCCTTTCCAATAGTCAGGACAGGTCCTTGCAATGCCCATGCCCCTACCATGAAAATACCATCAAACATTGCGACTTACCATTTTCTTCAGCAAACTGTTTGGCTTCTTCATATGTTACATCTCGCTGGGCTTCTAAGTCTGACTTATTACCAATCAAGAATATCACCTGAAATAAAGAGAGTAGCAGAAATGCCAAATTTGCAACCCAAACTTTATAAATGAACAATACAAGGAGTGTTATTTTACGTCGCTTTCAACAGCTTAGGTCATATTGTGAAGAGATAGTGAAAATACATGTATCAACAATGTCTATTTTGCAGAATATAAAAATCAAAGTTGTTTATCAAGATATCAATACTTATCTATCCCTTTAACTCCCAGTGCAGTGTTGCGTCATACTCCCCAGCGCTGTATTGGGGGTTCCTCCCCGCAACATTGTAATGCACTGCAGTATATTGCATTGTATTACAATGTTGCGCAAGCTGTTATACACGCCGTCAAAAGGCATCCCGCGGGATTAAAGGGCAAATGCACCATCATGATGATTTAGGTTCAAAATGTGCCTATACGTGTCACCTTTCAAATAAGACCACCCGCAAGTCTGTCCTCCTCAGCACTCCTCAGATATGGCTTATGAAAGTTAGTAAAAAACTGGCCTGAGTGTGGGTATGGAGGCTGACATTATCAGAAGTGGTGCTAATGAAGTGACTGGCAGCCCTGCTTCTGATTGGTTGAGAGATATCAGTGGCTGCCACTGATATCTCTCAACCAATCAGAAGCAGGGCTGCCAGTCACTTCATTAGCACCACTTCTGATAATGTCAGCCTCCATACCCACACTCAGGCCAGTTTTTTACTAACTTTCATAAGCCATATCTGAGGAGTGCTGAGGAGGACAGACTTGCGGGTGGTCTTATTTGAAAGGTGACACGTATAGGCACATTTTGAACCTAAATCATCATGATGGTGCATTTGCCCTTTAAGGGGTGTTTCAATGGCGACGCTAAAACACGTTCCGCGGGATTAAGGGGGGTAAATACAGCGACGCCTTTTGGCGTCAACAAGCATTAAAGAGTTAAGATAGCTACATCATACTTTTTTTCAATAATAAGGCGAGCACACTGAGAGAATATTTAAAAGTTAAACTTCTTTTCACTCATATTGTCACAGCGCCTACCTACAGTGAATGCTCAATTTAAACCTTATGCTGGTGGTGGCTAATTTGGCCAATGCAAAGTCATGCAAAAAACTGAAAAATGACTGAAACCCTGTCACATGGGTGTTCATCTAAGAGTACTCAGTGAGAGCTACCTAATGAATACCAACAAGACAGGATTTAGATGTTTCTCAAAAAACTTTGCATCCTTGTGCTTTGGAGGAAAGTAGCCTCCGCATTGGAAGGATTTAAGTAATATATAACGACTACTTACTGTATTAGGATTTGTTAAATTTCTAGCATCTGTCAGCCAACTACTTAAATGATTATAGGTGCTCCGCCTGAAAGGATGAAAGTAAAAACATCATATTACAAAATGAAAAAGTAACATGACATCTCAAAAGAAAATCGCTTTTTTTCACTTATCAAATTATTGACACCTTTTCAAAAGTATCATTGCACACAATGGCCCATCAAAAGAAAATCACTTCTTAAATTAATCAAGTTATTGACACTATTTCATAAGTATACAGGTGAACTTGGATATGACGGACCACTGTATGATGGATTTTTGCATATGACGGACGATATGCTTGGTCCCAGTCGGATTCATATCAAGTATTTGTCATATGTATATGAGGGATTTTGCATATGACGGACCAATTTTCCTGGTCCCATTGAGTCTGTCATATCCAAATTCACCTGTAATAGCAATGGCACGACCCTGTTCAAGGGGTCACTACACAAGAAAGGGTTCTACGCATAACTAGAGGTTAGTACCTATGTACCACAAAATCTACAGTCTACCCCCTTAAAATTGCCCCCCCCCCCCCCTCCTTCCAGGTGGCATGTTTCCTAGGATAATTTGGTTCCTCCACCAATCAAAATGCAGCATAAATATTTAAACACTCATTCACTTACCAAGGCATAGTAAAATGGAATTCCGTATTTCTAGATCTCTCTCTCTCAACATCAAAGAAACTATACATTGAAGAACAATTTTCAACCCTGCACGGGAGGTGTAATCCTTAAATCTGAGGACCACAGCAAAAATCAAATCCTGTATTTGACTGTGTTACCCTAGTGAAGATGATTACCACTATTATTATTATTATTATTATTATTATTATTATTATTATCAGGGTTCAAATTTCCCAGGGGCCCCTAGAGTTTGCTGTGGGTCCCTAGATTTTTCAGACTAGGGGTCCAAAATAGTATGTATATATTGACTAGAAATCCTGTTTTTAACCACTATTTTTTATCAAAAGACCATTTCGGGCCCCTAGCCTAAAATCTAAGTGTCAGACCCTGATTATTATTATTATCATTATTACTATTATTATCATTCTCACTCTTACCTGGTGATATCGTAAACCATAAGGGCGCCTGCTGCGCCTCTATAATAGCTCCTCGTAACAGCTCGGAATCGCTCCTGCCCCGCCGTGTCCCAAATCTGGAGTTTGATCTTCTGACCAGACACCTCTATTATCCTGCAATAGGCAAAAAAATAGCATTTTAAAAACATTTATTGCATTTTTTTCTAAATTTAATATATTTTTTTCTAGAAAAAGGAATACAAAGCAGCTGAAATGAATTTGATTATTGAAATGATTGATCAGTTGCCCAGTATAGTAAATTTGACTGGTTTTAATTAATATACCAGTAAAAAGAGGAAGAGTCTATTAAGTACATAAAATGACCATTTAACTCTATTGTCAAGGTCAAATATATCATTACTCTCAAGGGTGAGTTTCATACCACAGAGTCACAGACATGTATTTACTCTATGAAATAAGCATAATGTCCATATACTATGCCATGGGAATTATATTGAGGTGAATTTTTTTTACAATTGTCAATTTTTTGGTACCCAGTTTTAAAATTCTGGCTAAGACCCTGTTTCCCAGTGAAGGAGATCCTCTGCTATGAATACCATACCTTAACCCCTTCCTCTCCAGAGTCAGCAGTAGGGATATCTTGTCATTCAAGGAAATACTATCCAGCAGAAATACCCATCTTAGTAAAATAATTCTCAATGGCCATTCCCAATGGGTGCTGAGAATGTTTTTCCCCCATATATGGACAAAATAACCATATTTGAAATTTCGTTCCTATAGCTTACTCATTAAGGAACCTCTATGTCCTCTCATATTTGCACCTGTGGCAGACAACCTGGGTGCCCTGGCCATGGTTAAATCATGTTTCCCAACGTAGAGACATTTGGGAAACGTTTTTATTGTTCTTACCTTGTGCCAAACTCAACTCCAATTGTGTGGGGACAATCTGCCATAACTGAAACGTACAAAAAATGATGTTAGTTACACACATACCTAAAATAGGACAGTATTAAGGATTAAAGTTTGATATACCATAAACTCTATTATAAATTATGACAATCGTATGTGCAATTCAATTGCAAAATGTGGAAAGTGCAGAGCTGTGTAAGTGGACATTTTTATATCTATATACATATAAATCTAAATTTCAATGGAACAATTGAACAAATTGAGAGGTTGAGAGAAAGAGAGTGATGGAGGGAGAGAGAGAGAGAATGAGAGAGAGAGAGAATGAGAGAGAGAGAGAATGAGAGAGAGAGAGAGAGAGAGAGAGAGAGAGAGAGAGAGAGAGAGAGAGAGAGAGAGAGAGAGAGAGAGAGAGGAGAGAGAGAGAGAGAGAGAGAGAGAGAGAGAGAGAGAATGAGAGAGAGAGAGAGAGAGAGAGAGAGAGAGAGAGAGAGAGAGAGAGAGAGAGAGAGAGAGAGAGAGAGAGAGAGAGAGATAGAGAGAGAGAGAGAGAGAGAGAGAGAGAGAGAGAGAGGAGAGAGAGAGAGAGAGAATAGGAGAGAGAGAATAGGAGAGAGAGAATAGGAGAGAGAGAGAGAGAGAGAGAGAGAGAGAGAAAGAGAGAGAGAGAGAGAGAGAGAGAGAGAGAGAGAGAGAGAGAGAGAGAGAGAGAGAGAGAGAGAGAGACTTACACTTCTTTTCTGTGAATTGATGCAGTAGGCAGGATTTGCCTACACCCATATCACCGATGATGATGTATTTGAAGATGTAAGAGTAATTGTACGGTCCCGCTGCCATGATGAGTGTTGGGCTGAAAAAAGACAAAAAAATCTATATTAATACTAAACATCACAAAATAAATGAATTGAGCCATCACAAACTTAGAAAGATTTTCTAAGCTGTCCTTGTGCTTGGTTATGATCAATATTTCATCTTCAAACAATATCCTATAGAAATAAATGCCAATGTGGTCAGGCCTTTTTGGGTCATTAAGGCTTATTTGGTTGGTTTTTGGAACAGAACTAGTGGTGCCAGAAGTCAGTTGAAATTTCCCAACCGATCGTCAGTCAGCTAGGCCAACCGACTATCACCGATTAATCGCACTTTCATGAGAATGTTTGCTTGTCAAGGCTTAAGTTCTGCATTTTTACACTCATTATTATATTGTACTATTTCAAATTATCTATTCTATCTTGGTATCAAGTGTTTTTGATTTATGCTATGAAAATTACCAGTATTCTAATAAATCAAAATACTTTTATTGCAATATGTATGAAGGCATTAAAAGATGTCTTTAGAAAAATAATGAAAGACACTTCATAGAACACATTTCATCCAACTCATATTTCTACATTAAGAAGGAATCTGTAATATCTAGTTTGCTCAGTACCCCAGTTTTTATCCGAGTCAGTAGACCTACTGACTACTGTATACTACTTGGTATACTTAAATTACTTACTACTTGCATGACCCACCTTAGACTAGGTTCCTAGTCCCTAAAAAGTTGACATTCCCTTCTGTGCTGACCAAGCAGTGTGGTGTAGTACCAGGTATGGTAGATAGATGGCACCACCTGATCCTCAGATCTCTATAGGTTGTTATAATCAAACTGAATCCTGGTGAGATAAGTGTAAACTAAATGGACCACTATGGCCACCTGCCCACCTAGAATATTTGGTGCTAACAGAAAATACATATAACAGCCTAGAAATCTAGGCTAGACCCACCCCAGACCTATTACACTGTTGGTTCTTAGAAGGTATAAATAGGCCAGTGGGTCAGTACATGAGACAAGCAACTTTCTCTATGGGGTATCTGTCAAGGAACCCTTTGACCTCATGGATGTGGGCTGGCTTAATGGGCTATTTTGCTGACTAACAATTAGGCGTAAAGTCTCCAGCCGATTAATTGGTTACTGTTAACTTGCTGAGCCTCTCTGACTATCGACTACAGTCAATCATCATCCCATCACTAAACAGAACTTAATAAAACATCTCTATAAAGTGCAACCAAGCCTTTATATGACAGCCTTATCCTTCATTTTTTGTCATGTAAGGACATATGTATTGTTTGCGGACCAAATTCATAACTTCCACAATCAACAAGAAATGAGCATTCTAAGATATTGATCACTCATTTAGCAGAATCGCTTTTTAAAGAGTACTGAAATTTCTCCAAATTAGTAACAGGTAAGATTTCTGTTGGGATAAGAACCATGCATGTCCTAAAAGGTCTACTGAAATCTCTCCAAAAATAAATAACATGGTAAGATTTCCTCAAGTGTTGGGATAAGACCCATGTCCTAGAATTACAGAAATCTCTCTAATTCAATAATATGGTAAAATATCTCCGAGTGCTGGCATAAGATATGTGTCCTAAAGAATTAATCGAAATCTCTAAATCAATTACAGGCAAGATTTATCTCAAGTGTTGGGATGAGAACCATGTCCTAAAGCCTCTTCTGAAATCTCTCCCAATCAATAATATGGTAAGATTTCTCCAAGTGTTCGGATAAGATCCATGTTGACGAGACCAGCTGAGAATACAGACCTCTGATCTTGAAGGTTCAGCCAGTGAGGTGTAGCCTATTAATCCCAGACAGGGATTGGCACCTTCAAAAATCAATACAATATTGATATATCCTTACAATGCATTATCTTAATAATCAGGGCTTGACATTAAGCACTGTCCCGTCGTTCGGGACAAGTGATATTGACTGCTGGGCAAGTACTTCTGTTCAGTTACTGTTCCGGCTGACCAGTGGAATTATCAGACGCATAGTACCCCTAGTGAGGCTGGGCAAGTAAAACTTAGCCCTGGGCAAGTGAAAGCTTCATAGCACTTGCCCGCAGGGCAAGTGCCTCAAAAAGTTAATGTCAAGGCCTGATAATGCTTGGATCTAATTACAGTGAAATCTCTCATTGTGAACACCCTGGAGATGTAAACACTCTATTTTGAACACAATTTCCCAGTCCCATTTGTATTGTTTACAACTTTACATTATGAAAAGACCTCTGAGAAGTGATAACCTTCTGATGAACATTTTTGCCCTGGCCCCTGGTCACAAGGTATTCACTGAAGTTTCGCTGTATGTTAAATTTTGCAATGTCGGTTTCAGAAATTTTGAAAATACAAGCTGTCTTTGTGTACCACCTAGGTACAGCTAGCCTACACTAATGATTTTGGGGGAAAATACCGCATACATTGGCAGGAATCTAAAAAACTTCGAGGAGATTCTTAAACCTAGAGCTCTGAGAGAAATCGTATTACCTTGCTACACTTTCCTAAGGCCATTCCAATTCATTTACTTGTCTTACGAGCTCAGGAGGTAGGAAATGAGCCATTTTGGAATAAAAAAAAAAGTTTAAAATTGTGACTTTTTTTTTAAATTTTTTTTTTAGAGTCTGCCGACTAGGAATGGTAGCGATACGTTTCTACCAGCCTATTCTCAACTAAATAAAATCAATCAATCAATTAATTCCTGTAACCTGAAGGGTGGGAGGTATACCTCCTCAAGTCTGAGGCTCTACTACAGCAATGATAGCTTCCTGTAGTTGATTGAATCACCCTTACAAAGAATATTCTTAAAACTTGCACTTTTTTATTTATTTTTTTTGGAGTCTGACAGAAAATTTCAAAACCACTTTCGTCCGTAAGACACCAAAGGTGACTTTTTTTTTCTTTTTTTTTGGAGTCTGACAGGATTTTTTTTCCAAAAAAAGCTTGTAAGACAAGTAATTAAATTGGAGTGGCCTAACCTATTTCAATGGCTACTTTCATCCAAAGCACAAGGGCTCAGAGATTTTTGAAAAACATCTAAACCCTGTCATGTTGGTATTCATTGGATAGCTGTCAAGGAGTACTCTCCCATGAGTACCCATATGCCAGGTTTTTTAATCATTCTTCAGTTTTTTTTTGCCTTATTCTGCATTGGTAAAATTAGCCACCCGCGGCATTAGGGTTAACAAGACCTCCACTGTGGATGGTGTTGTTTTCTTAGGAGCAATTACCTCAGGCCTGGAACACCTAGAGCAGTTGGTACCCAGTGTAATCATCGTGGATTGATTTTGAAATTAGCCTCTGACTACAGAGGCTCTCCCTTCTAGTTGTTTATATAGCAGGTTACGCACTGAGGAGTGCCTGTCTGAAGTCGTGAACCCATTCCTGCTCAAGGTCTGAGGGCAACAACGATAATCAAATCCTGTATTTGACTGTGCTACAGGGTCTTAGCCAGGATTTGGAAACTGGGTGCCCAAAATTGGCAATTGTAAAATTTTTGGGCGTCCAAATATTTAAAGGGGATAACATTATTTATACTCAGATTTCAACCATAAACATGTATAAATTTATCAAAATAAGGCATGATATCCTTAAACAATGTCAATAATAATCATATGAAGATGAAAAGATTCAATTATATGCTTGAGATTGACAATTTCAGAAATTCCTCTCAAAAGAATTGGGTGTCCTGTGGGGTGCTTTTTAAGGGTCTGGGTGTCCAAAAAGACACCCAGACGCCCTGCTGGCTAAGACCATGCTGTGCTACCATTGTGAAATAAAGATATTTATTATTATTATTATTATCATCATTATTATTAGCATTAACATTATCATTATAATGGATCAGCAGGATAATCCGGATACAGCAGGATATTTAGATCAGAGCCTTGATATTTCAAACATTTGTGTTTGTTATATTTGTGCCTTGTTCAATAAGCCATGCTGTGGGGAGAAGATGACATGACTCATCTTGTGAGACAGGGATGTTGTCCTGACAGTTTGGTTTGTGAAGACTCTCCAGGAGAGCGACGTTATCTCTGTATACACTTCATGTTACAATGTAGTGTAAAAATATTATATTATTTTTTTTGGGAACAAAATTCGAAATGCTTTCCTGCTTGCTTATGTACTCGGTCTATTAACAGACTCAAAACACTAGATGGGAGATAGCATCCGGATAGTCTCTGCAAACGTGAGGGGTATCCGACAGCCCCTGAAGAGAGTTGATATCTGGAACAAACTAATTGAACTGAAAGCCAATATTGTTCTACTACAGGAGACACATTTAGTGAAAAGGGATTTAAATGATGTCAGAAAGGAGTGGAATATAGATTTTTTTTTGTCAGATTATAATACTAACAGCAGAGGTGTGGCAATACTAATACAACGTAACTTTGAATATAACATAACCAACACATATTCTGACAAAACTGGTAGGTACCTAATAATATCGATGGATATTGCAGACAAATTCTCTCTCACTATAGTAAATATCTATGGACCTAACCATGATGACCCTGAACTTTTAAAAGAACTCTTTGCTAAATCGGAAGATTTTCAATCTGATTTCATGATTTATGCTGGTGATTGGAATGTGGCATTGGAAGAAAATGACAGATACAACTACAAATGTGAAAGAAATAGTAAAAATATTTCTCTTATTAAACAACAAATGATGGAAAAGAATCTCATAGACATCTGGAGATTACAAAATCCAAATGAGAAAAGGTTCACTTGGGGAACTAAAAAACCCTACAAAAGAGGAAGATTGGATTTTTTTCTTATAAGCAATGACTCATTGGGTATGGTGCCCACTTCCAATATACATTCCAATTACAGAAGTGACCACAGCATGATTTCGCTAGATCTAAGATTAAGCAATAATCAAAGAGGAAGAGGCAGCTGGAAGTTCAATAATAACCTTTTAAAAAACAAAGATTTCGTCAAATTGATCAAGGACGAAATACAAAACATAAAGCATGTATATGCTTTACCTGTGTACAGACCTGAAGTGGTTGACATATTAGACGAAAACCAGCTGGAATTAATGATTTCTGATTCACTCTTCCTTGATGTCATGCTGTGTCAACTGAGAGGAAACATAATTTCCTTTGCGAAGAAAATATCAAGAGAGAAAAGAAGAGAAGAAAAATCTCTAGAAGTTGACATTGAACAATTAGTCTTAGAAATAGACATATGTGAATCTTTTTCGCATAAAGAAGCTCTCAACAGAGAGCTTTATAAAAAACAAGCAACTTATGAAGATTTAAGAGAGATCAGAATGAGGGGTCATATGGTTAGGTCCAGATCTGAGATCTTGGCCAATTGGGAGAAACCTACAAAATATTTTCTTAATTTGGAAAAAAAACATTACATAGACAAAACAATAGTAGAACTAAGTACTGAAGACGGTGAAATAGTTACAGATCCAAAAAAAATTCTGAAACTTCAAGAAGATTTTTATCGGAATCTATTCACCTCAAAAAAAACCATTGAAATTGAAAACTCATATTATGAACCCTATTTAGATAACTTAAAACAATTATCACAAAACTTGAGAGACAAACTTGACGAAACATTTACAATAGAGGAACTTGAATATGTAATTAAAAAAAGTAAACTTAATAAAGCACCAGGACCGGATGGCTACACGAACGAGTTTTTTAAATTTTTTATTGAGGAATTAAAAGTCTGGTTACATAGAGCATATTCAGAATCTTTCATAAAAGGCGAACTAAGTTCAAACGTAATAAATGGAACAATAACCTGCATTCCGAAAAAAGATAAATTAAGAAACTCATTAAAAAACTGGAGACCTTTAACCTTGTTAAATGGTACTTATAAATACCTATCGGCCATGATCTCAGAAAGATTAAAGAAAGTTTTAGAATTCTTAATTAATAATGACCAAACAGGTTTCATATCTAATCGCTTTATTGGGGAGAATACCAGACTTCTTTTTGACATCATTAATTATGCAGAATCAGAACAGGTGCCAGGGCTGTTAATCATTGTCGATTATGCGAAAGCATTTGACACAATTGAATGGAATTTTATAAACAAAAGTCTAGAACTTTTCAATTTCGGACCAGAAATAACCAAATGGATCTCTCTACTTAGAGAAAAAAGTTTCTCCAGAGTTGAACAAAATGGCAATTTTTCAGATAACATACTGCTCTCCAGGGGATGTCGGCAAGGGGACCCAATCTCCCCATACCTCTTTGTGTTATGTGCAGAGATACTTTCACATGTTATACGTGAATACCCAGGTATTAAAGGTATAGAGACTTATGGTATAGAAAATAAACTATCCCAGTATGCGGATGACACCACTATTTTCATAAAAGCTGAATTGGAAAGTTTGAGTGGTGTCATCCGGGTTCTGGATTGGTTCAGGAAAATCTCTGGTCTAGAAATGAATAAGGACAAAACTAAGGTGGTTAAAATTGGGGCAATAAGGGACAGAAGTATATCATTAGAAGGTAAATTTGGTTTAGATTGGACTGAGGATTTTGAAGTTCTTGGTATTAAATATAGAATAAGACACATGGAAACAATCACCGATGACAACATATCATCAAAACTATCAGAAATGAAAAAGCTAACTGCCTTATGGAATACCAGAAGCTTAACTCCTTATGGAAAAGTGACAATAATAAAATCCTTAGTGCAATCAAAAATTACACATATACTTCTGTCCCTACCAAATCCATCCAATAATACTTTTAAGGACATACAGACATTGGTTGATGCCTTTTTATGGAAAAACAAACCTCCAAAATTCAGAAAAGAGATAATGGAGGCTGAAGTTTCTGATGGAGGAATGAAATTACACAACCTAAAAACATTCTGTATGGCGCTGAAAGCTGGATGGATTAAAAGATATCTGTCCTCAAATGCTAAATGGACAAATTTCCCAGACCACTTTGAATTTAGAGATATATGTACCTATGGTAAAAACTATATAGACAGAATATATGATATCACCGACAATCCTTTTTGGAAGAATGTATTAGATTCTCTATTATATCTCTGGGAAAATGATAGAATGATCACCCCAGATAATAGACTATTAACACCTTTATGGCTTAACGAGAATTTAAAAATTCCAATTAAGAAAACTTGGAAACAAAAAGGAGTTTACATAGTAAATGATATCCTGGACAGAAACAGAAATACTATGTCAATTATGGAATTTCAAAACACTTTCAATATAAAAACAAACTTCTTAGAATACGGTTCTTTCTGTTTAAAAATTTCAAACTACATAAGATGGAAAGATATCTCTGAAGGTACAACTGTATATCCATGTAACTCGTATCTCAATGTATTGTTATCAAAAGACAAAAAGGGTGTATCCTGCACTTATAGACAATTAATGGGTAAAAATGATAACATCATTACAAATGCGTGTGCTAAATGGACAGAAAAAATAACAACAACAATTGAAACTTTCTCTATGAGAAAATCCTTTACAAAAATCAATATGGTAGATGATGTATATCTCAGATATATTCAATTCAGGACTCTTCATAGACGATTCTATACAAATGACATTTTATTTAAGATGAAAATAAAAAATTCATCACTATGTGAAATGTGTAATATTGAAGAAGACTCAATTGAACATATGCTAATAACATGTCCTAAGTCTGATAAACTATGGAGGGATGTAGAATCATGGCTAGAGGAAATAGGCTTGACAGAATATAATATCGACGAACAAAAGATTATACTTGGGGAAAATCAAAAATCCTATTGGATCAATGCTATTATAGTCATCACTAAAAAAGTGATTTTTAATGCAAAACTGAGTAGTAAAGTTCCAAATATATATTCTGTCAAGCATCAAACAAAATCTCTATATACTTATGAAGAGTTAAAATTCAGTTTAATACAAAGAAATGATAATTTTGAAAGAAGATGGGGAATGCTGATAAATTACTTTGAAGAACAAAGATTATAACAAAACTCAATATCAGATATAGATATTAATTTATTTTCTTCTCCAGAATATTTCATTCACAGTCGATGTAATACATTTTCTTGTTTATGGTACATATATACAACAAAACATTGTAAAAGCATACAGTATTATATCCATGTCTCGTATTCTTATTGTGTGGAAAAAAAACTGAAACATCAAATATTGTACAATTGTATAACACATTTTCCTATATTTCATATATAGGAACAAGGTAAATACCATGTTTACAGCATAGCCGTGATGCTCGGCAAGCAGGAAAATAAACAAAAAAGGCCTGTTAACCTTTTTTTAGGCTTGTAAAAAAAAAAAAAAAAAAAAAAGGATATTTAGATCAGTCCGGAAATATGTGGTGACATCAGGTGGACATAAATTGCATAATATCATTATTTTAATACGACAGGGAGAATTGTTGAGTTCGGGTTAACATTTATCCTCCAAATATTTTCCATGAAATGCTTCATCCTAAATCATTCATGATTACCATGACAGAAGAATAGATCACCAAAATATTCTCAACAATAGCGCCTGCCTGCATGCCACTATCAGGTATATTTATAAATGAGTAGGTCAGGTAGGTGTATTTTTATGCCACCTGTTGAATATGGCAGGTTACATATTCCCCATCTGACATGTTTATCCAATATAAAACTTTCCCCACAAGTACTGCATTTTAACAGCCAACATGCTATTTAACAAACTATATATATATATTGCACATTCCATACTTGTAACAGCATTTTTCACAATTTCAGGCGATGAAATTTTGGCTACAAGACCGAATGAGCGGTTGGCCAAAATATCATATCAAGACCTGCTACCATTGTTGAACAGCTTCAGACATCAGGCCTCAAAGCTAACTCAAAATGCTAGTGGCCCCGTAGGACCAGTAATACCGAGGATCTACTGGTCCTGCAAAAGTTTTACTGGTCCTACAAATTTTTCTTTAACATAAAATGAAAAAAACATTGCATGAAATTCACAGACAACATTTATTTTCATTTATTTTATCTTCATTTATTTCAAAAACATTTGGGATATTCTTGAGGGTAAACTTTTTAATAAGAATGCCTCAAAATGTTTACTGGCCCAGTAGGACTGGTCAGTTAAAATCTTTTTTTACTGGCCCGAAGCTCTTTTTGGGAATTTTTACTGGCCTTGGGCCATAGGACCACTGTTAACGTCGCGCCCTGGACATGCATGGGTAAATATGCTATTGATATTGAATATTGACTTCTGGTTAGTCAGGCTAGAGTAGGCATATACAATGGCACAAAATAACACCTGTTGAAATCAAGTGTTAACCCTTCCAATGCAATAAAGGCTACTTCCGTACAAAACACAAAAAAACTTTTTTTTAAAGAACATTTAAAGTAACCCTGTCATGTTGCAATTCACTGGATAGCCCTCACTGAGTACTCTCAGATGAGTACCCATGTGCCAGGGTGTCAGTCATTTTTTAGGTTTTTTGCATTATTTTAGCTGTGAACTGCAGTACTTATTGGAAATGAAATACAGTGTACAGTAAAACCTCTCAATGTGAACACCTCTTAATGAAAACATTATTTCCTGGTCTCATCAGAATCTTTTACATTATGTTGATGATATCACAAATGTGCTTGATTGTCAGGCCTTGTGCGATACTTGCTGGCTGAATGCAAACATCTTGCCATATACCATATATATTTTCATAACAAGAATAACTAATAATATCCATATACAATGCCATGCAAATTATATTGAGGCAAGAAAAATGATTTGCTTGAATATAACATTTCAATAAGTTCCTCACAAAAAAATGGATGTGCTGAACTCAGAAGCATGGTTTTTGAATGTCCAAATGATGCCCAGGCACCCTGCTGGCTAAGACCGTGACCAGGGACTTACCCAGGCAGGAGTCAGGGAGTCATTTTGACCCCCAAACACAGATTATTGGCAAAATGACACCCAGTTGTATTTTGTAAGAGTTTCTGTATTTGATGAATACAAGGAAATATTTCAACAGTTTAACTTATAGAAGACAATATGTACATTAAATGATGTAGAAAAGCTTACTTTGTTTTGCTATGTCAATATATAAGGTTGCTACGAACATTCTTGCTACTAACTTTCGACCCCCTAAATTATTTCAAAATTCCTCAATTTTGACCCCCTGCTTCCAAATCCAGGGTAACACCCTGACTATAACCAAAGGTCATCAGGGCGGCACCACCTGTCAACATAATAATCGGTCATAATGACCACAGGAGGAAGCAGGGCCAGACTGCGGAATCTGGATAATGATCTCTGGTATTGATTGTACTGAGTGACTCACCTGCCCGTTATTAATCATAACACGCATACCTTGACATCAACACAGAAATATTCCTCCTGGCCAGCATATTATCAGTCATTCAATTTTCATAACTAGCTGTATTGCCTGTAGGAGTAGGTAATTGAACAATATATATATATATATATATATATATATATATATATATATATATATATATATATATATATATATATATATATATATATATATATATATATATATATACAGGTGAACTTGGATATGACGGACTCAATGGGACCAGGAAAATTGGTCCGTCATATGCAAAATCCGTCGTATACATATGACTAATACTAGATATGCATCAGACTGGGACCAACCATATAGTCCGTCATATGCAAAAATCCGTTGTACAGTGGTCCGTCATATCCAAGTTCACCTGTATATATATATGTATATATATTGTTCACCTCTTTACAAACAGCAAATACTTCATATATCAATATACCTGAGATGTGGACACCCCCAAGCCAATTTTCCCATTTCCTTTTCCTTGTGAGTCTATTGGCCATTCAGAACAAGCTATATGAATAAGTATTTGAAGGATAAATTTTTTTTTCACTTTGCTATAAATATACAGCAAAAAGTCCATGCGTAAACACAACATACCAGTACCACCCCATTCTCTCTGAATATATTGTGGTTACCTCTGAGTCTGAGCCTTGCGGGTAGTGAACAATATTATCAAGCATGGTCTTAGCCAGCAGGGCGTCTGGGTGTCTTTTTGGACACCCAAACCCTTAAAAATCACCCCTCAGGACACCCAATAATTTTTGTGAAGAATTTCTTAAAATGTCAATCTCAAGCATATAGTTGAACCTTTTCATCTCCAAATAATTCCCATGACATTGTTTAATGATATCATGCCTTATTTTGATGAATTTATGCATATTTATGGTTGAAATATGAGTATATTGTGATCCCCTTTAAAAATTTGGACGCCCAATAATTTAACAACTGCCAATTTTAGGCACCCAGTTTCTAAATCCTGGCTAAGACACTGTTATCAAGTTCCATTCTTTCCTAATAAAGTGTGGTAAACCTCTGAGATGTGAACAAATAGTGTTATCAGAAAAAAATCAATTAACACAGCAACCTGAGTAGTTGTCTGGATAGCGAGGGGTGAACAGGTGAGAGCCCTATTATCTTGACATTTTCTTCTAAAGATTTGCCAATGATTGATCCTAATTATGCCTAATTATAAAACCCTAAACGCAAGCATTTTTAAATTTCTGGAGCCATTATCTGTATTGATAAAGATTCCCAAAACTGACTTCGGGGCAGTAAAAACAGATTCAACTGGTCCTACAGGCCCAGTAAACATTAGAGGACATTATTGCTAACAGGTTTTCTCCCACAACAGGCACATCAAATGCCTGATAATGTCATAAGAAAAAAAATTCTAGGATCAGTAAACTTTTGCAGGACCAGTAGATCCTTGGTCCTACTGTTCCTACAGGGCCAGTAACTTTTTAAGTTAGTGCCGAGGCCTGTATGGAAATGAGGCAAAATATTCTTATACAATGTGATGGGATTTATATTGGGGTTAAAAAAACATTTACAATATGCTTGAAAATAACATTTTAAGAAATTACTCAAAAAAAGTGTGGGTCTGGCCCTGAGGGCAGATTTTTTGAGGGTTTGATTGTCCAAATGATGCCCCGCTGGCTAAGACTATGCCTTAAGCTATGTCAAAGCATTTATATTCATATATAATTATTCAAATAAAAATAACAAATTAACTGCTATAAAATGACACCCTTTTCTGACCAAAATAATTGAGTATCCTCAGGTGTGATTTTTAAATGTCTGCCCAGATACCCTACAAACTACGGCCTGGGTGGCTAGGATCTCCACCCCCCCCCCCCCCCCCCCCCCCCCCCCCCCCCCCCCCCCGAAATAATTGGACATCCTGGTATGTGGTTTTTACTGGATTGTATTCCAGATGATGCCCTGATACGCTGCTGACCACTAAAGGTCCTGATGATTGGTTTTATAGGTGAGTTATCAGGGAGACTGGACTTTGATGTGACCAGTCAGTGCAGATACTCTCTTATCATAGACCTCATCTCCAGTGAGGGCAGGGGAGGAGATTGAAGAAAGCTGAATAGGCCAATCAAATTGAAGAGGGTGTCATAAATGGTCTTAATATGATTCAGAAGCCAATTACAATAAAGCATTTATAGAATCTATGTATGTCCAGGCTATTTAATCCATTCCAACAATACTGTGGCTACTGTAACACAACTTCTGATCAACCTAGAGATTACTGTGTTATGCACATGGAAATTGATACAATAAAACCAAATGGCAAACTATGATATCAAATATTAAAGATGCCAAACAAGCTTTTCCAGCCCAGTGTTCCACATTTGTGGTAGCCCACTTTCCTGAGGCCGGTCGTTGCCACCAAATCAGGCCAGCAGTAGTAAAACACAAGTACAACTAGCCCTGTGGGACTTTTCAATCATGCTTTTTAAAATTTGGTAGGGCTAGTGCAACTTTTGGTAGGGCTAGTGAAAATGAAGTACTACTAGCCCTGCCGGACCAGGCATCAATGCTAACTCAAATTGTTACTGGCTCCGTAGGACCAGTAACACCTAGGATCTACTGGTCCTGTAAACTTTTTACTGGTCCTACAAATTTTTATTTATATCATCTTCATTTATTTCAAAACATTTGGCATTCTTCAGGGGAAACTTGCCTGTAGGACCAGTTGAGGTCTTATTTTACCAGGGTGCAACATAGGTTGCAAAATAGGGATGTCATCGATAGTCGACAAATCGATAAATCGCCATTTTCACTTTGTCAATTAAATCGAATCGAATGGTTGGGTATCGAATCGAAATAATCGATATTCTGTACCCCCAAAATGGCGTATGATTATTGATAAAAAGTACACTTTTCCTAGACATTTTCCTGTGAAACTAATGCAAAGTGAAACTCTGACTAAATATTGAAGTATTTTCTATGGCTTTTGTAAGAGAAATTGGAAGGAATGGTGTGCTTTACTCAGGCATATGGCCAAGACACAGGGTATCCAACCAAAATAAAGGGATATCAATGACATCCCTATAAATAATTGTGCCCTACGAGCACGTTACGGTGTATCGAATCGAATCGCATCGAAAAATATATCAATTAATCGAATCGATAAAATGTCATATCAATGACATCACTATTGCAAAACACTATTTTCTGAGCAGGGCAAGCTGCCCCTAAAAATGACTTGCCCCGCCTGCACTTCCTCTGGCCCCGCCACTTCATTAAACAAAGGTCAGATTGGACTTTGCCCAAAACACTACTTGCCAAGCGGGGCAAGTCAGGGTCTTGTTCAGCTTGCCCCATTGCCGTTTTTTTGCCAAAATCACTTGCAATGGGGCCAGTGGTTATGTTGCACGCTGTTTACTGGCCCGAAACCATTTTGGGAAATTTCTAATGACCTGGGGCCATAGGACCACTGTTAACATCGAGCCCTGACTGTGGACTAGTATGAATTATGACGAATGCTGAACCCTGCAGCCTGTTTAGAAGAAATTTTGTGTAAGGTAGGTGAAAATGTTTTGAGGATAGATAAACATTGGAGTTCACTTCTTCTACAAGTGTCTGACACTTAGATTTCAGGGTAGGGGCGGAAAAAGATCTTTTGATAAAAATTAGTGGTAAAAAAACAGAATTTCTGGTCAGTAAAGGAACTATTTTGGGACCCTAGTCTGAAAAATCTAGGGGCACACAGCAAAATATAGGGGCATATGCCCCTGGGCAAGTCCATCCCTATCTACATCAATCTGGACCACTGTTGGGGTTCAAAGAAACACCCAGAACCTTTATCAAAACAAAGTTAATCAAATGCATTACTAGAGAAAAAATCCATATAAATAGGACTGTCTTTTTATCTAGCAGTTTTAAGTTCACAAAACAAATTAAAAGCGAAAGCACTACATATATATTCAAAATGTACCTAGAATTTACATTAATTTGTGATGTGATGACGCTACATGTAGGATTCTGATAATATATAATGGAAAACTGGCAATGGTTTATAATCATGAAATTTTGGGACTGAACAAATCCACAGAACTGTTTAGTAAATTGTAGCATTCCCCTACTAAAGTGAAACTTTTATTTACATCCTTTGATCAAAGATTCAAAATTGACATATTTTTGTGATTCTTCAGACCAAAACATGAGTCATTCATGGTGTCTATGAGAGCATCTTTTAATGGTTATGGTTTCCAAATCATACCCTGATGGCTAAGCTCCTGATCTATATGTATATGCTACAGTGGAGAAAACTGTTTGGTACCCACTTGGGTAATAACAGCCACCAGGGAGTAAACAGCCATGCTTATAGCCTCTCCCCATTCCCAAAGGGCTCCACCCCCTTGACACTGCTAAACAATTCAGCGTTGACCATCAGCTTAGGGAAGTCCCTTTATAAACAGCTGCTTCACTATAAAACCCATTTGCACTTAAGCTACCATAGTGGATACTATCTCGATTGCATTGAAACGATGAAAGTGAAATTTAAAATGGCTTAATGCCAAAGTCAAACTGACATGATGAAAACTCAAATCATTTAAGATGAAGATATGAGTGTCGTTCGTCAACTGAGTCACAGTTAATGACATATTTTGTCATCACGTCAGTTCATTATTCCGCCAAGAAGTCGAAACGGAATCTCACACCGCAAAGGAATATGAAGAGTACACTCTTATTCCAAATTCTTTTTGAAATCTGTCATTTCTGAGAGTACAGAGACAGTCATGTGACATATCCAAAATATGAATGGAACGGAGTACTTCCTGAAATTGGTAATGCCAACAAATCGTCGAGGATGCTTGGATTTTAACGCTACGGCGATGATACTTCACGAAATGAAAGCTCTTATTTTAAGATCGATGTATAACATTCCTTCTTGTGCCTGACAACCGTTCATCTGTGAGGAATTTCGGCCAAGACTGCCCTTACCTGATTATTTATTTCCTTCGATCACTCCAATATGGCGGCCTGACCACTGATTTTTCCCAGCATGCACCAGCGCACCTGCCTGCGACACCTATCGGGCATATGATAAACAAAATCTGCGTCGCCGTTAATCTTTGTTTTATTCCGAATATATAGATGGCAGCATCGTACATTATCGCCTTATCCATGCCTTCAGCGCGAAAGGGGGAGGGTTTGGTAAATATTCATATCTAGTTTCAAAAGTCAATACATGAAATATGGAAAACAGAACTTCTAAACGGAATCCATAATCAACCAAGTTCCATTCACATACCACTTATTTTTGGAGTTGAAATAGAGGGGTGAATTTCCGAAATTTTGCAAAGAAGAATGAAGAGTTAGACAAGATTCAAAGATCTTTGGAAATCAAAATTTTAACCAAGATATTAATTATAAATTTATAATTCAATTGTAATTCTGGCAAAAAGAATTATTTACTAGTCACGACTAAGAGGCTCTATGCCGAAAGCCGAATATACAAAGCAACTGTAAGATCGTATCTATCCACCTTAAGATATACATGTACTTCAATAGTAGATAATGGAGGAAATTCGCAAGATTTCCAAAAAATGTGTTCAAGCATCTTAGAGAATATTTAGATATCAATGCACCAGTTCGTCTGGAATTGTTAAGCTTGATGGAGAGGGTATGGGTTTAAAGATATAAAACAATATAAGTGGTCTATGAGTGAGAGTGGAAACATGTCAGGAGGGGACAACATGAAGAAGAGGGTACTATGTATGGAATAATTATGTATTATTGACCTGCGTGGAAACATGTCAGGAGGGGAAAACATGAAGAAGAGGGTACTATGTATGGAATAATTATGTATTGTTGACCTGCGAGATCTGTATACTGATTTAAATTATATGAATGTGAAATAAGAAGCATCCGCCATGACACGAATTAAAAAATCTTCTGGGCTATCGTTGTCCGAATCGCCTTTTATGGATGCGAGATGTGGATGATAAGAGCATTGCTCTAATTGAAGATTTTCAGATATATGCAGGTAAGCGTGTACACACCTATTTTTTTTATCAAATCCCCAAATATCTGCGCTTTCTTTGGTCTTGGATGGATACGACTTGAGATAAAGTAGATGATGTTTGTTCGAGCCCTTCTCATCCTGAATGTTGAAGAACCCTCCCGGTTGATATTTTGCAATCGGACAGAAGAATATATGACTGACCCGGAAAGGGGAGGAGAGAATGCGTATGGTTGTGTGGTATATGATTTGTTGAATGTTGCTGATATTTTTGGTATGCTAGGGGATATTGTGAACATGGTACGTATGGGGCATTTCTGGCCCACGGATGAATGGCAGAAGAGAGTGTGGAAGAGAGCGTGGGTGCTGGATGAATATTTTTGGAGGCTACAGGCTATGGATGTCACAGCAGTCTAAACCTGCTATATGATATTGGTGGCTCTACGAAATATTTAATATGGTGGCAGATCTCTAATCCTGAACTAATGAAATGCTGCGAGATTGTTCTAATGCTAATATCCCATGCTAGTCTGCTTAAAAATGATGATGTGCGCCTAAAGTCACTGCCGATCTGACCTGACCCTGGTTTTGTTGGGTCAACTTGACGGCAGATTAACTGTCGAGCAGAATGTCGCGATTCTGATAATATCTGCCAGATACATTTCGAGAATGTACAATGCTAAGATGAAACAAGGCATTGGATAAATACTTTCTGATCTCTGGGCTGATAACATAGATAAAGTTTTGCTTATAGGATATATGAGATGAGAATGCAGACTGATGTGTAAATATTAGTTAAACTTAATTTCTGTTCTTTTTGTTTTAATTTGTTTGTTTTGTTCGTTTTTCTGCGGCAGAGAGTTATGCTTGCTTCCTGATTTATTTGATACCTGACATAATATGTATTGTACCTTTTATACGTCTGGCATAGTCAATAAATATACATACATACAAAAAAAGTTCAGGAGGGAAAACCTGTCAACATGTCAAGAGGGGAATCCCTGAAGAAGTGTGAACTATGTATCGAATAATTATGTATATTTAACCCGCGAGTAACCAATCTGTATACTGATTTAGATGGATGAATTTAAATGAATATGAAATTTAAAAAATATCCGCCATGGACAAATTAAAAGATGATTCCATTTCCCATATTAATCCAAACATTTCAATTGAAAGTGAATTTAGATTCCAATCAAGATTCCTATAAATTCTCAATTAACACAGAGACTGTATGAAAACAATACACACATTGTAGGATGATAATAAATGAACTGCTATAGCACTCATTAAAATGCGAACACGTCGAAAATGGACTCATTCTGAATGAACTTATAAAATGCCAACTATGGGCACAGATATCCCCATACTGTAAATTCAGAAAAGATTGCGTTAGTTTAATTTTTGCGTTTAGCTTCGCACGCAAAATTAAATTTCGCAATGATTAGTGCTGCCACTTAAAGTGTATAGCTGGCACTCCATGTTCGCAAAGTTAAAAACGTAAAAATAGATTTTCTGTAAATTCGCAAAATTTACTCTACACAATCTTTTGTGAATCTACAGTAGTTGATATTCGGGTAAGCAATCTACCATTTTATTAGTTATATCAAAATCTTCGGGTGATGTCCATTTTGGTTAGTTGTTTCGGTGGGATCTTTATTAGTGGGTTGGCCAGGTCGCTATATAAATGTGCGGCGTTGTTGAGGGCTGTCCAAGGTCCTTGTGCAACTGAAAGACCCCTTGGAACTATTCATGAAGAAAAGGTTTCTGGATTTCTATTTCATCGCGTCGGCGATATGACCTAAGCTGTCGTAAGAGAGGTAAATCCCATTCTTTCTTCCTTCTACCCCATGGCTATTCAACATCTCTGAAAGTTTTCGCAGGACCACTCTTTAAATCCTAAAATAGATATAACATAGTTAATAACAAGGAATAAAGAGCCTTTTGAAATCTGAATTTGATCAGGAAATGCTTGTGGAAGAATCCATAAATCAATATGGATTTTGAATATCACTTATCATTTATCCTCCGGTCATATTTTCTTAATCAACAGATATCTGAATGGTTCCTAAAATTGTTCACATATGAAATATATTTATATTATAAGACAGTAGGCCCTATCCTTTGCAACAGGTAATCTCCCCTGTTTTACACCTGTTTCCCTAATTCTGATTTGGACGAATGTGTCCGCAGGGTTTTTCCCGTAAACAAATTAAAAAATATGAAACAAAAAGAGAGAGAATGACTATTCAAGTTTTACTTTAGCAGAGAGAGAGAGAGAGAGAGAGAGAGAGAGAGAGAGAGAGAGAGAGAGAGAGAGAGAGAGAGAGAGAGAGAGAGAGAGAGAGAGAGAGAGAGAGAGAGAGAGAAATGATATACGTTACGCCATACTTTAACTTCGAAAATAGTTTTGAGAAGAAATTGTTAGAATAAGATATATCAGTGATATTATAAACGAACACCGTCCCATCTGTTTTTATTACAGCCGGTATAATAACCCATGATATTATTTATCAATGGTATATCTGTTTGCCAAGCTTCTTGAGTTATTGATACCTTGGCTAAATGTGTGGTCTCGGGGGGGGGGGGGGGGGGGGGGGGGGGGAGGGGGGGGCACTTGGGTATTTAGGGGGTATTGAATAAAAAACACTGACCTTTTCCACTAAATAAACAACCCCTTCTTTTATCGAAAACGCTGACATTGGATGAACGGGAACACGTATTTTAACTACATGTATAATCCTCTGCGTGTTTAGCGGCAGCAAGTGGCGACAGAAAACTCGGAAGCCCAGTCACTTCGGGAGTCAATTGGCGTCAGAGCCGAGTATATTCCGTGGATTGTAAGGGGATTCTGACCCCCCCATACTTCGTACCTGGGTACAAAAAAAGGACCCTTCTTTACAAAATCGCAGACATGCGGAGGCCTTAAAGAAGACCCCTTCTTCCGAGAAATACGTAACGCGGGTGCGGCCCCCCTCTGTGCCTGAGTGCCCCCCCCCCCGGGTACAGTATAAATTGATTCATTATAGAACAGTTACAAACAATAAGCTATGTAAAATGAAAATATCAACAAATCCGAAATGTCCTACATTTTTGTAAGACAGAAGTTGAGACCATTGAACATGCCTTTCTAAAATGCCCATGCATTACCAATACTATAGTATCTGGGAACATATTGAATTGTGGCATCAAAATTATATTGGGCCAAGCTCCAAAATGAGTGATATTGAAAAGGTTTTTGGTATAAAAAGGGTTATGGTACATTGAATAATACCTCTTTAATGGTGAAAAAAACTTTTTATAAAGGAGACAAAAAGGAAAAGCTCCACATATTAATTAGTTAAGTATCACCTTTATACGCAGATGAAATATGAGGAGTATTATGCATGCATAGATTGATCAGAAAACTGACGAATTCCTTAGGAAATTGGTAAATATTCATTTTGTCCTGGATACCATATTCTCTAATTGAATTTGTACTAATTAAATATGTTTTTGACCAAGTGCAGCTGGTATGACGTACTTTCCATGCGTATGTTTATTATGTGTTTTTATGATGCAAGATGAAATAAAAAGACATGCAATGTTTTCAAAAATTTAATAAAACAAAAAAAGCGCTGCATCTGCACTGAGTCGGATTCAAGCCCGGTACCTAGGATAGAAAGACATATGCCTGAATGCCGTAAACGACGAAATGTTTGGCTAAAAGCATGCTCTATTGAATCTGAGATGCACCTACGACTGAATTCACTTCAACCATATGACAAGGTATGCGGGTCCAAGCTCCCGCACCGCACTCCACGCCCCCTCACATG
>OZ012695.1:32599546-32643748 GCA_963942565.1 Maea johnstoni
GTAATTGTACGGTCCCGCTGCCATGATTAGTGTTGGGCTGAAAAAAGACGGAATTCTATATTGATACTAAACATCACAAAATAAATAAATTGAGCCATCACAAACTTAGAAAGATTTTCTAAGCTGTCCTTGTGCCCTAGGACTATCTCTTCTAGCCTTGATTTGAAGAAAATTTGTTGGCTTGGTTATGATCAATATTTCATCTTCAAACAATATCCTATAGAAAAAAAATGCCAATGTGGTTAGGCCTTTTGGGGTCATTAAGGCTTATTTGGTTGGTTTTTGGAACAGAACTAGTGGTGCCAGAAGTCAGTTGAAATTTCCCACCCGATCGTCAGTCAGCTAGGCAACCGACTATCACCGATTAATCGGTTCATCGCACTTTCATGAGAATGTTTGCTTGTCAATGCTTAAGTTCTGCATTTTTACACTCATTATTATATTGTACTATTTCAAATTATCTATTCTATCTTGGTATCAATCTTTCTTAAGTGTTTTTGATTTATGCTATGAAAATTACCAGTATTCTAATAAATCAACATACTTTTATTGCAATATGTATGAAGGCATTAAAAGATGTCTTAAGAAAAATAATGAAATAGACACTTCATAGAACACATTTCATCCAACTCATATTTCTACATTTAGAAGGAATCTGAAATATCTAGTTTGCTCAGTACCCCAGTTTTTATCCGAGTCAGTAGGTATACTACTTGGTATACTTAAATTACTAACTACTTGCATGACCCACCCTAGACTAGGTTCGTAGTCCCTAAAAAGTTGACATTCCCTTCTGTGCTGACCAAGCAGTGTGGTGTAGTACCAGGTATGGTAGATAGATTGCACCACCTGATCCTCAGATCTCTATAGGTTGTTATAATCAAACTGAATCCTGGTGAGATAAGTGTAAACTAAATAGACCACTATGGCCACCTGCCCACCTAGAATATTTGGTGCTAAGTTAACAGAAAATACATATAACAGCCTAGAAATCTAGGCTAGACCCACCAGACCTATTACACTGCTGGCTCTTAGAAGGTATAAATAGGCCAGACCTAGGGTCAGCTGCTGCTCTTAGAAGGTATAGAATAGCCAGTATGAGACAAGCAACTTTCTCTATGGGGTATCTGTCAAGGAACCCTTTGACCTCATGGATGTGGGCTGGCTTAATGGGCTATTTTGCTGACTAACAATTAGGTGTAAAGTCTCCAGCCGATTAATTGGTTACTGTTAACTTGCTGAGCCTCTCTGACTATCGACTACAGTCGATCATCATCCCATCACTAAACAGAACTTATTAAAACATCTCTATAAAGTGCAACCAAGCCTTTATATGACGGCCTTATCCTTCATTTTTTGTCAAGTAAGGACATATGTATTGTTTGCGGACCAAATTCATAACTTCCACAATCAACAAGAAATGAGCCTTATAAGATATTGATCACTCATTTAGCAGAATCGCTTCTTTAAAGAGAACTGAAATTTCTCCAAATTAGTAACAGGTAAGATTTCTGTTGGGATAAGAACCATGCATGTCCTAAAAGGTCTACTGAAATCTCTACAAAAATAAATAATATGGTAAGATTTCCTCAAGTGTTGGGATAAGACCCATGTCCTAGAATTACAGAAATCTATCTAAATCAATAATATGGTAAAATATCTCCAAGTGCTGGCATAAGATCTGTGTCCTGAAGAATAAACCGAAATCTCTAAATCAATTACAGGCAAGATTTATCTCAAGTGTTGGGATGAGAACCATGTCCTAAAGCCTCTACTGAAATCTCTCCCAATCAATAATATGGTAAGATTTCCTCAAGTGTTGAGATAAGATCCATGTTGACGAGCACAGCTGAGAAAACTGACCTCTGATCTTGAAGGTTCAGCCAGTGAGGTGTAGCCTATTAATCCCAGACAGGGATTGGCACCTTCAAAAATCAATACAATATTGATATATCCTTACAATGCATTATCTTAATAATGCTTGGATCTAATTACAGTGAAATCTCTCATTGTGAACACACTGGAGATGTAAACACTCTATTTTGAACACAATTTCCCAGTCCCATTTGTATTGTTTACAACTTTACATTATGAAAAGACCTCTGAGAAGTGAACACCTCCTGATGAACATTTTTGCCCTGGCCCCTTGTCACAAGGTATTCACTGAAGTTTCGCTGTATGTTAAATTTTGCAATGTCGGTTTCAGAAATTTTGCAAATACAAGCTGTCTTTGTGTACCACCTAGGTACAGCTAGCCTACACTAATGATTTTGGGGGAAAATACCGCATACATTGGCAGGAATTTAAAAACTTCAGGAGATTCTTAAACCCAGAGCTCTGAGAGAAATCGTTGGTATTACCTTGTAGGGCTGTCATTGATAAGAAATATTTATCGATTCGATAATCGCTAAAATTATTACCGATACGCTACTTCGATTGGATTCAACGAATCAAATTCAAAATGAATGAAAACAAGCAATGTGCTTATGAGGAATGGTTGTAGTTCGTGTGTAGGGTGATTTTTTGACCTATTGATCACAGACCAAACACATACACATTCATCTGTGTGAATTCAAGGATAAATGGAATGGGCACACACAGTTGTAGTGGGGAGTTTATGTGTTGTTCAAGCTGTATTTTCCTGAAAAATAGTTTATTTACCTAATTAGCATATGAATCGATATGTTGTGCCTTCTTCGATATCGATAATCGATAAGGTTTTTTTGTCGATTCATCGATACGGGCGTTATCAATGACAGCCCTATTACCTTGCTACACTTTCCTAACCTATTTCAATGGCTACTTTCATCCAAAGCACAAGGGCGCAAAGATTTTTGAAAAACATCTAAACCCTGTCATGTTGGTATTCATTGGATAGCTGTCAAGGAGTACTCTCCCATGAGTACCCATATGCCAGGTTTTCAATCATTCTTCAGTGTGTTTTTTTTGCCTTATTCTGCATCAATTGGTAAAATTAGCCACCCGCGGCATTAGGGTTAACAAGACCTCCACTGTGGAAGGTGTTGTTTTCTTAGGAGCAATTACCTCAGGCCTGGAACACCTAGAGCAGTTGGTACCCAGTGTAATTATCGTGAATTGATTTTGAAATTAGCCTCTGACTACAGAGGCTCTCCCTTCTAGTTGTTTATATAGCAGGTTACGCACTGAGGAGTGTCTGTCTGAAGTTGTGAACCCATTCCTGCTCAAGGTCTGAGGGCAACAACGATAATCAAATCCTGTATTTGACTGTGCTACAGGGTCTTAGCCAGGATTTGGAAACTGGGTGCCCAAAATTGGCAATTGTAAAATTTTGGGGCGTCCAAATATTTAAAGTGGATCACATTATACTCAGATTTCAACCATTAACATGTATAAATTTATCAAAATAAGGCATGATATCCTTAAACAATGTCAATAATAATCATATGAAGATGAAAAGATTCAATTATATGCTTGAGATTGACAATTTTAGAAATTCCTCTCAAAAAAATTTGGGTGTCCTGTGGGGTGCTTTTTAAGGGTCTGGGTATCCAAAAAGACACCCAGACGACCTGCTGGCTAAGACCATGCTGTGCTACCATTGTGAAATAAAGATATTTATTATTATTATTATTATCATCATTATTATTATTAGCATTTACATTATCATTATAATGGATCAGCAGGACAATCCGGATACAGCAGGATATTTAGATCAGTCCGGAAATAGGTGGTGGACATAAATTGCATAATATCATTATTTTAATACGACAGGGAGAATTGTTGAGTTCGGGTTAACATTTATCCTCCAAATATTTTCCATGAAATGCTTCATCCTAAATCATTCATTACCATGACAGAAGAATAGATCACCAAAATATTCTCAACAATAGCGCCTGCCTGCATGCCACTATCAGGTATATTTATAAATGAATAGGTCAGGTAGGTGTATTTTATGCCACCTGTTGAATACATGGCAGGTTACATATTCCCCATCTGACATGTTTATCCAATATAAAACTTTCCCCACAAGTCCTGCATTTTAACAGCCAACCTGCTACTAAGACAACTAACAATTCAAATTAAAAATTATATATATATATATATATATATATATATATATATATATATATATATATATATATATATATATATATATATATATATACATATATATATATATATATATATATATATATATATATATATATATATATATATATATATATATATATATTATACAAATATGGCACTTGGGTGAGTGCAATATCAATTTTTATTGCACTCAGAAAAATGATATTGTACGAGGCGCTTGCGCCGAGTGCAATATCATTTTTCAGAGTGCAATAAAAATTGATATTGACACGAAACCAAAGTGCCATATTTGTTTAATTATGTGCCTACTGCTCATTCAAATAAAAAAATTAACGAATCTAAAGAATTATGCACCCCAATATCAATTTTGTAAGGTGGTCATGTGACCATGATCTGACCAATCACAGCAGAGAATGAGCAGTAGGCATATAATAAATATATATATTGCACATTCAATACAAAAAACAGCATTTTATCACAATTTCAGGCAGATGAAATTTTGGCTACAAGACCGAATGAGCGGCTGGCCAAAATATCATATCAAGACCTGCTACCATTGTTGAACAGCTTCAGACATGCATGGGTAAATATGCTATTGATATTGAATATTGACTTCTGGTTAGTCAGGCTTGAGTAGGCATATACAATGGCACAAAATAACACCTGTTGAAATCAAGTGTTAACCCTTCCAATGCAATAAAGGCTACTTTCCTCCAAAATACAAGAACACATTTTTAAAAAAAGAACATTTAAACCATGTCATGTTGCTATTCACTGGATAGCCTTCACTGAGTACTCTCAGATGAGTACCCATGTGCCAGGGTGTCAGGTTTTTTGCGTTATTTTGTATTGGCTAAATTAGCCACCAGCAGCATAAGGTTAGACCACTGCAGCTGTCGAGATCCTAAGTATCATCCACTGACCGCTGTGAACTCCAGTATTGGAAATGAAATACAGTGTACAGTAAAACCTCTCAATGTGAACACCTCTTAATGAAAACATTATTTCCTGGTCTCATCAGAATCTTTTACATTATGCTGATGATATCACAAATTTGCTTGATTGTCAGGCCTTGTGCGATACTTGCTGGCTGAATGCACACATCTTGCCATATACCATGGTATATATTTTCATAACAAAAGAATAACTAATAATATCCATCTACAATGCCATTGGAATTATATATTGAGCTAAACAAAAATTATATGCTTGAAATTAACATTTCAATAAGTTCCTCACAAAAAATTGGATGTGCTGAAGCGTGGTTTTTGAATGTTCAAATGATGCCCAGGCGCCCTGCTGGCTAAGACTGTGACCAGGGACTTACCCAGGCAGTAGTCAGGGAGTCATTTTGACCCCCAAACACAGATTATTGGCAAAATGACACCCAGTTGTATTTTGTAAGAGTTTCTGTATTTGTTGAATACAAGGAAAAATTTCAACAGTTTAACTTATAGAAGACAATATGTACATTAAATGATGTAGAAAAGCTTACTTTGTTTTGCTATGTCAATATATAAGGTTGCTACAAACATTCTTGCTACTTACTTTCGACCCCCTAAATTTCAAAAATCCTCAATTTTGACCCCCTGTCTCCAAATCCTGGGTAACACCCTGACTATAACCAAAGGTCATCAGGGCGGCACCACCTGTCAACATAATAATCGGTCATAATGACCACAGGAGGAAACAGGGCCAGACTGCGGAATCTGGATAATGATCTCTGGTATTGATTGTACTGAGTGACTCACCTGGCCGTTATTAATCATAACACGCATACCTTGACATCAACACAGAAATATTCCTCCTGGCCAGCATATTATTAGTCATTCAATCTTCATAACTAGCTGTAGCGACTATAGGAGTAAGCAATTGAACAATATATACATTGTTCACGCTCTTTACATACAGCAAATAGTTGATATATGAATATACTGGAGACATGAACACCCCAAATCATGGTCTTAGCCAGCAGGGTGTCTGGACTTTATTTGGACACAATCCCCTCTAAAATAACACATCAGGACTGTACGGGGAGTTAGCCAGAACCCATCCTGCCTGTTTTTGGACATACAAAAATTTTAATTAAGAATTTTCAAAGACAAAGCTGAAGTGTACATTGCCCTTTTTGACACAATAGGCTATTAAATGAAGCTGGTATAAAGATTTGAAGTAGATTAGTGACTACATCTGGATCGGCAGATGTTTTGAAATTGCTGTTTTGGACAGATACTTTTGAAAGCGGATCCTGGCTTAGACCCAGCCAGGACACCCAAAATATCCTGTGAAGAATTTCTAAAATTGTTAATATCGCGCAGATACTTGAATATTTTCACCTCAATTTGACTCCCAAGACATTGCATAAGGATAATAAACCTTTCTCACTAAGTAAATAGTACTAAATACATGTTTATGATTGTAATTCGAATACAGTGCCACCTCCCTCAGGGTCTGACACTAAGATTTCAGACTAGGGGCCTGAAAAGGTCTTTTGATAAAAATCTAAGTGGTCAAAAACAGGATTTCTGGTTATCATACATACTATTTTGGGCCCTAAGTCTGAAAAATCTAGGGGCCCACAGCAAAATCTAGGGACATATGCCCCTAGGCCCCTGGGAAAGTCGAACCATGTCCCTTAAACAATAATAATTGAAGGACATATATTTGTTCTTACGTTGCAAATATATATCAAAAACTCCATATGTAAACACAATATACAATCCCATTCTCTCAGACAGTTGATAATATTATTAAGTTTCGTTCTTTCCTAATGCTTTGTGGTAAACCTCTGAGATGTGAACAAATAGTGTTATCAGAAAAAAATCAATTAACACAGCAACCTGAGTAGATGTCTGGATAGTGAGAGGTGAACAGGTGAAAGCCCTATTATCTTGACATTTTCTTCTACAGATTAGCCAATAATTGATATTAATTATTCCTAATTAGACTGAAAGTTATTTTTTCCATGCTGGAGCCATTTCTTGTATTGTTTGAAGCGTGCATTTCATCCCAATAATGGCCTGACCTAAGGATGGGGTCATGGCCAGGATTTTGAAAGGAGATGCCCAAAATGGGACATTTTGAAAATTGCTGGCGTTTAATATTTCAAATGAGACCACAATATCTTAAGCAATATGACCATACATGAGCATACTTCAAACTATAATGAATTGTACCTTTAACCCAGGATCTTAGTCGGGATTTAGAAACTGAACGTCTGAAACTGAAATCATTTTAAGCTTACTATTTTCTAAGGGAAACCACAACATTTACTTTAATATTGAAAAAAGGTAAAATATTTTTATAAAATGTGATTGGATTTATATTGAGGTGAAAAAAATCAGTTATATGTTTGTAAATGACATTTTAAGACATTGCTCACTAAGTGATGGTGTCCCAGGGGTGATTTTTGAGGGGTTGGTTGTCTAAATGATACCCTGCAGTGCTGGCTAAGACTACTCAAGTTGAAATAAAGTATTTGCCTTAAAATGAAACCCTTTTCTGACCAAAATATCTGAGTATCCTAAAGTGTGACTTTTTAAGGTCTGTGAATGCAACTGGTCCCATATACCCTACAGGCTATGGCCTTGTTGCTAGGATCTCCAACCCCCTTTGCTTAGAATAACATTCTAGAAGTTCTTGACAAATAATTGGGCATGATCCTGGTGTGTGGTTTTACTGGATTGGTTGTCCAAATGGCATGCTGCTGACCATTAAAGGTCCTGATGATTGGTTTTATAGGTGAGTTATCAGGGAGACTGGACTTTGATGTGACCAGTCACTCTCTTATCATATACCTCATCTCCAGTGAGAGCAGGGGAAGAGATTGAAGAAAGCTGAATAGGCCAATCAAATTGAAGAGGGTGTCATAAATGGTCTTAATATGATTCTCAAGCCAATATAATAAAGCAATTATACAATATATTTAAGTCCAAGCTATTTAATCCATTCCAACAATACTGTGGCCACTGAACAACCTAGAGTTTACTGTGTTCCGCACATGAAAATTAATACAATAAAACCAAATGGCAAACTATGATATCACATACTAGTATTAACCCATTCACACTCGGAGGTACTTAGGAAAGTATTGTCTGCTACTCTCATACTTTTGAAAATAACTTGGGTATAAAGCGAAAGTTCACAAAATATTTGGAGGAGAGTTGATTTTTTGCTTCTGATCAACATTTCTCCTTCAAATGTTTTCCAGAAAATGCTTAGAACTGTACATAGGAAAAAATATTTAGCAAATCATTAGGCCTGTTTTGGCCGCTCTGAGTGTGAATGGGTTAAAGTGCATTTAAAGATGCCAAACAAGTTTTTCCAGCCCAGTGTTCCACATTTGTGGCAGCCCACTTTCCTGAGGCCTGTCGTTGCCACCAAATCAGCCTGGCAGTAGTAAGACACGAGTAAGACTAGACCTGTGAGACTAGTCATCATCTTAACAGGTACGGCTTAAAACTCTACAGTTTCGTAGATGGAAACAAAATAAAGAGCCGCTACAGTTACATACGCTTGCAACTGAAGCCAGTGAGATTGTTTAGATCTCATTGTAACAACTTTTCAATCATGCTTTTTAAATTTTGGTAGGGCTAGTGCAATTTTTGGTAGGGCTAGTGTAATTGAACTACTACATGTACTAGCCCTGCCGGACTAGTATGAATTCCGACGAATGCTGAACCCTGCAGCCTGTTTAGAAGAAATTTTGTGTGAGGCAGGTGAAAATGTTTTTCAGGATAGATAAATATTGGAGTTCACTTCTTCTACCAGGGTCTGTGCAGAAAAGGTCTTTTGATAAAAATTAGTGGTAAAAACAGAATTTCTGGTCATTATATATATACTAATTTGGGCCCTAGTCTGAACAAGTTGTTCAGACTAGGGCCCAAATTAGTATAGAAAGTATAGAAGCAATTTTGTGTGAGGTAGGTGAAAATGTTTTGAGGATAGATAAACATTGGAGTTCACTTCTTCTTCCAGGGTCCGACACTTAGATTTCAGGCTAAGGTGCGGAAAAGGTCTTTTGATAAAAATTAATGGTAAAAAAACAGATTTTCTGGTCATTATATATACTATTTTGGGCCCCTGGTCTGAAAAATCGAGGGCACACAGCAAAATCTAGAGGCATATGCCCCTGGGCAAGTCCAACCCTGTCCAGGGGCTTAGCCGTAATGCGTCCAGCGTGTCATTTGGACACGCAGAACACAGTTTTTTGACAGTTTGGACACCCAAAATTTTATGACAGAATTTGCTGAAGATGACTTTTCTTAGAAGATAGAAGATGTAGAAGCTGTAGTGTCACTTTTATAAGACACACAAAGCAGTATCTGGCATAAAAAAGCAAAATCTGTAAAGGTATAGGGTCTATCTTATTAGTAGTATGTTTTTTGTACCACACTTTGGACACGCAAAAGTCTATGAAACCTCTATTTGGACACCCTGTTTCCAAATATCGGCTAAGACCCTGGCCCTGTCTACATCAATCTGGACCACTGTTGGGGTTCAAAGAAACACCCAGACCCTTTATCAAACCAAAGTTAATCAAATGCAAAATAAGAGAAAAAATCCATAAAGGGACTGTCTTTTTATCTAGCAGTTGAAGTTCACAAAACAAGCAAAAGCACTACATATATATTCAAAAATGTACCTAGAATTTACAAATAGTGATGTGTTGACGCTACATGTAGGATTCTGATAATATAGGGATAGAAAATGGGCAATGGTTTATAATCATGAAATTTTTGGGACTGAAAAAATCCACTGAACCTTTTAGTGAATTGTAGCATTCCCCTACTTAAGTGAAAAATGCATTTACATCCTTAGATCAATGATTCAAAATTGGCATATTTTTGTGATTCTTCAGACCAAAACATGAGTCATCCATGGTGTCTATGAGAGTATCTTTTAATGGTTAAGGTTTCCAAATCATTGCCTGATAGCCAAGCTCCAGATATATATGTATATGCTTAACAGTGGAGAAAACTGTTTGGTACCCATGGCATTGGTACCCACTGGGGAGTAAACAGTAATAGCATGCTTAGCCTCTCCCCATTCCCAAAGGGCTCCACCCCCTTGACACTGCTAAACAATTCAGCGTTGACCATAAGCTTAGGAAAGTCCCTTTATAAACAGCTGCTTCGCTATAAAACCCATTTTCACTACATCTATCATAATGGATACGATCTCGGTGGGATTGAAATGACGAAAGTGAAATTTAAAATGGCTTAATGCCAAAGTCAAACTGACATGATGAAAACTCAAACCATTTAAGATATGAATGTGATTCGTCAACTTAGTCACAGTTAATGACATATTTTGTCATCACGTCAGTTCGTTATTCCGCCAAGCAATCTAAACAAAACCTCACACATCAAAGGAATATGAAGAGTAGACTCTTATTCCAAATTCGTTTTAAAATCTGTCATTTCTGAGAGTACAGAGACAGTCATGTGACATATCCAAAATATGAATGGAACGGAGTACTTCCTGAAATTGGCAATGCCAACAAATCGTCGAGGATGCTTGGATTTTATCGCTACGGCGATGATACTTCACGAAATGAAAGCTCTTATTTTAAGATCGATGTATAACATTCCTTCCTGTGCCTGACAACCGTTCATCTGTGAGGAATTTCGGCCAAGACTGCCCTTACCTGATTATTTATTTCCTTCGATCACTCCAATATGGCGGCCTGACCAC
The DNA here is from genome assembly GCA_963942565.1 of Maea johnstoni. NCBI lineage: Eukaryota > Metazoa > Annelida > Polychaeta > Spionida > Magelonidae > Maea > Maea johnstoni. The sequence goes on from OZ012695.1 coordinate 32,610,317, forward strand.
TGATTTTTCCCAGCATGCACCAGCGCACCTGCCTGCGACACCTATCGGGCATATCATAAACAAAATCTGCCTCGCCGTTAATCTTTGTTTTATTCCGAATATATAGATGGCAGCATCGTACATTATCGCCTTATTCATGCCTTCAGCACAAAAGGGAGAGGGTTGGGTAAATATTCATGTCTAGTTTCAAAAGTCAATATATATATATATATATATATATATATATATATATATATATATATATATATATATATATATATATATATATATATATATATATATATATATATATATATATATATATATATATAGTATATGTATAATACTAGTATATATATAAATGTGTGTGTGTGTGTGTTAATCAAAACTCATTAACAGCTGTTTAACAATCGATAATTGATTTCAATTATATATCTTTAATGTTTAACAGAAGATTTACTTTATTTTATTCCATCATAAACATGTAATAAACAATAGTACATAAATATATATGCGTGTGCAGAGGAATACACAGACGACATAATAAGGATCCTAAGATGAGAAGATTTGAAATATGGAAAACAGAACTTTCAAACGGAATCCATAATCAACCAAGTTCCATTCGCATCCCACTTATTTTGGGGGTTGAAATAGAGGGGGAATTTCAGAAATTTTGTAGAGAAGAATATAGTTTGACAAAAATCTTTGGAGATCAAGATTTTAACCAAAATATTAATTCAATTGTAATTCTGGCGAAAAGGACTATTTCCTAGTCACGACTAAGAGGCTCTATGCCGAAAGCCGAATATACAAAGCAACTGTAAGATCGTATCTATCCACCTTAAGATATACTTCAATAGTAGACAGTGGAGGAAATTCGCAAGATTTCCAAAAAATGTGTTAAAGAATCATTTAGAATATCTGCATATCAATGCACCAGTTCGTCTGGAATTGTGAAGCTTAATGGAAAGGGTATGGGTTTAAAGAAAGAAAACAATATAAGTGGTCTATGAGTAAGAGTGGAAACATGTCAGGAGGGGACAACATGAAGAAGAGGGTACTATGTATGCAATCATTATGTATTATTGACCTGCGTGGAAACATGTCAGGAGGGGAAAACATGAAGAAGAGGGTACTATGTATGGAATAATCATGTATTGTTGAACTGTGAGATCTGTGTACTGATTTGAATTACTGTATACGAATGTGAAATAAAAAGCATCCGCCATGACACGAATAAAAAAATCTTCTGGGCTATCGTTGTCCCAATCGCCTTTTTTTGGATGCGAGATGTGGATGATAAGAGCATTGCTCTAATTGAAGATTTTCAGATATATGCAGGTAAGCGTGTACACACCTATTTTTTTTTTTATCAAATCCCCAAATATCTGCGCTTTCTTTGGTCTTGGATGGATACGACTTACGATAAAGTAGATGATGTTTATTCGAGCCCTTCTCATCCTGAAGAACCCTCCCGGTTGATATTTTGCAATCGAACAGAAGAATATATGACTGACCCGGAAAAGGGAAGAGAGAATGCGTATGGTTGTGTGGTATATGATTTGTTGAATGTTGCTGAGATTTTCGGTATGCTAGGGTATGTTGTGAACATGGTACGTATGGGGCATTTCTGGCCCACGGATGAATGGAAGAAGAGAGTGTGGAAGAGAGCGTGGGTGCTGGATGAATGTTTTTGGAGGCTACAGGCTATGGATGTCACAGCAGTCTAAACCTGCTATATGATATTGGTGGCTCTACGAAATACCAGTATTTAATATTGTGGCAGATCTCAAATCCTGAACTAATGAAATGTGGCGAGATTGTTCTAATGCTAATATCCCATGCTAATGATGATGTGCGCCTAAAGTCACTGCCGATCTGACCTGACCCTGGTTTTGCTGGATCAACTTGACGGCAGATTAACTGTCGAGCAGAATGTCGCGATTCTGATAATATCTGCTAGATACATTTCGAGAATGTACAATGCTAAGATGAAACAAGGCATTGGATAAATACTTTCTGATCTCTGGGCTGATAATATAGATAAAGTTTTGCTCATAGGATATATGAGATTGCAGACTGATGTGTAAATATTAGTTAAACTTAATTTCTGTTCTTTTTGTTTTAGTTTGTTTGTTTTGTTCGTTTTTCAGCGGCAGAGAGTTATGCTTGCTTCCTGATTTATTTGATACCTGACATAATATGTATTGTACCTTTTATACGTCTGGCATAGTCAATAAATATACATGTACATACAAAAAAGTTCAGGAGGGGAAAACCTGTCAACATGTCAAGAGGGGAATCCCTGAAGAAGAGTGAACTATGTACGGAATAATTATGTATATTTAACCAGCGAGTAACCAATCTGTATACTGATTTGGATGGATGAATTTAAATGAATATGAAATTTTAAAAATATCCGCCATGGACAAATTAAAAGATAATTCCATTTCCCATATTAATCCAAACATTTCAATTGAAAGTGAATGTAGATTCCAATCAAGATTCCTATAAATTCTCAATTAACACAGAGACTGTATGAAAACAATACACACATTGTAGGATGATAATAAATGAACTGCTATAGCACTCATTTAAATGCGAACACGTCGAAAATGACTCATTCTGAATGAACTCATAAAATGCCAACTAGGGCACAGATATCCCCATACTGTAAATTCAAAAAAGATTGCGTTGGTTTAATTTTTGCGTTTAGCCTCGCACGAAAAATTAAATTTCGCAATGATTAGTGCTGCCACTTAAAGTGTATGGCTGGCACTTCATGTTCGCAAAGTTAAAAAACGTAAAAATAGATTTTATGTAAATTCGCAAAATTTACTCTACACAATCTTTTGTGAATCTACAGTAGTTGATATTCGGTAAGCAATCTACCATTTTATTAGTTATATCAAAATCTTCGGGTGATGTCCATTTTGGTTAGTTGTCATCACGTCAGTTCGCTATTCGGTGGGATCTTTATAAGTGGGTTTGCCAGGTCGCTATATAAATGTGCGGCGTTGTTGAGGGCTGTCCAAGGTCCTTGTGCAACTGAAAGACCCCTTGGAACTATTCATGAAGAAAAGGCTTCTGGGTTCCTATTTCGTCGCGATATGACCTAAGCTGTCGTAAGCGAGGTAAATCCCATTCTTTCTTCCTTCTACCCCATGGCTATTCAACATCTCTGAAAGTTTTCGCAGGACCACTCTTTAAATCCTAAAATAGATATAACATAGTTAATAACAAGGAATAAAGGGCCTTTTGAAATCTGAATTTGATCAGGAAATGCTTGTGGAAAAACCCATAAATCAATATGGATTTTGAATATCACTTATCATTTATCTTCCGGTCATATTTTCTTAATCAACAGATATCTGAATGGTTCCTAAAATTGTTCACATATGAAATATATCTATACTATAAGACAGTAGGCCCTATCCTTTGCAACAGGTAATCTCCCCCTGTTTTACACCTGTTTCCCTAATTCTGATTTGGACGAATGTGTCTATTGGGTATTTAGGGGGGTATTTAATAAAAAAAAAACACTGACGTTTTTCACTAAATAAACACCCCTTCTTTTATCAAAACGCTGACATTGGATGAACGGGAACACGTATTTTAACTATAATCCTCTGCGTGTTTAGCGGCAGCAAGTGGCGACAGAAAACTCGGAAGCCCAGTCACTCCGGGAGTCACTTGGCGTCAGAGCCGCGTATATTTCGTGGATTGTAAGGGGATTCTGACCCCCCATACTTCGTACCTGGGTACAAAAAAGCACCCTTCTTTTACAAAATCGCGGACATGCGGAGGCCTTAAAAAAAGACCCCTTCTTCCGCGAAATACGTAACGCGGGTGCGGCCCCCCTCTGTACCTGAGTGCCCCCCCCCCCCCCGGGTACAGTATAAATTGATTCATTATAGAACAGTTACAAACAATAAGCTATGTAAAATGAAAATATCAACAAATCCGAAATGTCTACATTTTGTAAGACAGAAGTTGAGACCATTGAACATGCCTTTCTGAAATACCCGTGCATTACCAATAGTAGTATCTGGGAACAGATTGAATTGTGGTTTCAAAACTATATTGGGCCGAGCTCCAAAATGAGTGATACTGAAAAGGTTTTTGGTATAACAAGGGGTTATGGTATATTGAATAATACCTTCGTTAATGGTGAGAAAAACTTTTTATAAAAAGAGACAAAAAGGAAAAGCTCCACACATTAATTAGGTTAAGTATCACCTTTATACGCAGATGAAATATGAGGAGTATTATGCATGCATAGATTGATCAGAAAACTGACGAATTCCTTATGAAATTGGGAAATATTAATTTTGTCCTGGATACCATATTCTCTAATTGAATTTGTACTAATTAAATATGTTTTTGACCAAGTGCAGCTGGTATGAACGTACTATTCCATGCGTATGTTTATTATGTGTTTTTATGAATGCAAGATGAAATAAAAAGACATGCAATGTTTTCAAAAATTTATAAAACAAAAAAAAGCGCTTCATCTGCACTGAGTCGGATTCAAGCCCGGTACCTAGGATAGAAAGACATATGCCTGAATGCCGTAAACAACGAAATGTTTGGCTAAAAGCATGCTCTATTGAATCTGAGATGCATCTACGACTGAATTTCACTTCGACCATATGACAAGGTATGCGGGTCCAAGCTCCCGCACCGCACTCCACGCCCCCTCACATGGGTACACCTTGAGTGAAGCACGCTCCACGCCCTGTATTTTAGTCACTGTACTGTCCGCTAGAGGACGTGCTGAGGTGATTCATTGGATGTTTTTCATGTGTATTTGATGACACACCAAATGTTCTGCACAAGAGTATGTGCATCGACACATCTGATATGCAATAAAGATATATCATTTCGATGAAATAGAACGTGAAAGTATTTTTTTATAGATAAAAAGTGAGATTGATGATATCATCCAATAGACAGTATACATTTCTACACTAGCTATAGGCATTTCTATAGAGTGTAGTCACAAAAGACAAATGTTATGCTGTACCTTAGATGAATAAACACAAAATCAACATCCGTGACTGTACATAATGTGTTTTGTAAAAAAAAAGGACTTTCATATAAAGACATTGTTTTTTTTCTTTTGGTTGGAAAGATTTTGAAATTGTTTAAAAGTTAGCATTTAACCATGATTTTATATACTGCAAGACATATACGCCTTACTTTTGAAGGTCTTAATAAAAAAGGGAAGGAACTTACGGGGCACATACACATCAATGGAGTTCGATCTTATTTATATAAGTAATACTCATTGAATCACACAACTAGCATAATTTAGATTTTACCAAGGACTCTTATCACTTCATATGTACTTTGCTTATCATATATATATATATATATATATATATATATATATATATATATATATATATATATATATATATATATATATATATATATATATATATATATATATTCTCTTATATCAACTGCAAATTATTAATTTATACAAACAAGTATTCACATTAGTCAATGTGCAAAACAGTATTTAGCTTTTCCTTCTCTTCCAAATCGCTGATTTATTAAGGTGTGTTTGTAAAACCTAGAGAATACAATAACTGTATAATCAGGCAGGGTTGGCATTGTCCCCTGCCCATGGAGATGTCTATTTCTGTGCCATGAGTCAAAGCGTCGCAGCCAGCCAATCGCTGAGCTGGAAAACATCTGAGGATTTCGTAGTACACCACTTGTCACGTGATCTGTGGAATTCGAATGGAGTGTGTCTCCGTACATTAGTCATGTGCGCTTTGTTTTATTGTATTTTACCTGTTTTACGTTGATGGATCGTATCACCACTGGATCCTAGCAGAGCATAAACATGAAGAAGTATACCAGCGGAGCGGTCGGTGTTTTGGGTGAGTTTAAACGCACTTTTGCACCTTCAAAACAACACTCGCAGCTCCCGTGTTCTCCCGCAGGCCGCAGGAAAATGGCGGCGCCCATGAATCTACTCCGAGGAAGCCAAATGTATTTTTTGTGGTTTCAGAGCATATTCAACGTCTGATCTTCGTGCCATGTACTTGAGATGTATTTCACTCTAGTTCTCTTCCCAATATCATGCTCATTCGATGATTTCAGACTTCTGTGTCGACCTGGGAGAGGGGGTTCCCCAGTCGTGTCTTCGAGTTTGTCATCTTATCTTTGATGGCCTAAGGAATGTCTATCTGGCCCATTGCCACTCTATCATTTCGTTCATTGCATAACTGCGGCCTTAGTCAACATGTGAACAAAGCGTCGCCCGGCCTAAGACATTCTGGTTTTATGGACAAGAAATTCAAGCACTGTGGTGTAATTTGTATCTAAATCACATTTACGAAGTTTGGAACACCCAATTTACAAGATTTAAAAGACAAACTTTTCCCTGACCAATTCCTCTGACTGGACATATGTCATAATATGTGTAGTTAAAGGTAGCTGAAACAACACCAGCATCTGCCACTGATAGTATGTAGAATGAATAGGTAACAAACTAAGAATCTCATCATCCATATTTTTTGAAAAGATTTTTTTGTATAAAAGATGAAAATACAGAGACAACTTGATAAATATTGCTCACAGGTCACTAGCAACTTTTTCACATTACCAGCCAGGATTTGAACCCAGGTAGTGGTTGAAGAGAGCTAGCAGTCAGTGGCGATGGCTCAAGCAGGCCTCACAGCCATCTAGGGAGCCACTGTTGCATAATTGAAGATTTCAACAAAATTCTAGAGTATAGAATATATATCAAGTTTCCTCAAATAATTCTTACATTGTTTTCTTGTAAGGTTCAGGATCTGGGATACTTTGGCTATTCAGCCTAATGAGCACTCCATAGACATGCCTTACAAATGTATATAGTGTGTTTGACTCAACATTGTGAGTTATTCAATGAACATTTTGGGTTTAAACTGATATATTTGTGGCCATTTCTACTAGTTTAGCCAGGCCACACTTGTATTTATTTATTTATTCATATAAAAGTCTAGAAACTGTATAATGTGTTGTATGGGTTCAGAGAATAGGCCAACATGTCTACCAAGCTTACATAATTTCTGTGAAATAGATTTTATTTGTCACCCATGCCCTCCTGTCTGTAAGAAATCATAAGGTTCGCTGACCGGTGGCCAGTACTATATTTACAGAACAGCAGGATGTTCTAGCACTTCTAGGCATGCTGTCTCTCAGACTAGCCTAGGGCTCTAGACAGGACCTATATTAAACCATGTGTCCAGTTAAAAGAACTCCTTAAAATCTCTGTTCTCATATTGTGAGACAGCATGATATTTAGATAGTTACCACAACATTAATCCATTTAGAAAATGCACAATATCTCCATTCAAACCTCTTAGCGTTTTAGTTAAATAATTTTTTTTTGCATCAAATTAAACATAAATGATTTATTTGAAAATAGACCATTTGATTGTCATGGTCTGATTTTGAGGGCTTTGATGTCCCAACCTGCTATTGGCTGAGCTGCCCCAATAGCTGAGTGGTCTAAGGAGTTGCCACTGACTGTTAGCTGTCTCTCACCTCTGCACAGCTTTGAGCTCAGATAGAGACAAACTTGCCAGTGTATTGTGATTATTCCTAACATTATCCATTAGCTTAACCCTTTGATGCTTGAGTTCCTCTAGATATTTTCGTCTGGATCTTTCATGCTTTGACGATAACTTCAGATTTAGAAAATGATTTTACAAAATATTTGAAGGAGAATTGATATTGGTGCTCTAATTCACATTTCACCTTCAAATATTTTCCCAACTATGATTTTGTTTGAACAATTTCAATTATTTGACTTATTATGACAATAAAGATGATGTAAAATGACATGCACGTCCGTGTGTGTGGTCCCGTGTGAAAGCATGTCCATTACTGCTGAGCTGACCATTGGGGCTTATTAGAACAGCAACCTAAGTACAAAGGTCCCTTTCATCCTCAGAGACATGGAATTAAGTCACTCATCATGATTATGTCTCTAGTGTTGGTTTAGTTATCAGAACCCAGAGTAGGAGCCCCGTTATGGGGTGTCTGGTGTACCATGGAGACAGCATGTACCTCCCTCATGCCTCAAGGGTGCTCATGCCCCGAAACAGATGTGAATATCTTGAAAAAATATGGTCAATTAGAGGAAGTATTCGTCCGAAAGTTGTGTGTGTGTGTTCTCTCGCCAAAAGGCTAGAAAACTCTAGTCCTCTAAATGTTTGTCATAATTCCATTCATTTCTTGAGATATTTGTGTGTTTGTTGGGCTGTCTGCCTTGTGCGGGTGAGCAGATGAAAGCGTGAATGGGTTGAGGGTTCTTTTGATATCCTGGGTGGAGATAATTAAAACCATGTATCCAATATCTGGTGCCCGAATTGGGTCTATAAAGATTTCAGCAGTCAGGAAGTTTGGGTCTTGTAAGCGATGGGTGGTTGTCCTGTTGCCAGTCCTATCTATAATTAGTTAATTTAATGAATTTTCAAAACTGCCAATCTAGTCTAGGATCCCCTCACCCCATACCCCCTGGGCTTCAACCCTTATGCTGCTGGTGGCTAATTTGGCTTATATACCAAAGTGATGCAAAATCCTTAGAAAAATGACTGAGACCCAAGCATATGGGTACTCATTTGAGAGTACTCAGTGAGAGCTATCCATTGAACACCAACATGATAGGGTTTAGGGGTTTCCAAAATCTTTGCTCCCTTGTGCTTTGGACAGAACTCAAGGAAGTAGCCTCAGCATTGGAAGGATTATTTTCATGGATACAATTTGAAGTTTGGCCCTAGATTTCAGTTTTGATATGCAAGTTCCTTAGGTACAAGAAATCAGTTGTTGAATAGATGTCATGCCAGATTTCATGGGAAAGGCTTGGAATATTCAATAGCTATGGGTCCAGGCCTGTCAGGCTGTCAGGAGCTACTCAGCATATGATAAGGTGTAAGCCAAAAGAAAGGGTAAAGAAAATATAACTTTACTGGGTTGCTTACTGCTACATATTGTATACCCTACATGATTGATTTTGAGTGATTATGAATTGATAGCCTTCCAGACTGCTGACGTCCAGGTGTTTTACCTTGAGATCTGCCCACCTGGCCATTCTTACAGTGCATACCTGTGGCCGAGTGTTATTGTTGTCGCACCTGTCCTCACCTGTCTATTGTTATGTAGCCGCTCCGCCATTCACATGCGTGCCTCACCTAAGCCAGCAACAGATGGCGCCTTCTCATATCTTACACTAGACGCAGACAGCATCTCTCGCTACAGTAGCTGACCCCTGACCAGAGACAGCAAGATCCTCTATCGGTATCTGTCTCCTAGCAGCAGGGCATCCAGTGGGGTGGGGGTAGCATATTAAATAGGGGTATCTAGGTCACTCTGTCTTGAAAAAAGCAGTGCTTCAATAAGGGGTTAGGGCTTTATTTGGATGCCCAAATCCCCATGTAAAGCACTTTGAAACTCAACAGTTGCTCAATTGTGAATATCTTAAGAATTCAATATTAATTTAGTGCTTTAGAACTAAGTTTCAGTGCAAATACCAGCAAATTGCAGTTAAATTCATGTATAACTGACCTTTGCTAAATAAGTGGAAGATTTCTCAAGACTTAATTAGTGCTAGGGAGAAATATCAACTGCGATTTACTATCAATAAATTTATACTTTCCTAAGCATTCTATTAACCTTATTAGAAGAGAAATGCCTTGAAATTATATAGGATATTTTTGATTGGAGTGTATTTCCAACCCCCTAGATAAGGAAGATGCACTGATATGGATCTGTGTTTCTGCTGAATAGGGCCTTGATTATCTCCCTTGTGTGGCTTCTACCCCACTTTAGGCACGTACCCATACCCGCCAAGACTACCCTGAGGGTGTTGGGCAGTGCACCTGTGCCTTAGTGGTTGTCTGATTAACTCTCTTTGGACAAGCTCAGGGGTTACTTAAAGGAAGTAATTCATTATGCAATATCTGAGGAAAAGTGCTAGTCGATATTCTACCCTAATTATGGTACATTGAACTGCTGTTTTTCTGCAAAACCATATTTTTGTGTCTGTATTAGCATACCAATGCATTGGGTATGCCTCCAAGCTCTGTCATGGTGATGCAATGTTTAATTGCATCCTTTAATTTGTTGACAGCCCGTCCAGCCGTGCCTGATGTAATCCAAGAGCAGTAATTGGCATTATGTAAGCTCCTAGTGCAGTGCTAGACTTAAAGGAATACCTCAGACTCAATCTGATTTAAAAGAACTTTCCATCTCCAAATGCTGTGGTAGACTTAAAGGAATACCTCAAACTCAAACTGATTTAGAACTTCTGCACACAGTCAGTAGACAGATGGTTTTGGTACATAAGATCACTTTATACTTATATTGTCCTTCATAAGGCAGTGAGAAATGTTGCTAGTGACTTGGGGCTAGGCGGTGGTTTTCGCATAGTACTCCAGTTTCCTCTGGACACTACTTACAACTGGCTAGTCACGAATTAGCCACAATTGGCATAAATGTGAAAAAGTATGGTGCTGTATGATAACCAATTTCTTCCACACCTGGTGAAAGAATCCCTAACTGGCTTTGCTATATGTTCATGATAACTTAAATGTGGAGACTCAAAAAAACTTAGAAGTTAGAAGTATCTATGAGAAAGAAAAATGTTCATGAAATCTCAGATAAGAATTCTATTATTTAAAGATTTGCCAACTTATGTTTTGATGTGAATTGCGAACATATCAGAGCTTGAAGATGGTACTTTCAAGGTGAACACCCAACATGAAAGGAATATTTAAACCAAATTGCTATTTATTTAAGTCCTGAGTATAGCTTTCTGACCTTCACTTAGAGACAGATAAGAATGTATTTTTAAAGGTGTTCTTCACACTTTCCGCTAGGTGCCATTATAATAGTAAGATATATTTCTTCCTAATTTTGATGTATGGTAAAGTCTCAGAACTCCCAAATTAGTGAAGGAGGAATTTTATGGTGACTTCCACTTATGCTCAAGGTCGTACATGAGAAGCTCAAGGTCAAATAGGAATGTCAATTCAGAAACAGAAAATGTCAGGTTGGGATGGATTCATATGAAAGTGATGAACCTAAAAAGCCAAAAATGTATGGCATCTATACCAGGGTTGAACCATTTATTAGTGTTTCTTGAATAAAAAATAGGGTTACTAAATTCTCAAAGGTTTCTCGAATATATCATGTACTCAAAAATCCCTTTTTAGTTTAGTTTTATTCCTTTTATTCATGAACAGTCCCAAAGGAATCTTTCATTTATTAAGGCACACCCTTTAAATAATTTTGTAATTTTATTCTAGATACAGTTATTGATCAAGATTCTTTTCAATGCATCCTTAGGTTACTGAAATGTAACCAGATTTCTTTGATAATGATCAAATATTCTTGGAATGAAGATGGTATAAATAATAGATACCCAGATTCCTTAAATCATTTAAAATGCTAGTGTCACTATATGGTTACTTGCTAAAAACAATGATGAAAAGTTTTAACCCATTTATGCTTGCAGTGGTCAAAAGTGCCAGGTACAATCTTTCTGGTAAAAGCATAATTGGGGAAATTTCTGATGGACACTTTTACTCGGAACACTACCAACAACTCTCTTTAAGAATTTCTCAATCATTCTCTATTCCTGCGTTATTGTTGTTCATATCATCATAGATCCAGACCTCAATTTGTAGAGGGGTTCTTTTAGTATTAACCCTTATGCTGCTAGTGGCTAATCTTACCAATTCAGAGGGCCTCAGGGAAGATCCTTACCATTGGACTGAGTTACCCTCTTTAAATAAAGATTATTATTATTATTATTATTATTATTATTATTATTATACAAAATGATGCAAACAACCTTAAGAATGACTGAAACCCTGCAAGATGATTTGAGAGTACTCAGCGAGAGCCATCTAATGAATATCATCATGACAGAGTTTAGATGGTTTTCAAACTTCTTTGTGTCCTTGTGCTTTGGATGGAAGTAGCCTGAAGCATTGGAAAGGTAAACGGTTTAAAAGGAGATATCTATGGCGTAAGTGATCTGCAGCAGGGGCTTAGCCGCCTATGCGTCCAGCGCGTCATTTGGACACCCAGAACCCTGTTTTTTGACAGTTTGGACACCCAAAAGTTAATGTCAGAATTTGCTGATGATGACTTTTCTTAGAAGATAGAAGATGTAGAAACTGTAGTGTCACTTTTATAAGACACACAAAGCAGTTACTGGCCTAAAAAAGCAAAATCTGTAAATATATAGGTTTATTTTATTAGTAGTATGTACTTTGTACCCTACTTTGGACGCGCAAAAGTCTATGAAACCTCAATTTGGACACCCTGTTTCCAAATATCGGCTAAGACCCTGATCTGCAGCAAAAAAGGAGAGTATAGCTAGCATAAATAGCACATCCATAAGATGCTGCAATATAAATCAGTAGGCGACTGTTGGAGGTGTTATTTGGCTCTCTTGGATTGGGATAATCTGGTGATGATGTTAGGGGATACATCTTTCGCTGTTATGTCATCGCATGCACCATAAATCATAGATTCCCGTAATATGTCGCCCGTTTCTGTGTGCTATATCTGTCTGCAGCCCCTAGATCTCGGGAAGCTGGGGGATGAGGCGTACAGAATGATAACCCCTCATGATAGTCTCATCCCAATTGTCACGATCCTTCGCCTGATGACTACAGGCTTGCTCAGCTTAGGAGGGGAATTTAGGGCTGTGTAACGGTATATGCCAATTGGCCAAGTGCTTAACAGCACATACATGGAGCTTGTAGCACTAGACACTTCAGTGGAAGCATACATTCCAATTTCTGCGGCTGTTACAAAGCTATACGGAAGTAGTTTCTGAATTATACTTTATTAGGACACCATCACATTTTTGAAACTGAGTGTCCAAAAGTTGCTATCACAAAACTTTGGAGGCAATCACATTTTTGGAGGGCATGTTATGACGGTAGAGAGACAGAGAGTAAGATTAGACAGAGAGATATGTATGAACATATTTATAGTTTAGACAACATTGAGAGAGAGGGAGAGAGAGACAGACAGACAGACCGAGAGAGGGAGACAGAGAGATATGTATGAACATATATATAATTGAGACAGCCTTGTTTTATAAGACCACCATTGAGGTAACGAGCAGTGCTATTCTATAAGAGTCTGACCTGTGAGTGGCGTTACTTAAGGTGTTATTTAAGGCTCTCATGGCCACCATTGTGCTGAGCCAGCAGTCTGGAAGAAATTAGGGGGATGTGCCCAACTGCCCATTGTGGTGTGCTCTTTACATTGCTCTAACCGTAAGTAACCGAATAGACATCCACATGTCGGCTGGGAGAAGTCAGACGGTATGACCACGCTGCTCCTCTGCTAGCCATCACTATCACCTACCAACGCAACCTTGAAACTTGTGAAAGATCCCGGGTCGTTTTTGGTACAAGGGTAGGGGGTGCCCTTTAAAGTGTGTAAGACACACAGTTACACACCCGATTCTTATATGTTTTTTAGTAGGTAGATGCCTACATGATTCCCAAGGTTATAAGAGTCAATTGATTCTTGACCACCATTTTGCATTTGTCCAGGCACCAACGACTGTTGCTCATATTTGGGTATTAGCCAGGATTTTAAAATGTCTGTCTGAAACAGCAATCACAAAATTTCTGCCCGTCCAGATTTAGCTACTCATCTACTTCAAATCCTTATATCAACTACATTTTAAAGTGTATTGTGTTGAAAGGGCAACTTACATTCCAGCCATGCCTTTCAAGATGGTTTGTTTGGAAATGATTTGGCTATTGCAGTAATAAAGTCATTATTGAAAATTAATTTCTGCCTGTTAGAAAAGGAGGTTTTGAGGAAACTTCCCATCCAAAACACAGTCTGGACAGGTCCTGTCTAAGTCCTTGTTTCCACCAGTGAATCATGTTGAGGATCTTTTGTGGTTCAAAGGTAGGGTGTTTTCAGCCGGGGTGTTAGGTAACAAACACCCCTTTTATCCACCCTGTAATTAGGCACGGTGTATAGGGTACCAGCACCTGCAATTAGGAACCCGCTTTTTGTCATGACACCCAATCAGCAAGCTTGCTGCAACCGAAGAAATCCTGTACATCACAGAGCTTTTTTCCTATATATTCTTAGAACTTTGAGCTGTAATTGCGAGGGTAGTTAGCAAAGGATTTTCCCTGGAATCCTGGGAATTCCCTGGAGCTGTCGCTAATGAGATTATAGTGACAACAGTTGCTGTGATGAAAGGGACTATGAATTACAGCAACCTGTTTTCTCTAAAGAGGATGTGTTTCAGGATGCAGTGATCCCATAGCTAAACTTATGTCTATGGATCCTACCCCACGTGTGCCTTACTTTTTGCCTGTAAATCGTGCCTCGAAGGGGAAGTACTGTACACCAACTAGTCTATTGATTACCAATTCCCACATCATATATAGGAGAGAAGCCATGTTGTGCGATACATCAAAGGTACTTCCTGCCTCCCCCCTGACCTCGGCTATTTTGTTTACTTATTTATTGTTATTGTTGTTGTTGTTTATGTCTTGCGTCAGGGTGACCTAGGGCAGGACAACAGGTGGCAGGGGTAATGGGGTGTGATTTATGGTCACTTTTTCACAAAGGAACAATACATCTATTGTTGCAACCTGTTTGGCTGCAATGTAAAACATGCAGACTTTCTACTTGTGCTGGAGGGGGAGGGGGTAGTCAATAGTTAGCCCTGATAGATACATATCTTTGCTTATTTTACATGCTATAAAAAATGGTACACAGTGCTTTGCTGTATCCAGAAAAATTATCAAAATTTTCACTGTAACCCAGTGGTGTGTTGGGCTAGAAGACTTTTATTAGCCCAGATATGTTTTACTTTGTACCTGGGCTGATCCTTTCTTGTTGAGCCCAGAGATAGCTTTCCATCCTGTGATGTTTATTTATTGTAATTGGTTCTCTTAATGTTGTTTATGATCAGAACAAAAACAGGTTCTATATGAGCAACAGTTGCCTGGTAGAACAAGTGTGAGTTATTGCAGGTATTTTTTGCTTGGAAGGATAAGTCATGTGTGCCTCTGTCTGTAACCAGGATATGGATAGTGGCAATAAAATTAATTATAACTAGTACATGATGAATTGCAGTCTGGTTCTTCAGGCAATTAAGACTAGAATGTACAAGCGTAAGTTGACACTTGCATATAGATAGTCATACCTCCCATGCTTTACAAATATAGCAGAGATTTTTTAGGCACATTTAGCGATGTGCCAGCTGTCCTGACTGGTGGATAGCAAATTAGACTTCAGCCATGTCTTGGAAGATGGTTTTCTAGGGAGATATAGGGTTTTAGTCCAAAAAAGTAGAAATTTAATTTTTTTCTTATAAATTACATTTTAAAAGATGTTTTTCAAGTGTTTCAGTCTGTCCAAATAATAGGCGGGACAGATCCAGGCTAAGTCCCTGCACTGAAGTACCCAGTTGGCAACCCAATTTCACAACCTAGTGTTCTCTCTTACCCCTTCCAATACTGAGGCTACTTTCGTTCAAAGCACAAGAGTGCAAAGACTTTTGAAAAACCATTTAAATGGTGTCTTGTTGCCAGTTGTTGGTATTCATTGGATAGCTCTCGTTGAGTAGTCTCAGATGAGAACCCATGTGCCAGCAGGGTCTTAGCCAGGATTTAGAAACTGAGTGCCTAAAATTGGCCATTGTAAGTTTTGGGTGTCCTGAGGGGTACTTTTTAAGGGACACCCAGACGCCCTGCTGACTAAGCCCATGTGTGCCAGGGTTTCAGTCATATTTCAGGTTTTTCGCATCATTTTTCAAGTTTTCGATGTCAAGTCCCTGCCCTGTACCAAGTTCGTCATCCAATTTCACAACCCTAGCTTGGGCCCTGAACGACCCTGAGTTCTATCTTATTATGTAGTAACTGTAATGTTCCAGGCTGTGTTATCATAAGTCTTTAGTGCTTTACTCCTGTTCAGTATCCCGCATTCATGACCTGATTGTTCAACTGCGAGGAGGCCATTGATGGAAACCAGGTCAAGGAGACACGCATGGCTGTTTTTATTTACCTGTAAATCTCGCTGGAATTATAAACATCCCATTCATGTCCTATACACATTGGGCAGCTTTCCTTCATAGCCGTATTAAAAATATGGGGATCATGTGGGGCTTCTCATTGAGACCTTTAGGGTGTTATGGAGAGGAAAGGAGGAAATTCTCACTCCTTATATAGTACACCCTGATACGGTACGGGCACATCTAGGGGGGGGGGGGGGTCCAGGGATTCACCTTTTGCGCACCAGAGGTTGAATTTGGAACTCCAATTACAACTGCTTGGCTGTCCAGCTGGCAATCTGAATTGCAATTATTTAATTACTTGATTTGAAATAAAGGTATACAAATTTGTGCCCCTGCCAAAGTTATGTTCAACCCCAAAACTAAGTGTGAACCCCCCCTCCACCCTTATGGTCGACTCCTGAGCTTATACCTTCCAGCATCTGGTGGTCAACCCTAAAACTAAGTGTGAACCCCCCCCCCCCCCCCCCCTTATGAAATCCTAGGTCCGTCCCTGATACAGGGTTTAGTAGTGTAGTAAGTGTACATTCCCAGTTCATTGAAGGAGAAAAAGTATGTATGTACCCTATGTGGGTCTGTGTGTAACATAAATCTGTCACTCAGGCAGAAAAAGGGTAGTGTAGAATACTGTATATACTACAGTCCTATGGAAAATAACCTACTATGAATAGAGCATGAAGTTGCATACTATTCTAAAGAGACATAGATCTTAACTTTTGATAAACATTTCTCTTTATGATAATTCAGAATATGACAGAAAGATATCGGTCGTCAGTTCACAGACTACAATAACTTATGTGATAACATTTAAAGTTTGAAATCAGGGCTCAAAATTAAGATTTTATCCAGGGAGCACAATTGCATTTTCTAAAGCTACCTATAGATGTTGTGTATAGAAATCAGTACATCTTTGGGCTACCTGCAGAAATTTGAGGGAGCCGCAGGAGAATTCAAGGGAGCCCTCTGCTCTTGGCACCCCCTAATTTCGAGCCCTGGAAAATGTTTTTTATTGTCACAAATGTACGTCTGGACACATGGAATACAGTTGTACAATTGTCTTTGATGTATATTTAGTAATTAGTATAAACCATTTTGAAGGAAAGGTGTTTATTTTGTCTGGTCCACATTTTGCAATTTTGACTGGTACAAACATACACTTGAGTGCAGGGTCTTAGCCAGGATTTAGAAAGTGGGTGCCTAAAATTGACAATTGTAAACATGTATAAATATACCAAAATAAGGCATGATATCCTTATACAATGCCATGGGAATAATATGGAGATGAAAAAATTCAATTATATGCTTGAGATAAACATTTTAAGATTTTTTCACAAAAAATTATGGGTGTCCTGAGGGGTGCTTTTTAAGGGTTTGGGTGTCCAAAAAGACACCCAGACACCCTGCTGGCTAAGACCATACTTGAGTGTCAAAATGATGACCGGATACCCTGCTAATTTAAACCATGGTGCACCCTGTTCTCTAGATGCTCACTATTTAACTTGGGCAAAAGAGCCCTATACCGCACTGGTTTACAGATGTGGATGTCATGTGTAAGAATTGTTGCAGTGTGGTGGTGTAAAGTACACATGTGTGTCAACACAGGCAATCCAACTTCCTGCTAGGATAGCTGCTAACTTAGGAGAAGGATGTAGAATTTCACTAGTACCTTCAAGGATCAGGATGACGTGGTTTAACCTTTATGCTGCTGCTGGCTATTTCGGCCAATACACAATGATGCAAAAGACCTAAAAAACAACTACTTAACACAGGTATATTGGTACTAATCTGAGAGTACTAAGCGAGAGCTATCCAATGAATAACAACATGATAGGGTTTAAGCGGTTTTCAGAAAATTTTGAGTCCTTGCGCTGTGGGCGAAAGTAGCCTTGGCATTGGAAGCGTTAATGCTGAGGTGTGGGTTAGATTTAACCCATTCACACTCAGAGATCCTCTAGAAAGTATCGTCTGCTACTTTCATACTTTTCGAAATAACTTTGGAATAAAGCAAAAGTTCACAAAATAGTTGAAGGAGAGTTGTTGTTTGACTTCTCTCTAACATTTTACCTTCAATTATTTTCCAAAAAATGCCTTTGTTTGAAAAATGTTTCCAAAATTGTCAGGCCTGTTTTGGCCGCTCTGAGCATTAATGGGTTAAAACAAAAATCACAAAAAGCTGTGGTATATTTACCACCATATTGACCAGTTTTGTTCATGTGACAAGAATAAAAATTATGATACAGTATTTATTCTCTATAGTTTTGTGTGGTGCCAAGTACTTCTACTTTTACTGTTCTAGCTCTTCATTGAGTAATTTCAAACCTTTGGGTTAAATATTTTGGATTTTGGATTGTTTTCTGTCACTTTATCAGCTACTCTGGGCTAAATCATGATTCATGATCAGCCATTAGTTGATAATAGAAGAAGATGGAAAATGACCTACCCCAAGTCGCAATTCTCACATCATCAATCAGTACTAGAGTATGAACCTCGCGCAATGCTGAAACCAGCAGGCAGTTTTAATACACACTGCTTTAGTCCACTCAGCCATGGAGGCGTCCCTTAGACTAAAGATATCTAGAAGCTGATATGACCTAAAGTGATGTGCGGTGCCTCTGTTTTAACTACAACTCTCACAACAGATGCACATTCATCTTAATAAAGAAGGCGAAAAAAGGGGCCTGACATTTTCCCTCAACACTAGCAGAGGTTCTAAAACGTCTACCGACAGGTTGGCCTTTTCAGGTTTATCACTGTGACGCTTTTATCAGGAATGATATTCTAAGGGGGAACCTCAAAGAGAGACTTCGGTGTTTTAGGGGGTAACGTGATAGGCCAGACCTTGGCAGTTGGCCCTTGAGAAGTGATGGGTTTTGAAAAACTTGTGAAAATGAAGTTCTCCTTGCATGATGTATGGTTTCACGGCACAAAAATGAAATGAAGTAAAAATGATGATGATGATAATAATAATAATAATAGTATTAATTATGATATTAATAATGATGATAGTAATGATAATAATAATAATAATAATAGTAATAATAATGATAATAATAATAATAATGATAATAATTATAATAATAGTAATAATAATAATAATAATAATAATAATAAAAATAGTAATAGTAATTTTGATGATAATAATCATATCAATTTTAATAA
The DNA here is from genome assembly GCA_963942565.1 of Maea johnstoni. Taxonomy (NCBI): domain Eukaryota; kingdom Metazoa; phylum Annelida; class Polychaeta; order Spionida; family Magelonidae; genus Maea; species Maea johnstoni. The sequence goes on from OZ012695.1 coordinate 32,629,533, forward strand.
CAATTAAGATGATAATTGCAACAGTGATAATGACAGTTAAAACTTTTCCATGAATTAGGTAATGGTTAAAGTTGCTACTTTCTCTCTCCATTGGTAAATAAGACACATTATCTTCAAAGTTATCTTTAGTGTAAAATCTATTAGTGGCGCCTATACAACCGTGTGGTAATTATTACTATTTTATCAATTTAATTAAATCATTTGTGGAGGTACAAAGTTCTGTATTGGGGTCAATATTATGCTATGATGCGTGCTCCAGGTGGTATCCCTCAGTCAATATAGTTTTTTATGCCTGGATGATGTCACGTTCCAAGTTCCCTCATTATTGGGGTCAATATTATGCTATAATGCCTGCTCCAGGTGGTATCCCTCAGTCAATATAGTTTTTAATGCCTGGATGATGTCACGTTCCAAGTTCCCTCATTATTGGGGTCAATATTATGCTATAATGCCTGCTCCAGGTGGTATCCCTCAGTCAAAATAGTTTTTAATGCCTGGATGATGTCACTTTCCAAGTTCCCTCGTTATTGGGGTCAATATTATGCTATAATGCCTGCTCCAGGTGGTATCCCTCAGTCACTATAGTTTTTAATGCTTGGATGATGTCACTTTCCAAGTTCCCTCGTTATTGGGGTCAATATTATGCTATAATGCCTGCTCCAGGTGGTATCCCTCAGTCAATATAGTTTTTAATGCCTGGATGATGTCACTTTCCAAGTTCCCTCGTTATTGGAGTCAATATTATGCTATAATGCCTGCTCCAGGTGGTATCCCTCAGTCAATATAGTTTTTAATGCCTGGATGATGTCACTTTCCAAGTTCCCTCGTTATTGGGGTCAATATTATGCTATAATGCCTGCTCCAGGTGGTATCCCTCAGTCAATATAGTTTTTAACGTCTGGATGATGTCACTTTCCAAGTTCCCTCGTTATTGGGGGCATTATTATGCTATAATGCCTGCTCCAGGTGGTATCCCTCAGTCAATATAGTTTTTAACGCCTGGATGATGTCACTTTCCAGGTTCCCTCATGTTACGACATATTTTTAGCTCTCATAAAACCCATACCCCATCTGTTTATTTTCCCAGACGATCTCATCATATTGGTGTTTAGGACAACAGCCGGATAGTTTATAAAAGAAGGTGATAAAATCCTGTCGGAATTCCATGTTTATCTGCAGTTCTCTCCTCCTTCTGGCAGCAACTCTCACTTTCTCACTTTTATGGCTTTAGGAACATTTTCTGGCTTCCGGACATCAAACACAGGCATCACCATGGCTAATAGAATCTCTGAAATAGGAATGCAGACGTTGAATTTCAATTATAATTCTATTCAGAGATGCCTTCTAAGTTATGGATATTACTCATTGGAATTTATGTGTTAATTTTCATTTGCGGAAGTGAATTTATTTCTAATGAGCAGAAGCAGTATTTCTGTGCTAGTTATTATTTCAGAGGTTGCCATTAAGTGGCATTATTATTACTTAGTATCTAACTTATGAGTTAACTCATGCATGCTCATGCGGTTTTCTTAATAATGGTAGTTTTATAAAGACTTCTTGGAAAGTGGTTCAAGGAGAAATATAAACTAGAATCTGCCCTAGTTAAGTTCTTCAGTTATTTTATTTTATTCTATTCCCTTTCTTTATCATTTTGATTTTCAAGACAATTTCCTGATGGCACAGATCAAGTTTGGCTTTATTGGAGTAGTGCCAGAAATATTTACAAAAGTCATTATTTCTATTTGATAAAATTTATTAATTAAATCTCTTTTTCTAAAGCAGGGTGTCTAAAAGAATTCTGAAGCAAATATTCACATCTTCTAGATAGAAAATGTTGATTTAATTTCTTTTGTGAAGTTGAGTTACCAATGTGGGTGGAGGGAATTAGGAATTCTGTGCAGATGGGAGGTCACAGTGTACAGTGATGTAACACTGTTATTTGAACAGTTGCAGAATTCCGCTGGATTGGCAGATAAGACTCTCGCTCTGGAGTAAGAATAACACAGTGTGTTATTGGCCTGTCAGACGCTCATTTAGATTGACCCATTCATGCCTGAAGTTACCCCAGATGAGTGTCGTCTGGATCTTAGATACTTTTGATGGTAACTTTCGAATAAAGCATACTTTTGGTAATTATTTGAAGGAGAGTTTGAGAAAAAGTTCTAAGTGATATTTCTCCTTGAAATATTTTGAAAAAGCTGCTTTGGTCAAAGAGATATTGCTTCGTTTAGATTGAACCATTCATGTCTAATGTTACCCAACATAAGTGTCGTCTGGATCTTTGATACTTTTGTTGCTAACTTTGGAATCGAGCATAATTTTGGTAAATATTTGATGGAGAGTTTGAGATTGAGTTCTAAGTGATATTTCATCATGGATTATTTTGTAGAAGCTGCTTAGGTCAGAGAGATAATGCTGAAATTGTAAGGCATTTTTGGGCGCAATTGCCAGGAATGGGTTAAGAAAACACTGTGTGTTGCTGCTGCTCCTTCAGATGCTCATTTAGATTAATTGGATGAACTTGGTGATGGCTATCAATGTGGTAGTATTCCTAAGAACTTCCCTCCCTTACTCCCAGCGCTCATCTTAGGGCTTTCGATGCATAAATAACTTAACAGGGTGGACTGGTGGACTCAGGTGGAGTTAAATTAATTTTTAATGTGAAGGTATCACCCTTACCAAATGAAGCTCAGGTTTGAATCCTGGCCTAGGCATGTGAAAATGTTGCCAATGACTACTTGACTAAGGGTTAAGCCTTGGTTTTTGCCAGCTATTAAGGTCTCCACTACTTATTACTAGCTAGTCATAATGTAGCCTGAATATGGCAGGTAAAGTTACAATAATCAAATATCCAAAACAGGGTCTTAGCCAGGATTTAGAAACTGGGTGCCCAAAATTGGCAATTGTAAAATTTTGGGGTATCCTATTTTTCAAGAGAGATCACGGTATACTTATAGATTAAAATCATAAACATGTATTTATTTATTAGAATAAGGCCTGATATCATTATGCAATATTATGGGTAGAAAAATCCCAATTTTATGCTTGAAAAGGATATTTTGAGAAATTAATCACAAACAAATTTGATTGTCCTGAGGTGGTAATTTTGAGGGGTTGGGCGTCCAAAATGACACCGAGATGCCCTGCTGGCTAAGACTATGATCCAAAATTCCTCAACAGTTTGAATAGGCCGTGGCAAAGGCTTATGTATCTCATAAGCCTTTGGGCTTGGTTACTCGGCTAACACCATTAATTAGGTCAATGTGTCTGGATGAAGGCATGGCGTAATATAAGCCTGGATGCTATGGGGATTAATCTCAGAGAATGCCACACTGTCTGCTTGATGTTATATGTCTTCTTGAGATATCAGTGCAAATAACACCCTCTGATAGGGGTGTCAGCAGGCATGTATGACATACCCTCTGATAGGGGTGTCATCAGCCTCAGATAGCACCCTCTTTTAAGGGCATCAGCAACCCTAAAATAATATACCCTCTTCTTCGGGTGTCAGCAAGCAAGTATGACATACCCTCTGACAGGGGTGTCATCAGCCTCAGATAGCACCCTCTTTTAAGGGCATCAGCAACCCTAAAATAATATACCCTCTTCTTCGGGTGTCAGCAAGCAAGTATGACATACCCTCTGATAGGGGTGTCATCAGCCTCAGATAGCACCCTCCTTTAAGGGCATCAGCAACCCTAAAATAATATACCCTCTTCTTCGGGTGTCAGCAAGCAAGTATGACATACCCTCTGATAGGGGTGTCATCAGCCTCAGATAGCACCCTCCTTTAAGGGCATCAGCAACCCTAAAATAATATACCCTCTTCTTCGGGTGTCAGCAAGCAAGTATGACATACCCTCTGATAGGGGTGTCAGCAACCACAGATAGCACCCTCTTTTAGGGGCATCAGCAACCCTAAAATAATATACCCTCTTCTTCGGGTGTCAGCAAGCAAGTATGACATACCCTCTGATAGGGGTGTCAGCAACCACAGATAGCACCCTCTTCTATGGGCATCAGCAACCCTAAAATAATATACCCTCCTGTGGTGTCAGCAAGCATGTAGAACATACCCTACTTGAGGGGTAGGGCTGCATACCGCTAAGGGTGAAGCGGTACGGTACCATAACCGGTATCGTCGAAACGATACGGTATTTTATCGGTACTGCTATTGGTATCTTGAACTACGCTAAGTACACACTTAGCGTAGTTCCTGACATAAACCTAAAACGTATCTGTTGTCTGTCAGGTATTTTAATTACAACATGTGATCAGATGTGAAAACTAAGCAGTCATACTTACGGCAGCCAAACCTTGTTAACTTGAATAGATCCACATTCTGCTTGAAGGTACGATATATAGCGGCGATAGTTCCATCGCCGCTACAGTTCCATCGCTGCTACCAATAGTGAACTTGTGATTCTTATCGCTACCGCGTAGTGGCGCTGTATATCACTACAGCAGCGCCACTACGCGGTAACAAAAAGAATCACAAGTTCACTAATGGTAGCGGCGATGGAACTATCGCCGCTATATCGTACCTTCCAAGTTTACAAGTTCGGCAACCGTAAGTATAACTTTTTACTGAATTATTTCGTAGTATTGAATGTTTGACATGGGTTTGTGTTTTGCAAAATACCGATAAGCATACCGTTAAATATTGAAACATTATTCCCCGGTATTTTGTGAGACGGTATTCGGTACGGTGCTGGTACCGGGTACCCGTGTACAGCCCTATTGAGGGGTGACTATTTGTTGCCTGTCTCATAAGCCTTGGTGGTACCAATAATAATAATAATCATAATAATCATAATAATCATAATAATCATAATAATAATAATAATAATAATAATAATAATAATAATAATAATAATAATAATATTTATTTCAATAGGTTAACACAGTCAAATACAGTATTTGATTTTTGCTGAGGCCCTCAGATTTAAGGATCATTCATTTCATGCTTCAGGCCACAGGGATGGAAATTGTTCTTGAAGGTATTATGGTCTCTTGAATGATGAGAGGGTGTTAACAAGGGTGTCAACAACCATTGTTATCTATAGGTGTCAGAAACCACATACAATACACACCCTGGTGGAATGAGATCCTAAAGCCTGATATCTGAGGGATAATCCTCTTTCAAATATCTTCCCAGGCAGCCTAGTGTGTATTTGGACCAGCAACGTAGTCCAGAGGGACCCATACTTATCCTTGATGCCAATTACTGAACTATCTTGTTTGTTGTTGACTAATCCCCCTACCCTTGGGTATTCCACCATACTGGTGGGTTGGTGCATTTCTATGTGAAAGAAAGCCAATTATGTAATTAATGGTGTCTATCTATTCTCATCCTGTTTAAGTATTGACCAAATCAGCTTAAAAACTTTTGAATAACTTTCTGTTAAAAGCACCATTTGTCTGATATAAGAGGGAAAGGTGTTGATCCTAACACAATCAACACTTTTCTCTCATACTCATTCAAAACCATGTATAGTCCATTCATACCTGAAGATTTCCTCTCGTAATTGTTGTCTGGATCTATAATACATTTGATTATAACTTTTTAATTGAGTACTATTTTGCAAAATATCTGAAGGAGAGTTATTGGTAATGATCTGTATATAATTTCTTGTGAATATTATATTTTCCCAATTTGGCTTTTGCCTCATCAAAATTCTCAGACTCACTGTGGTCATTAATGAGGTGACCCCTAATGTCTGTCGACCCCCCCCCCCCCCCCTCCAAAGAAAACTGAAATATTCTGCTTATCTCTCTAACAAAAATCGTCCAAAAAGGATTTGAATGGGAGGAAAGTAAGCAATAGGCCCACAAACAACTTCCCTTCAAATAATTTGTGTATTCCTGTTTTATTCCCATGATATTTTCCAAAGTATCAGTTGATCTGGACGCCACTTTCCTAGAGGCCAGGCTGGGTCACTGATAAGCAGGGTCTTAGCCAGGATTTAGAAACTGGGTGCCCAAAATTGGCAATTGTAAAATTTTTGGGCGTCCAACATTTTATGGGGGACCACAATAATGAATATACTCAGATTTCAACCATAAACATATATAAATTTATCAAATAAGGCTTGATATCCTTATACAGTGTCCTGGGAATTATATGGAGTTGATAAAATTCAATTATATGCTTGAGATTGACATTTTAAGAAATTCCTCACAAAATATTTTGGGTGCCCTGAGGGGTGCTTTTTTAGTGTTTGGGTGTCCAAAAAGGCACCCAGACGCCCTGCTGGCTAAGACCATGCTGATAAGTACACTGAAGGACCTTATCAGCCTAATAGGCTTATTAGAACAAACACTGATGTTGTCCCCAAAACAGGATTACCAAAGGCTCTAAAGTTCAGGGATTCAATGATTAGAATCAGGATTAACCTTTTCTTGCTCTGAGGTGCCCTATGAGGCTCTAATGTGTCAGGAGAGTACTCAGATGAGTACAGTAATTGTTTATGAATGATACAATGGGACAAAGTAGCTCAGTTGGTTAGGTGTCAGACTAGTAATCAGAGGGTCGCTGGTTCGATTCCCGGCCACTCTGGGCACTTTGGTCGTTCTTGGGCAAAACAGTTTATTCCATATTGCTTCAGTCTACCCAGCTGCAAAATGGGTACCTAGCATAAATATGGCAGTGCTTAGAGTGTGTGCGCTATATGCTGCCAGTTGCTCTGGAATATCCCCCGGGGGATTGAAATGGTGTCTGTTTGTACAGTGCCTGCTAGGGGAGGAAGGTCGTGTGAGCACTTCGGTGGATACAAGACTATAAACCGAATACCTTTACCTTTACACTATGTTGAAATAGTGTACATGTGAAAGATGTTGCTCGAGCTATGATAAAGTTTTATCTTTCAAACATATGGAGATGACATTGTTTTTTGAAAGGTAACTCTGCCTGCTTGGACATCTTTAGGTCTTTTGGGGGTGAATAGGTTAACCTATAAATTTGTGATTGGCGACCCAAAAAAGTCATAACCATTTGGTATTTGATATTTTTCTGACTAAAGCATATTTTTGGTGAATTCTGATCATAAAACTTCTGGCTGTGTGATCTTCAAGGGTGTTTAGTTGTTACCATGCTAGGAACCCAACCTGCTGGCAGAACACCCTGCCGGAGGGTAGTGCTGGGTGACTCACTGGGGTTTCTGGGGTAGGAACCCAACCTGCTGGTATATTGCCTGGGTAGTCCACCACCCTGTGGGAGGGTAGTGCTGTGTGACACGCTGGGCTATCTGGGGTAGGATCCCAACCCAGCCTATTGGTATATTGCCTGGGTAGTCCACCACCCTGTGGGAGGGTAGTGTTGTATGACACGCTGGGCTATCTGGGGTAGGATCCCAACCCAACCTATCGGTATATTGCCTGGGTAGTCCACCACCCTGTGGGAGGGTAGTGCTGGATGTCACACTGGGGTAGAAACCCAAATCAATGCACTGTGCTAGGAACCCAACCTGCTAGTAGATCATCCTACGGGAGGGTAGTGCTGGATGACACACTGGGGTATCTGGGGTAGGAACCGAACCCACTGGTAGAACACCCTACGGGAGGGTAGTGCTGGATGACACACTGGGGTATTTGGGGTAGGAACCGAACCCGCTGTTGCTGAGTCAGGGAGACACCCTCCAGGCAGCATGTCTTGAAGATCTCCATCTTACAGTAGGGCAGCAGGCGGCCGTAGTTGTGGAGTTGCCCGAGTGTCACTTGAGCGCTGGCTGTGGGCTGCGACTGGTAGCCCTGCCTCTCGCTGCCTGTGGCTGGTGGTGGAGGGGAGGTCAGTTCTTATCAGCTGCCTTCTTCTTCTAGTCACAACAAATGGCGAAAAACAGGGAGAAAGTCTTGAAATATCATCTTTCTTCCCATTTATGCTTACAGGCACCAACATGATTTTCAGAACTAACTTGCCTTGCCGGGCAAGTAGTTAATGATTTTGACTTGCCCGACATGATTATTGGCAAGGGCAAGTGAAAACAAAAATGTACTTGCACAAAAGCCCTTTTTTCAAAAATTCACTTGCCGGGGCAAGGGGGCTAGTACTTATGTTGGTGCCTGGCTTAACACATTAATGCTTAGGAGTTCCTCAAGAAATTGTCATCTGGATCGATAATATATTTGACTATTACTTGGAGATTAAGAACAATTTTACAAAAGGTTTGAAGGGGAGTTTTTAGAAATAATCTGATTTATATTTTTCCTTCAAATACTTCCCCAATCATGCTTATGCCTGAAAGATTATATCCCAGTAACATTTTGTAAGCTATATCCTTTACAAATATTACTGAGATTTCCGGAGAAATCTTTTTCTAACTTCGCGATAATTCGAGAAATAATTGATTGAAAGTTGTTGCTCCGATTGGGTTTAACAATCTCTCTTCAATTCTTTTTCAAATAATGCTTGATATGATGAGTTCTGTTCAAAGATGTCCGACTACATTCCATATCTAATTAGCTCACTCAAGGAGAGTTTTGATCTGCGGAGCAGCAGTACGCCGACTGGTGTTTTTGGAAGTCGGCAAAACATATCTTTTGATTGAACCTGGTGTGAGTGTTATTCTTCCACTGAAAGGAACCATTTGTCTCTGATATCAAAGAGACGCTGTTAACTTCAAGACTAATATTTTGCATTCCTTTTGGGGTGGTTGATATTCATAATTGTTCTTACCCAGTAACCTGTATCCTTGTTAGCTTTGTTTATGATTCCATGGCATCGGTGAAGTAACTCTTATGCTGCTGGTGGGTAATTTGGTCAATTCAAAATCATACAAAAAAACTTGAAAAATGACTGAAACCCTGGCACATGGGTACTGTATGTTACCGGTCTCGGTACCAATGAAACAGTACAGTATTTTAATGGTTCTGTTAATGGTACTCTATTTCATTTTTATGACATAATTTTGTTGTGAATATTTAGTCATATTTACGATCTTGGACATATTGTAATTAATGATATCTTCACAGTGGTTAGTATAGTTAAGAGTTCCTTTAACCCTTCCGATGCTGAGGCTACTTTCGTTCAAAGCACAAGGACTCTAACGCTTTTGAAGACCATGTAAAGCCCATCATGTTGGTATTCATTGGATAGCTCTCACTGAGTACTCTCAGATGAGTACCCATATGACAAGGTTTCAATAATACAGTTGAACTTGGATATGACGGACCACTGTACGACGGGTTTTCGCATATGACGGACTATATGCTTGGACCCAGTCTGATGCATATCAAGTATTCGTCATATGTATACGACGGATTTTGCATATGACAGACCAATTTTCCTGGTCCCATTGAGTCCGTCATATCCAAGTTCACCTGTATCTTCCAGGTGTCTTTCCTCAATTTGTATTGGCCAAATCAGGCACTAGCAGCATAAGGGTTAAGGAATGAAATGTTATGATACAGTACTTTTTGAAACGATACCAGTACCAGTACCGGTACCAGTACCTCTTAACGGTACCCAACCCTGCATACAACATGTTTCAAGGGTACCTCAGGCATGAAAGGGTTAAGCATTAATTAGGGTATTGCTGCGTTAAAGCATGTGCCAAAAAGGCCATGAACTATGCTGTGCCTCTTAAGTATAACATGTCTGTTTCATGTTAAACCGGGGACAATTTGCTCCGAGCTATTGTTGGAATTTATCTACATCATGGGTGTGTTATGTCAAACTGTTCATGCGCCAAAAACCCACTTGTCTCAAATGTTTGCTTATAATTTGCTAATAACAGATTTGCCAATTTTAGTTTTGCCTTATACCGGTATTTTTGCTTATAGTTTGCTAATAAAGAATTTGGCAATTAGATACTCCTTTTGTCCAACATATTTGCTTAAAATTTTCTTAAAATGGAAACAATTTTGAAAAATATTTGAATAATAGTTGTTGGATATAAGATCAATGATAGTAATAGGTCAATGGGAAGATGTTGGCTATAGATCAACTATTACTCTTTTATAACGAAATTCCTCTTGTGTGGAAGCCAATATAAAATTACAAATTGTAGGTTCCTATGTAGTGACCCATGTTTTACATGTAATCTGTTGAACCCTGTCCCTCCTCTCTCCCGCCTCTCTCCCCCCTCTCTCCCCATTTTATAATTTGTATCGTCCTTTTCATTATCAGATCAACTTGGTTGTTGGTCGAAATTCAAATTATTTTAAAGATATTTACCCAGGAAAATATTTCTAAAGGAGGGGGGGGGGGGGGGGGGGGGAGGACACAACTTTCGTTCAAATCTTTTGTTGTGTTTACTTTCATTTTCCCATTATTTACGCCAATGTCCACGACAGACCACCATGGTCTAAGTCTGAAGTAAAGTTCCTAACTGTTGGAGGAGTTCCAAGTTAGTGTTCATGAGAGTGGATTGAGAGCCCTGACTTCTATAACGCTTGACCAGCCAGGAGAATGTGTCCACCCTAGTATAAATAGGGTGCCTTGACCCTCTCGTGCCTAGGGTACTTCTAGACAAGCTTCTTCTGGTGGTTTCCTAAAGATGCATTTGTCGGTGTTCAAAATAGTCTGGTCATTTTGCATGGCCATGGGGCATAATAGTGGGTTAACCCATTCATGCCTGTAGCAGCCAAAACCGCATGACAATTTTGGTGATATCTCTCTAACAAAAGCAATATCAGAATATATTTGAAGAAGAGATGTTCATCAGAACTCTATCTACAACTCCTCTTCAAATATTTTGTGAATTTAAACTTCATTCAAAAGTTATTTTCAAAAGTATGCAAGGATCAGACGACGCTGGTCAATAGCTACTGGTCAAGTAGGTCTACAGGATGCGACCAACAGGGCATTTCACTTTCACCAGATGTCAGACATAACTCAGCAAATATCCTCTATTTTAGTGCGCTCACTTGTTTACGTAGCAACAAGAAACACTTGGCAGATTATTAAGATAGACCTCATCACTTCCGAGGTCTTTAGGTAATCAGATTGCCGTGATAATGACTCACACTTAAAGAAGAAAATAGGAAAATGTTTTAATTAGGATTATTATGCTAATTTTAATTAAGATGTCAGAAACCATACATCTCATAATTCTTCTTCGTTCTCCAAATATCTCTATGCACAAATCTTCTTGTTAAGCGTGACATTTGTTAGTACATAAAGCATGATTGTACTCACAAATGTCACGCTTAACAAGAAGATTTGTGCATGGAATCATGTATATCAAGCCAAGTAGAGTGGTAAGAGGATTACTGCCCTATTTAACTGTGGCACACGCACCTTGCTTATTTAGGATGAGATTACAATATTAGCAGGTGTGAAAATCTTTTAAAGCCTAACTGGAGATTGAGAGAAACCAGGTCTCATATCTCACCTATGATGAGTAAACAAACACCAAGGATCTTATAGAAATCAGCTTACAAAGGACAAGAAAAGGATATGTTCTTACACCCCTGCAGTTACAGCCTTAAAGGGTCTGACATTATAGTAATTATGATTAGTGTCACCTGCCAATGCTGAAGAAACCTTACTAGTAAATAAATATTATAAGAATATCTCTGCTTAAAATACCAGGATGTTTGCCCACTGGTTGAGTGAGTATTGGTTTCTCTTGCCAAAGAAGCACGTGGAATCCCTGCAATTACCTAGCTTTATCCCAGGGGTTCCACGATAATCCCAGAGCCCTAGTCCTGGCCTGATGGCTGAGTGGTTTGAGGTATTGCCACTGAGTGATAGCAGTCTTTTACCACTGCTCAAGTCTGAATGACTTCTGGGGCATGTGAGAAAGTTGCCAGTGACTTGGCCCAATAGGGTTAGGTGGTAGTTTTCGCCGGGTACTCCAGTTTACTCCACCACTTACCACTATTTTCAAAATCCTGCTGGTATTGTTGTGATATTTCTTTTAAAATGCTGAGCTATCTTAGCCACCATTTGCCAGTTCTCACTCTATATCTGTATGTGTATGTGCTCTGTGAGTTATGACAGCTAGGCGTGGCGCGTATCTGGGATCAGTTACTCTCACTGGAAGCCCCTCAGCAGCAGCCTGGACTCCCGCACACGCATCCCACAAAGTCTCCACCATTCCAGCTACATGTAGAACAAATTGTACAGCACCGGGTACCAAAGATAGAGTATCTTTAAATACCCCACCATACTCCGATCAAAGGGAGTTAAACATGTGATAATCTGAACGGATTAGATGCATATCATTTGTTGCTTCGGAAATGATGTATAATTGTTTTAGGGAGAAGAATCCAGCTGTTTAACCCTTTACCTCTTCCATTCCTTAAACTCATTAATGCTTTAAGTCTTATTAGCCCACATGCTGCTGTTAGCTAATTTGGCCAAAACAAAATGATGCAAAAACCATGAAATGACTGAAACCCTGGCATGTGGGTACTCATTTGAGAGTACTCAGCGAGATCTATCCAATGAATACTGACATGACAGGGTTCAGGTGGTTTTCAAAAATCTTTGCGTCCTTGTGCTTTGGACGAGAGTAGCCACAGCATTGGAAGGGTTAAAGAGACTCAGAGTTATGGAAAGTCATTTTTATTGGGAGAGACGGGCTGCCTCTCAGTGAAAAGTCAGCTGAGGTGAGATGTATTTTTGTTCTGTTTACATATTTTTGTGAGAAAGATTGATGATCTTCTCAATATGCAAATGTGTATATATACTTTTACTGTAAAGGAAAAGACACAGTACCTCACTTGTCATTGAAATTCAAAAGCTTACTGGTGATTATTTACCGGGCCAATTGACAAGAAAAAGATATTACAATCAATTAAGATATTACAATGTAATTACTAGTTTGAATCTTTAAAACGTCTGGTTTTGGTTTGACTAAATATTGTATACTTTTCTTGTTTTAAGTTAAATTACACATATAGAAATATATGTTGTTGTGCAGTATTAAACCCTGCTATAAGAGTGGATTGCATTTACTTAATGCCCCGTGGTTTAAGTTTTCACTTTTAGCTGTTAAGAATTACCAGGTCTGATAAAGATGCTTTTGATCTCCTGAATAGCTAACACTAAACGGTTCTTTGTTGTTAAAGCCATAGCAAAGGGATTAAAAGATTAGTTTCAGATTAGCCTGAGCTTATTGTGGAGATAACACTTGAGTTGGCAGATTACTGGCAGATAATCTGGTTAGCAAGATAAATATTATTGTAGATTGTCACTAAAGCTGTCATATCAGTAAACAAACACTGTTATTTATTGGTACTTGTATAGGCTGACACTTATCTTAGAAAGTAAATCATCTTACTTTCACACAAAGGCTGTAGCCTGACTTATCAGCTGGTACTTGAGGAGGCCCAATGTTATTGGTGTCTGTAGCCTAACTGAAAGGTTTTGGTAGAGATTATACAGAGTTAAACCTGCTTTCGAGTTTCAACTCATTCATGCTAAGGAGTTCCTATAGAAATGTTTGTCTGGTCTGGATCTATGAAACTTTTGAAAATAACTTGGGAATCAAGAGTGAGTTTACAGAATATTTAAGGAGATTTGCTGGAAATCAATATTTCTATATGAAATATACAGGCCTCGAAATCATGTTTTTTCCAGGGAGTCCATTTGCATCTTCAAAAGCTACCCAAAGGTGGTGTGTATAGAAACATGTATACTTTGGAATCCCTGGAGAAATTTTAGGGAGCCACATGAGAATTCTAGGGAGCTCTGGACTCCTGGCAACCCTAATTTCGAGCCCTGTCTAATTTGCTGCTTTCTCCAGAAGGTTTTCACCAAGATTATTAGGATGCTTTTGTAGCTTTGAAGCCGGGCTGCACTGGGAGTGAACAAAAATGTGTGAAAACTAGTCGTCCCAGTATTTGTGATTGAAGTGTGAAAGCTCTGGTGATCATGGTACATTTTTCTCGGTCACTCTGCAGGAAACTGGGAAGTAATTAAGTAATAACACTTTAACTGCCATTTACTTCCTACCTGTATATCCTGTACTCACCTTTGCACACCTGCTGTCGTTAACCTATTATGCCTGAAGTGGCCAGAATCACACAGACTATTCTTGTTTTAAATAGCATAATTACCAGAACAATTTTTGAAAAATATTTTAGAGGAGCAATGTTTACCTGAACCTGATCCACAATTCTCTTTCAAATATTTTTATAAACTTATGATTAATTCTAAAGGTATTTTCAAAAGTTTCATTTATCCAGAATTTAATTGTCAGGTCACCTGTTTTTTTTTCCTGAGAATGAATTACGTTAGATTGATGAATCAGAGGTAAGAGGAGAGG